>JAOWBW010000439.1:489192-815337 GCA_026119855.1 Campanula takesimana
AAGGTAATATTGAAAGATATTAAGCCCGTCTAAGTTGCTAAATATTTTACTCAAAAGGAAGACATTGATTATAAAGAAAACACATTTCCGGTATCTTCTAAAAAAAAATCTTTTAGGATCATTATGGCACATATGGCGTATTATGATCTTAAGTTTATCAAATGGATATAAAGATGAGTTTTCTCATGGAGACATTGAGGAACTATTTATATAAAGAAGCCAGAAATGGTGACTGGTTTATTTAAGAAATCCATTTATGGGCTTAAGCTAACTTCTCGTTAATGGTACTTTAAAACCTAATCAAGTTATTCTTTCATTGGTTTTGAAACGAATCTTGGTGAAGATTATGTATACCATAAGTTCAGTGGGAGTAGATTTATAATTTTGGTCTTATTATGGATGATATTTTGCTTGCAAGTAATGATATGAATCTTCTTAAGGAAACTAAGAAATTTCTTATTAAAATGAAGATCTTAGTAACGCATCTTGTATTAGGAATCCGAATCACCGTGATCGCTCACGAGGTGTTTTAGGATTATCACAAAGGCCCATATGGAAAAGGTATTACAAAATTTTAGCATGCAAATCTGTGAACCACATGACACCTCTAATTTTAAAGGAGACTATTTTTAGTCTCAAACAGTGTTCTAAAAGTAATTTTGAATCCAAGTATATGGAAAAGATCAATTTTGCATCAGCAGTAGGGAGCTTAATTATGCGTGAATCTTATATTTATTGTTGGATGCTTGGTCAATACCAAAGCAAACCGAAAGAGAACATTAGGTAGCAGCCAAAAGAATGATAAAGATATTACAAAACACTAAAGAACTACTTGACTACATTTGAAGTCGGATCATCTGAGATCATTAGGTATTCCGACATTAGTTAAATTATATGGCTGCATAAGTTTTTAAAGGGACTGCGAATTGTCAACAAGTGTCGAAAGAACGCCTAAGTTTTAAAGTGACAATCGGACGGTAGTCTTTAAACAACAAGAGTTAAAGAAAGTCTAAGCATATAGACATTAAGTTTTTTTTTGTTGAAGAAAATGAACAAAAATGCAACTTATAGAAACAAACTTCATTTTAAAGGATCCATTTGTAAAAGCATTATCATCTTCAGTGTTTCACGAGCATGTAGCTCATATGGGTGTAACAAACTTTTGATAACATTTAGTATAGTGGGAGTTTGTGTTGTTCTTCATTATTGTTCTATTATTTAAAGTTTTGATCTCATTTGGTTAAGTTGGACTAGTTGGAAGAATATTGATTTATTCATTATGTTCCATGCTACACATCTACACTTTTGATCTATGTCATTTAGTTGGATTTGTATACGTGATTACTGTGGGTTTAGTTTTCGAATCATTACAATGACTTTCCCCTTTAGTCCTTATACTTGGAAGACTAATGGACGAGATTGTCATAAATGACAATAAAGTGCGCACATTTGGTTTTCATTTGTATTATATTTATGTTTTAAAGGAAAGACTTTTTTTGCAACCCAAGTGGAGATTGTAAGATCATGGCTTGCAACACATGTCATTTAGTGAATTCCATACATAAAATCATAAGTATAATGTTAATATAAAGTGTAGTCAATAATAAAATGTGTAGATTCCTGAAATGTAATTTATCATTTTATGATGGGTAAAATGGTAAATTAACATTGCTAAAGCTTGAAAGGGTGTGGTCCCTAAATGAAGTGTCACCATGTTTACTATTTAAAGGCCTCTCCATTAAGCTAAAACATACTCATTCTTACTTTCTCTCATCTAATTACTTCATAATGTTGGAAGACTTTTGAGAGATTAAGAGACACTTATCATTTAGAAGAACACTTCTCCCTATTTGTTCTTCATTTCTCCCTACAACATTCATAATGGATTCAACAGGTATTATTTCGCTTCCCCCTTCATCTTCTTCATCAATCTTATTCTGAATATGAGTATGGCATTCAGTGATCATAAATTGTTCCAACACAAGGTTGATGTTATTTGCATTGCAAAATCATTAAAACAAAAACCGCATGGCCACAAAAGTGTAGAGTATATTGGTGCAATTTAATGTAAAGCACCATATTTGGTACATAGCACCATATTTGTTGGACCCGAGTGAATGACTCCTTCAACTGCAAAATACTCAATCCGTTTCAACTGCAAAATACTCACCCCGTCTCAAAATGTTGTTCACTCTTTTCTTGTATGTTAGAGCGAAAGAACTTTAATTTAGTTTAATTCAATTTCATAATAAAAATATAATATTTGTTTTGATACACTATTATAAATACTATTAATAACAAGTTTTACACTTTCATTACGATAATTGAATTTGAAAGAGTATGAAATACTCTTATATTTAGTTTTGTATCTTTGTGATTCTGATTTAATAAATGTATATATTTAGAGTTTATTTATTTTAGGAATTAGTTGTAATTATTTAGGAATAGTTTATTTTAGGATAATTATTATTATTTTGATTTACTTGACTAACCTACTAATGTTTATCTTTGGTTAGTATATTTGTTTTATAGGAAAGTTGGACTCTTTACTTGGAAGGTGATTGGATGAAGAAAGATTTCCACATCAAAGACTTCATTCAAACTCCTATATATATGGCGTCAACATTCAGCCATTCTTCACGATTCAGAGATTCATAAAGTGTTATTTTCGTTTTTGAGAGAGTCCTTGTGTTCTTGAGGTTCTTGTTCATCAAGACTTCAAGGTATTTGAGTGTTTTCATTTATTCTAGAGATCTAGAATAGTTTGATCTTTTCGTTGTTTGTTTTTCTTTCACTGTCTTGTATTCTGCAAGACCTATTTATTAATGAAAGTTTTCCAGCAAGTAATTCTTGCTGAAGTGTTTAATTTTTGTCTTTAAAATTCCGCTGCGTTTCTGTGTTTTTCTTTACTGTGTTCGTCGTGTCAACTGACAGGACAACTGTCTTGACAACTCTGAGCACAGTTGTACTCACAGTTGGTTGGTTCCCAGCACAGTCCTAGCCGCTAATTTCTTTCAATGGCACCAGAGCCTGGTCTCGACATACTGAGATCGATCTTTGAAAGTGGTCATTATGGACTGTACTCATACTCGTAATAAGCCGCCTACTCTAGATGGTTCAAACTATACCATTTGGAAGGCAAAGATGACTATGTACATCAAAAACATAGATCATCGTGCTTGGGTCAGCATTCTAGTGGGATATAAATCCCTTACCATGGAAGTGGCTGATCCAAAAGCTAAATCTTCTGTGTCTGACGAAGAAAAGAAAGAAAAAAATTTTATTCCAAAACCCGAGCAAGATTGGAATGCGGAGGAAATTGCCCTTGCAATTTCAATGCAAAGGCAATGGCCGCCATTTCTGATCACGTTGATTTTAATCTGTATCGGTTGTTCTCAAACCATACAGTGGCCAAAAATGCTTGGGACATTTTGCAACTCCATTGTGAATGGTCCGATAGTGTTAAACAAACTAAGTTAAGAAGATTGATGACAGAGTTTGAGAATTTGAGAATGGGAGAAGATGAGACAATTCAAAATTATTCTGCTAAATTAATGGATATTTCAATGAATCCTTCGCATTAGGGGAATCCATCTCCAATGCAAGGTTGGTTAGTAAAGTTTTAAGAACTCTCCCAAAAAATTTAACATTAAAATCTCTGTCATTGAAGAAACTTGTGATACTCGGACCGTGAGTCTTGAAAAGGTTCTAAGTATTCTAACTACGTTTGAATTGAACCTTGAAGTCCAACAAACTAGCAAAGTAAATTCAATTGCTCTTGCTAGTGCTCTTAATGTGTCCGAACATCTTGTAGAATTATCAAAGGATATTGATGATTAGAACTTAGAGGAAGTTGAATGTGACTTGATCTCAAAAAAATTTAACAAAATGTTGAACAAAAAACGTCAACAAAGGTTTCCCAATAAGGGTATTGCTTCCTCCCCTAAGATTGAATCATTCAAGAAAGAAACAAGTAAGAACAAACCTTTTTCTGAAAACAAGAAACAATTGAGAATGTTCAATGTAGGGCGTGTCAAGGATACGGGCACTACGCCAATGAGTGTGCTAACACACTTAAAAAGAGAGGGATGAGCTTTTCTGCAACTTTAAGTGATTCGGATGATGACGATCAGACAGCAAACCTGTCATTTTTACGATCATCACAATCCTCCCTCTCTGACAGTGAATCTGACAGTGAAGATGAACAGTCAACTGTCATCACAACTGTCAGCTCAAATGGTACTAATGTGTATACCTATTTTAACTCCACTTCTGCAGGTGAATCTGAAGAATCCTCACAGGAAGAAAGGATAGTGCCACGTATGAGGACCTCCACAATACATACGTTGAGTTGTTTGCAGAATGGTCCAAACGAATGGATCAACTCAAGGAGTTTAAGAAGGTAAATGAAAAACTCACCTCTGAAAATCTGAAATTAAAAGCAGAGAATGAGAGGTTGTCGAGTGAAAGTGATACTCAAAAGGACTCCATAGCTAGGTTAGAAGTCATGCTTACAAAGAAAGACAATGAGTGTGAAAAATATAAAAGCGAGCTTGAAAAGGAAACTAATACTCTTACAAAGATTAACAATGGTAAGGCTAAGTTAGATGAAGTTCTGAAAATGGGGAATCAAGGTAAATCAGGAATAGGCTATGGAGATCCAAGTTTTGTTAAGGAAGGTGAGGGCACTTCGAAAAACAATGAGAGATTTAATGTTAATCACGTGTCTCCTCACAAAAACAAAAGAAATATAAAAAGGAGATACGTGTGTCACCATTGTTTTGCCCTTGGACATATACGTCCATTTTGTTACAAGTTGAAACAGGAACTTGGCTTGGAGAAGAACAGCAGCCATCTGACAAGACAACTGTGCCACAGTTGGAGTCACAATTGCCCAGTCAACAGCAGTCTGCTCCAAAAGCCACATGGGTAAGAAAGGACACTCTAAAGTGTCAAGTGGTGTTTTACCTCCTTGAAGAGCAGTGTGGAAGGAGCCTGGTACTTTGACAGTGGCTGCTCCCGCCACATGACTGGCTCTCTTGAGCATTTCAAAGACTATGAAGCCTTTAAAGGTGGAAAAGTCGATTTTGGTGGAGGTGCTCAAGGTGAGGTAATTGGCAAAGGTACGCTGAATGTTAATGGTTTGCCTAACTTGCATAATGTCTTGCATGTTAATGGGTTAAAGGCAAACCTAATTAGCATAAGCCAATTGTGTGATGATGATCTACATGTCAAGTTTGATAAGAAGATCTGTGAGGTCTTCGATGATTCAAACATATGTGTTTTGAAAGGTGTAAGGTCCTCTGATCATTGTTACAAGTTGGTTGAAAATCATTCACGTTTTAACTCAATTTTTGATAATGTTCCTAATCTTATTGTCAATTGTGTTGAGGATGATGTTTCAGGTTGCACTTGGGATCATGAAAGGATTAATGATGAATCTGAACCTAAATCCACGAAAGAATCTGCAGATGCACCAACTGTGAGGACAACTGACAGTCAAGATGAACAGTCAACTGCCATGTCAGATGGTCAGACGGCAGCTGGTTCTGATTCGGATTCTGAAATCACTGAAGATCAGGTAAGAAGAGACAACGATGCTGCTGCAAGCATCCAACTTCCCAGGTCATTGGGGGAGTGGATGAAGGAATAAAAACAAGAGGGAAACAAATAAATTACCGGGAATTAGTCGGTTTGGTATGCATGAAATCCGCGTACCATCAGGTAAGCTCTTGTTGTTTCGTTGCTAGTTTTAAGCATGAGAATGAGTCAGAAACCTTAAAAGTTAATGATTTAATAAATGTTATGCAAGAGGAAGTGGTAAAATTTGAAAGGAAAGATGTTAGGTTCTTGGTTCGTAGGCCATCTAATGCTGAATTTATGGGAGATACTACTTGTTGTACTCATTTGTTGAGGATGAACCAAATAATCAAGGATTATGGTCTTAGAAGTGAAACATTGAATGTGTTTTGTGATAGTTTAATTGCTCAGAATTTTGCCAAGAATCCGGTACAACATTCCCGAACAAAGCACATAGATATTGGGCATCATTTTATTAGAGATCTCGTTGAACAAAAAATCACTACTCTTGAACATGTAAGCACAACGGATCAACTTGCTGATATCTTTACCAAGGCTTTGGATTCCGAGAGATTTTCTCTCGGACTGTGTGATACCAGTTGACTGCACAAGTGTGCAGACAACTGACAGCATCTGTATAATTGTATATTACAGTAACCACTAATCAAAAAAAAAATAGTCTGCATTCATTCTATTTGCACGATTGTCTCTTGTGATCACTTGGTCTTCTTTAGTTTCTTGACTCCGAGTTTTGACCCTTGAATGTGAGATCCTTCTTAACTTGGTAATAAAATTATCCTGTTAATTCCTCCGTGCTGTTTATCATGAAGTGGGCACTTAATCTAAGGTTACGGGGAAAACAAGCTGCCTCCAGTCTTTGAAGTTACTACTCATTTAGGCAATGTGCTGACATGTATTCATACATAACTTGAGAATCAGTGTCACACTGTATTCTGAGAGTGAAAAGCTCCTCCCCGTAACTGATTCATAAGTCATAAGTCTTCAATGGGAGTGTTCTAGAGGCTTCATGATTGAAGGAAAATCTCATTGAATTCCTGTGTGTTGAAACCGAGTCATGGACTGAGTTGATCATACTATGTCACACCAAAATTGAGACAATCTTCACTTGTGTGTTTAGGCATAATTTTTCTAAGTTTTTTTTCTCCCTTGGTATTTACATCAGCAAATTGAATTGTGGTTCTTCTTGTTAAAGATTTAATGTTTTCATGTGTTTAACGATAATCTAATGGAGTGATGTTCAAGTTTCATTGTACAGTTGGTGGAATTGTGATACATTGTGGATAAAAGGATTCAGTTGAATTTGGCAAGTTTTAATTCTGGGACGGATAATTTATCACAAAACATGGAAAAAGTTGAATTTTAAAATCAAAATCCTTGGTTGTTTTGGAATTCAAATGGGTACTTCAATGTTTCTCGGTTCTCCTTACTCCTTGGCATTCCCGAGTTCTTAGGAAGAATCACTGTCCTCCCTTGATATTTCTCCTTGTCCATTCTGGTTGTGAATTATGGTTTAGTATATCTTCTTCCTCATGCTTTCTAGCTTCATTTCTCTCATCTCATTTGTTCCTATTCTGTAAATGCTCTCTCTCTAACATTTTTGCAGATAAATCCAAGAATTCTAGAGAAACTCTAAGTGATTGTGTGTGACACAAATGATTGTTTGCCACAGCTCTGATCAAGCTCAGGCATTTTTGTTGTTAAGCATCCAGCTGGTGCTAAGCAACTTGTTCGTGCAACTGTGCGGACAACTGGACAGACAACTGTACAGTCAATTGTACAGTCAAGTGGTAAGTCATCTGGTAAGTCTGCAGAACTCGCTGGTCTATAAAGGTTTGCTGCGATGTGAGTTGAGATTGATGATGCTCTTAGAGGTATTTTGTTGGGGAGATTCAAATTTAGGGGGAGTGAAAGATATTCGAAACTTTCTTTCTTTGAGTTTGATGGTTCCTCACAAAAAGGGGGAGAAAGATGTGTTCTAGGGGGAGTAGAATCCATTGTACAAATTTAGGGGGAGAGATTATTGTTTTGGATGTTTTGATCAGAACCACAAAGATAGGGGGAGATTGAAAAAGTATGAAATACTCTTATATTTAGTTTTGTATCTTTGTGATTCTGATTTAATAAATGTATATATTTAGAGTTTATTTATTTTAGGAATTAGTTGTAATTATTTAGGAATAGTTTATTTTAGGATAATTATTATTATTTTGATTTACTTGACTAACCTACTAATGTTTATCTTTGGTTAGTATATTTGTTTTATAGGAAAGTTGGACTCTTTACTTGGAAGGTGATTGGATGAAGAAAGATTTCCACATCAAAGACTTCATTCAAACTCCTATATATATGGCGTCAACATTCAGCCATTCTTCACGGATTCAGAGATTCACAAAGTGTTATTTTCGTTTTTGAGAGAGTCCTTGTGTTCTTGAGGTTCTTGTTCATCAAGACTTCAAGGTATTTGAGTGTTTTCATTTATTCTAGAGGTCTAGAATAGTTTGATCTTTTCGTTGTTTGTTTTTCTTTCATTCTCTTGTATTCTGCAAGACCTATTTATTAATGAAAGTTTTTCAGCTAGTAATTCTTACTGAAGTGTTTAATTTTTATCTTTAAAATTCCGCTGCGTTTCTGTGTTTTTCTTTACTGTGTTCGTCGTGTCAACTGACAGGACAATTGTCTTGACAACTGTGAGCACAGTTGTACTCACAGTTGGTTGGTTCCCAGCACAGTCCTAGCCGCTAATTTCTTTCAGAATTAATTAATATTATTGCTCTAAATTCGTATTGATCTCTCATTTGGAGCAAAAGGCCCATCTAGTCATCTTTACCAGCGTCATCGTATCGTTTAGCAAAAGGACCACAAACAAACAAACAAAAAAAAAAAAAAAAAACACTCAGGGAGGGTGGGTGGGGGGGGGGGGGGGGTTGCCCCTGAGTGGCTCCGCCATTGGGAGTATATGATAAGGTGAAAAAAAAAAGCGAGCACTCTAACTTTTTGGTTAAAAGTAGGTGCGAGTCATAACGGGTAGCAATAAGGAAGTGTTTGGTTTGGACTTTGGAGTTGAATGATTAATATTGGAAGACTTTAATTTGGTTGGAGAAAATGTGGTAAGAAAAGCATAGAAATGGCGTGACTCAATCTTCTTCTACTTGTACTAGTGCTTCACCCCATCATTTACTCCATTCACAACCTCTCTTTTTTTTCCCACTGATAGCACTGAGAGGATCACTTTTTATCTCCTTATGGTTTAATTATTAATTTCATTTTTATTGATTGATAACCATAACCCCAATTACTGCTAATCATGGCGACGCCAGAAGCAAAGATCATACCCGCTTCTTTATCCATTTATCGGTTTATGCCTGATTATGATCAGTGGCGAAACCAAAAATTTTAAAAATATGAGTCGAAATTGCGTAAAGAATAAACATTATAATTAGAGTATCCAAATTTAGCATTAAACAAAATAACAATTTTGTACGAAATTTACATAGAATCAAGAGGGTTCAGATGTGTAAATTCACCATTTTTAATAGTAAAATATCGTTATTTCAGAATTTAGAAGTGCTAGTATTAACATTTCTCAAAATTCAAAGTGATCAAATTGATAAAGTCTGAGGTTTCATCCCAAAACCAATTGGCAATGTTAGAATTAGAGATGGGGTAAGAAGAAGCGAGAAATCCGAGTGTTAGCATGGGCTGGACTGGGCCGGCAATGGACTATGTTGGAGGTTCCACCTTAAAACAAATTGGTGATAAGGGGAGTAATGTTAGGAAAATTCTACAAAAAAAAACTCGAATTAAAGAATAAATAATAAATAAATCAATTAATAAACTGGAGAATAGATAAACAGAAACTAGACTGAATGTTTTGTGCCGAGCCGTATGTTGAACACACTGTCCTTAAGACTTATTCGCCCCCTCACCGTGAGTGCTTGAGGTTGTCGTCGGACGCTAGTCTCCCAGGATAACTCGCACGAACCGGATGCTTCCCTGCACTAAGAGACTCCGGCGAATTGAATTCAGTGCCTGGACAGTATCACCACCAAATACAATATAGGAGGCCAAAAGAAGAGATGATAAAAAATGCAACGAAATGATGGATGTGGATATTGTTGGAACACTTTTTGTGTATCTTTTTGTGTTACTTCTATTGTATGATCACAAATGGTTGTTGCTCCTTTTATAGTCCAACCAAGAACCATTCAATCTCCCAAATTAATCAAAGGATAAACTCAATCCATATGTCCTTTATTAATTTTGGAGATAAGGCTAGTCACTTGACATTCTAGTTCAGATGAGATGAACTAGTCACTTGACATTCTAGCTCAAATGAGATGAACTATTTTTCCAACTTCAAGCCTTAAAGTATTATTCATCCAAACACAAAATTGGACAAATAAATACATTATCTTAATATTTTCATGGAGCTAAACACAAACCCACAATTAATTTTGTCATTTGACAAAACATATATCACGAAAATAAATCATATTTCCTTTACATAATACAAGAATACACTATTTTTCCAACAATTCCCCAGATGAAGGAAATTATGAGGAATTTGGTGATAAAGTTCAACAGTTGAAAACCTGCATAGGATAGGTATGGGATTGCCCTTTGAACCTTCCCTTGTAGACGTATACTTATTCTACTCGCTAATTAGTAAACACGATGTCCTTGAACTGTCAGCTTTTTGTGTAGCCAGTCATATACGTTACACAGGTATCTCCCTAACACAATTCAATTCTCATAGCTGTTTCCATTTGTGGCCATGGAACACAATGTCTGGTTCTGTGAGAGGGTCTAAGAATTGAGCCTCACACAATTCTCCTCGAAGCGGCCCCACTTCTCTCTCACATAGGTAATTCTTCTAAGTAACTCGGTTTACTCCATAAGAATCATTAAAAGCCATAGGCTTAACCTTATTCATCTCGGGATGTCACTTTTAGGAATGGGTATGTGGTTAATCCCCACAGTGACGCTATAAGTCTTTTAACGGTTAGGTAGTCCCTTTTGAACCTAGATCTTGGGATCT
The DNA here is from genome assembly GCA_026119855.1 of Campanula takesimana. Classification (NCBI taxonomy): domain Eukaryota; kingdom Viridiplantae; phylum Streptophyta; class Magnoliopsida; order Asterales; family Campanulaceae; genus Campanula; species Campanula takesimana. The sequence continues at coordinate 499,832 of JAOWBW010000439.1, forward strand.
CCAGTCAGCTAGGTTGGGTTTTCTGCCGTGGTTAACTTCTCAAGAGGCTTTAAACCCATTCCCCTTGTCGATCTCGCAACTACCTCTCTATTTAACCATTTGGTTAACGGATCCCCTAAGTTATCTTTTGACTTCACATAGTCAATGGAGATGGTACCAGTTGAGAGTAGTTGTCTTATGGTATTATGTCTTCGACGTATATGTCTTGACTTACCATTGTACATAATGTATACATATTGGTGGCACTGGCTTTGTCCATCTTGGAATATATTCTAGGAAATGGTGTAGCCATTCCGCTTCTTCCCCACATTTGTCCAAAGCTATAAACTCAGATTCCATCGTGGATCTGGCTATAACCATCTGTTTAGAAGATTTCCATGATATAGCTGCACATGCTAATGTGAATACAAATCCACTTGTAGACCTTGAGTCTTGGATATTTGATATCCATGTAGCATTACTATATCCTTCAGATATCGATAAATGTCTAGTGTAGAGTAATCCTTGATCTCGATTGTATCTCAAGTACCTTAGTACTCTCACTATACATTTAGGATTACTAGTGTACCAATTCACTAGACTTCCAATAATTTTCGAGTGTTCAACTTGAAAAACAACATCAGCTTTATTTTTCAATAGATGTTGACTCATGAATATGTTGGTAGTGGTGCCCTAGGCTCGTTTAATAAACGTTGTAATTGTTATCATTTATTTCATATCAATAAAGAGATGTTTTGATTATTATTGTTGTTCATGTTTACTTATAATAATCCCCGTCCCTAGTACTTGTTAAGCACTAGTATAAAGGCTAAATGATCATAGGATGATCATGTTAGATTTATGGGTACTTGTTTGGAACAAGGTACTGGACATGACCCGCTGTATGAGATTTATGTCATGGTCTATGTCGTACATATATCTCATATTAGTTATGGCATTCGAATCCTTAGACATGAAGTTATTATAGTCTTCCACTTGATGAACATTGTGTTTGACATATTCAAACGCTACCTTAACACGGTAGTTATAAAGGGTATGATTGGCATAATCGGACTCCCGTTGGGAAGAATAATAAGCTAAATGGATTTGTCCCTCCACGGAGAGATGTCAAGCTTGGGCCCCTCGAAGGAATGATGTTGATGAAATGTTCGGCCGGACTCAAATGGATTGATTGGATCAATAACATTTGAATTATCAACATATTCAGAATCGAGAAATTATTGAACAAGACAAGTTGACTGTTTGACCATGACTTGTGTTCAAAGACATCGTGGACAAAAGGATTGTGACATATTCTAAAGGAATGCGAACTTGTATCTAGTTATACTATTTGGGTAGGTATGACGGTTTGCTAGAACCTAATCATATCTTATGGGATCATGTTTGAGCCCATTGCCAACTTAGTATAATCCTAGAGGGTCACACACAATAGAACGAATCTTAAATAAGAGGACTATATTGGAATTTAGGATCGAAGGACCTCAAAGGAATTTCTGGAAAATTCTGGGCTTCCTGGTCAACCAAGCGGGCGCTTGGGTTGAACCAGGCGGGCGCCTGAATGAGTCCGGAAAAGGTCTGGACCTTCTGATCAAATGAGCGGGCGCCTGGGTTGGACCAGGCGGGGGCCCGGTATGGCGGCAGAAAAATTCCTAATTCGATTAGGAAAGGTTTTTGGCACAAGTTACCTACTTGGAATAGGTCTAAATTGTGTATAAAAACCCCAATTCGGTCATACGATAATAACAAGTGCTTTTGTGAGTCTCAAAGAGTTTTAGAGAGATTTTATTTTGTTCTAAGATATCCTTGATTGAGGAACAAACTAATTCACAAATAAATTCCATATAGTTCTTTATTAAATTGTGAAAGCGTGTTTCATAATTATTGGTCTAGCAACCAAGATCAAGGAGCCTATTGATATTCGTTCGAAGTGTGGACACCGCTAGAGGGTGAATTTTATCATCTACAAAGTTCGTGATTTTGTCCGTGATAAAACTTCAAGTTTCTCCACCAAGACCAAAGAAAACTTTGATAGTCATCAAGGGTTAGTTTTTCCTCTATTCATTATGTTGTATTTGATTTAATCATATGAACGGATCCATGGCTTTGGGTTTCTTAAAATTTTAATTGCTATAGTCCGCTGCGCATGTTACTTCGAAACCCAACAGAATATTAGGTTCGAGCCATTGCAAAATTATCCTTGCTAATTTCTCAAGAATTATCCATTAGATTTCTTAGAAATTTTTCACTTCATGGATAACATCCGCTAAACCCATATCTCTTGACCTTTTTCAAATCTTTTAAGAACAATATCATAACTTGCTTAATGCATATTCATGAGTTCTTCTTGAAGTTTTAAATCCAACAGTCAATTAGCAAACTTCTTTCAAGTTCAACATATCTTCGATAGATTTAATCAACACTATGACATTTCCATTCATGTCATTTTTTATTAATCCACTTTCTTTCATGGTAAAATCAAGCTTTGATGTCATTATTTGGTGTTTTTTTCAAGTCATCTAGTGACTTTACTAACTTGCACACTTTACTTTGATCTATTTCATTCAAAGTATCACTTTAATCCATTTCACTCAAAGTGTTACTTTGATCTATGTCACTCAAAGTATCATTTGTTCATTTTTCATGAACTTGACATCAGTACATGATTTCCATTTATTTTAATCTTGGCTTTATATATAGTTAATGTCAATGAATAATATATGACAACCCAATGGAAACTCATTACTTACATATTCCACCATCTTGTACGTAAATATCTATTTTGTTGATGTTGGACTTTCTACTTTGCGAATCACCCCCACATTCACAAGTGTACGTAGGCCTACGTTTCCATACTTCATATGGAATTTACATTGTTTTCTTGGGGTAACCTATTCAATAGGTATTTAATTTTCCAAAGTAGACCCACTCCCCACATTTTGGGTTAGTCCTAAATATAACAATAGTGCTATTAGTTCTTTCTTCAACACTATTTGATATTAGTTTACAAGGTGGATATTGTGTACAAACACATGTTATATACACATTATAAGCATTAGTGTTTCATCATCATTATCTCATTTTAAAGTTGGTTTCCAACTTCTCCATTCAATTAGACAATGCTTATTACATATAACAATAACATTGTTATCATTACCATGTGTTTGAACAACACTATACTTAACTTGTGATGATATAGTTCAACACATATTTCACATCTTGTTGAATCTCTTTTTAATGAGGGAATGTGATCCAACTAAAGAGACTTATTCTCATTATTGATCACTAAATCAACCTATCGGTTGATACAATTTTTATTTTATTTATTCAACTAAAGAGCCTTATTCTCATATACGCATGACTTAATTTTGGCTTTTCAAACAAGTTTGACGCTTCAAACTAGTTTGTCTTTCGCACAAATTCGACTTTTCAGACAAATTTTGACTTTTTAATAAAATTTGACCTACTTTGTTTTTGCCATAAGCATTTTGGTATGCTTTACCACATTTGCTTTTGCTATAAGAAGTGTTAACAACTTCTTCTCTGAAACTCTATTCTCTTTCCAACACAAAGATGAATAGCAAGCATCTCAACATTCATTTCAATTCATTTACTTTTGAGGTGCTTCTTAAATCTTTTCAAGTGAAAATTAATTTCTCAATTTGTCACTTAAAATTTCACTTAACACCATCCATTCGGCATGGATTTCATGAAAAAAAAAATCAACTCTTCCATTTGACTTTTTACGGTCTATGGAGTCTAATATTTAAAACAGGGAAATGGCCTACAATTAATCATTGCACCCGCATTCTCAATTTTATTGTTACAGTCGAAAGACTCCCACAATTTTTTTGACATTCCTTTTCTCTCTAAACACTATAAAGAGAATCAGATAGCTCATTAAGAACATAGTTCTTGCAAATGAATTCCCCATGCTTTCATGATAAAGGTAAAAGAAATTCACATGCTTCAACCGCATTCATAGCTTAAAACATCCATCTTATTTCCACCAAACTTTGTAGGATCTTCATTAAGAACCTCACTAAATTCAATATGGTGAAATAGAACATCTTTTATTTGGCAACACATAAGGTCGATGCCAACAACATTCCTTGACTTCTCACTATAGTGAGCCGGAATACATGGAATACATCATATTCTTTTAGAGATTCGTCTCCACACAAGGAGTTTTTCCCAATACTTTGGCTTTAATTTAAAACAATTAAACATCAAATTATTACTTTGTTGTTACAACTATAACTCTCTACATCATTTAGAGAATTTTCTACAAAATAAATTGTTAATTCAATAGGAGAATTCACACAATTTATTTCTTGTAACAACTATTATAAACCTCTTGATTTCTTAATAAAATTTTAATTAGAGGTCAACTATTCCAAACTTTAAAGGTCTCATCTTGGAGTATCTCAGAATTAGAGAAAAATAATTTCTCATTCACAAAATGCACAAATTCTTTAGAAGCCCTTCATCTAAATATTTGTGTCATTTCCCATCATCAATAACAATAGGATTTAATAACTTCCTACAAGAAGCCCTATTGTTTTTATCTTTATGATTTTTTGTCACTATTAACAATAATAAGCTTTAATAACTTCTTTCAAGAAGCCTTATTATGTTAATCTTTTGTAACCTTTGTCACCATTGACCATAATAGGTTTTAACAACTTCATTCAAGAAGCCCTATTATCTTTGTCAATGTAACGTAAAGACTTAATCTTTCAACGTTCTTAGTTCCAACAAACTTTTTAATATCTTCAATATGATTCACATGAACCATAAGAGAAATATCACATGATGTATAACCACTTCATGAGGCATAGCCATCATTGTTTCGTAGTTGATGTCATGAACATCAATCTTTCCAACTTGGTTAATTCATTAAACAAGAGGAAAGCAAATTGTTTTACAAAAACTGTTATTCTGCGAATTTTTTTTATCTCCCTCTCTGGATATCAGAATCCAATCTCCACCATTCATATTTTCTTTCTATGAGTCCTGAACATGTACAACAAATTTCAGAACAATCTAACGGTTAACGAAGCGGAAAATTCTATTTTACCACAGCTGGTCATGAAAAAACAGTGCTGGAAATTTGTGTCTTTTTCACCGGTTTTCCGTCCATTTTCAATATTTTCTCCAATAGCCACCACGCCATAAGAATATCTTAATCTGCAATCCTTTCTCACAAATGAAATTAGTATGTTGTTCTGTAATCCGTTCCCTCTTGCAGAAGGAATAAGTCTTAAGATTGTTAGGAAAATTCTATAAAAAAGAACTCGAATTAGAGAATAAATAATAAATAAATAAATTAATAAACTGGAGAATAAATAAATGGATTTGTCCCTCCACGGAGAGATGTCAAGCTTGGGCCCCTCGAAGGAATGATGTTGATGAAATGTTCGGCCGGACTCAAATGGATTGATTGGATCAATAACATTTGAATTATCAACATATTCAGAATCGAGAAATTATTGAACAAGACAAGTTGACTGTTTGACCATGACTTGGGTTCAAAGACATCGTGGACAAAAGGATTGTGACATATTCTAAAGGAATGCGAACTTGTATCTAGTTATACTATTTGGGTAGGTATGACGGTTTGCTAGAACCTAATCATATCTTATGGGATCATGTTTGAGCCCATTGCCAACTTATTATAATCCTAGAGGGTCACACACAATAGAAAGAATCTTAAATAAGAGGACTATATTGGAATTTAGGATCGAAGGACCTCAAAGGAATTTCTGGAAAATTCTGGGCTTCCTGGTCAACCAAGCGGGCGCTTGGGTTGAACCAGGCGGGCGCCTGAATGAGTCCGGAAAAGGTCTGGACCTTCTGATCAAATGAGCGGGCGCCTGGGTTGGACCAGGCGGGCGCCCGGTATGGCGGCAGAAAAATTCCTAATTCGATTAGGAAAGGTTTTTGGCACAAGTTACCTACTTGGAATAGGTCTAAATTGTGTATAAAAACCCCAATTCGGCCATACCATAATAACAAGTGCTTTTGTGAGTCTCAAAGAGTTTTAGAGAGATTTTATTTTGTTCTAAGATATCCTTGATTGAGGAACAAACTAATTCACAAATAAATTCCATATAGTTCTTTATTAAATTGTGAAAGTGTGTTTCATAATTATTGGTCTAGCAACCAAGATCAAGGAGCCTCTTGATATTCGTTCGAAGTGTGGACACCGCTAGAGGGTGAATTTTATCATCTACAAAGTTCGTGATTTTGTCCGTGATAAAACTTCAAGTTTCTCCACCAAGACCAAAGAAAACTTTGATAGTCATCAAGGGTTAGTTTTTCCTCTATTCATTATATTGTATTTGATTTAATCATATGAATGGATCCATGGCTTTGGGTTTCTTAAAATTTTAATTGCTATATTCCGCTGCGCATGTTAATTCGAAACCCAACAGTGGTATCAGAGCCCCGTTCATGTTGATTAATTCAATACTTGGATCATGTTATGTGTATATAAATTGTTTATGTGTCTAGTATGATATGAATATTGGAATATATGATGCTTATGTGTTTTGTGATTTTATATGGTTTATTGTTTTGCAACTTTAATCGCACGATTCAATCGCAATAAAATTATGGTGGATTCTGAATTATTTCGATTATTAATTTTTGATCAGATCAAAGTTTTAATAATCGGGGAAAAATAATTTGAGACAAAATTTTTGAAATTTAAAATTCTGTACCATTCTGACCTAACAGGCGCCCGCTCGCTGGGGACCAGGCGGCCGCTTGCTTCAGGCGCGCGCTCGGTCAAGACCAGGCGGGCGCTCGCTCGTCAGAATCTGTTCTGATTTTGGTTAAAATCTGAATATGGAATTTTCGATAAATTCAACAAAACCAGTAACAGAACCAGTCCAGACTTGCTGATCTGGAATGGGTTTTGGGTAGTTGGTTTGTGTGTGGATTTTGGGGTTTGATTTTCCTATTTGTTTTAGTCTTGTGATTCCTAGATTGGTTCAAGTTTTGGATGGCTAATCTGCGTTCATCGAGATTGTGTTTCCCAAAATTGATCGCAATCAAAGTTTCAAAGATAAAACGAAGTTAGAATTATGAAGAGTTCATAATTGCTAAAATTGAGAAACAAAGTTCTTGATTCAATGATTGGAGATCCATGTGGAATTGTGAATGCAATTGGCCTACGTTCATCGAGACCATGTATTGCTTAGTTTCGGCCACATGGACTACTTTCTTGGTTTCTTGAATTAGTGCGGAATTGTGGTTGCCTAATGTTTATATTATGTGCTCATAAATGTGTTATATGCTATATGTGATGAACCTTCAAAGAAAGTTTTAAGTCCTTCTTTGCCATGCCATGATTAAAACACTTGGTTATACATGGGTAATCTTGATGTGGGTTCGCCTCCGCGAAGTGCATTAATTTTATTCATGTAAGAGCAAGATGAGGTTCATTAATTTAATGTGGGCTTGCCTCCGCAAGGTGCGTTAAATTGAATGGTTCCTATGCGTTTAAAATTGTTGGACTTAATTAGGCGTCAAAACAGTTTTGGGCCTAGGCAAAAGATGAGATTAAACATGTTTTTTTTTTGAAATTGGATTTCTCAAAGAATCTCATAAAAGGATCTAAGAATCATATGAGATATGATTGACATGATTGTCTACCTAATTAATTTAGTTTTGAGCGGTCCGCCTCCGTGGACTCAAAAGTTAAATTAAAGTTTGATCTTAGCCCAATTAAATTATATTATACATTGGATGTATATGAAGGTTATATAATTTAGTGGGAGTATTTTGTTTGAAAAATACATTATTTATTTCTTTAATGAAAATTGGTACTTATTAAATTTTGGAAATTTTGCATATTTGTAGATAATGACTAATAACACTCAATCAATGTCGTTGCGATCGATCCTTGAGAAGGATAAGCTCGAAAAGAATGGTACTAACTTTATGGATTGGATCCGTAGCATAAGAATTGTTCTTAGGCAAGAAGATAAGTTGTACATTCTCGATGGGCCTCTCCCTGCTGAACCACCGCCTACTGCCCCTAGGGCAGAAAGAGACAATTACAAGAAACATCGTAATGATTCTAGAGATGTAAGTTGCCTCATGCTTGCTACTATGTGTTCAAAACTCCAACAAAGTTTAGAACATTTGGAAGCCTATGAGATAGGCGTGGAGTTGAGAACCATGTTTCAAGAGCAAGCTAGGCAAGAGAGGTACAAGACCATTGTTGCATTCACTACTTGTAAAATGAATGAAGGGCAACAAGTGAGTCCTCACTTTCTTAAAATGAAAGGTTATGTAGAGCACCTTAAGAAACTTGGCTATCCAATCCCATTGGAGCTAGCCACGGATCTCATTCTTAATTCATTGCCTAAAAGTTATAATCAGTTTGTGATGAATTATAACATGCATGGAATGGATAAGAATCTCTCTGAGTTGCATGGGATGCTCAAAACTGCAGAGATGAAAATTGTGGAGAAAGGTTCTCCCGTGCTCTTAGTTCATGGTGGGAAGAAGGCTAGTGCCAAAGGAAAGGGTAAGAAAGTTGTCAAACCCAAAATAAGCAAGGCAAAGGTTGCCAAGGCTTCTGAGGCAAAACCTGATTCACAAAAGGATGCAATCTGTTTCCATTGTCAAGAAATTGGTCATTGGAAACGTAATTGCAAGGCTTTCTTGGAAGAGTAAAGAAGAAGAAGAGCAGCAAGGCTGCGTCGACTTCAGGTATCTATATGATAGATATTCTCCTTTCTACCACTGATTCTTGGGTATTGGATACAGGATGTGGTTCTCACATTTGTCTAAATGTGCAGGGACTAAAGAATAGGAGACTGCTTAAAGAAGGTGAAGTAGATCTACGCGTGGGGAATGGAGCAAGAGTTGCTACATTAGCCGTAGGGACTTATGAAGTCACTTTACCTTCCGGATTAATTCTTGTTTTGAACAATTGTTATTATGTTCCGGATTTAAGCAGAAATATTATTTCAATTTCTTGTTTGGATAATGAAGGTTTTAAGTTTCTTATTGAAAATAAGAAATTTTCTATTTATTTAAATGATATGCTTTATGGTATTGCTAATTCATTTAATGGCCTTTATATCTTGGATGTCAAGAATGAAAATAATGACAATGTCTATCATGTAAATAAGAAATCTAAACCTAATGATGTAAATCATACTTATTTGTGGCATTGCCGTCTTGGTCATATTAATGAGAAGCGTATCTCAAAACTCCATGGGGACGGACTTTTGGGTTCATGTGACTTAGATTCATATGATACTTGTGAGTCGTGTCTTCTTGGAAAAATGACTAAGACACCTTTTACCAAGTTTGGTGAAAGGGCAAGCGACTTATTGGGGTTGATACATTCCGATGTATGCGGACCATTAAGTAGCAATGCTAGGGGAGGATTTCAATACTTCATAACCTTCACTGATGATTATAGTAGATTTGGGTATGTTTACCTAATGAAACATAAAAGTGAAGCGTTTGAGATATTTAGAATATTTCAAAATGAAGTAGAAAAACAACTTGGCAAAAGTATTAAGGCACTTCGATCAGATCGAGGTGGTGAATACTTGAGTCAAGAATTTGATGATCATCTAAAGAATTGTGGAATAGTTTCACAATTGACTCCACCCGGAACACCACAATGGAATGGTGTGTCCGAGAGGAGGAATCGGACTTTGTTAGACATGGTTCGATCAATGATGAGTCAAGTTGATCTTCCAATATCCTTTTGGGGTTACGCCCTAGAAACCGCTGCTTTCACACTAAATCGTGTTCCAACTAAATCGGTTCAAAAGACTCCATATGAGATGTGGAGCGGAAAGAAGCCTTGTCTATCTTTCATGAAGATTTGGGGTTGTGAAGATTTTGTCAAAAGACTTGTCTCAGACAAACTTGCACACAAATCTGATAAATGTATTTTTGTGGGATATCCAAAGGAAACTAGAGGATATTACTTTTACAACCGTGAGGACAACAAAGTGTTTGTTTCCCGAACTGGTGTCTTTATAGAGAAAGAGTTTCTCTCCAAAGAAATCAGTGGGAGTAAAATAAATCTTGAAGAAATTCGAGACCCAGAAAATAACATTGAACCAATAGTGGAACAAGAACAAGAACCACAAGGAGTTGTGGAAACTGTTCAAAATACACAAGCAACTCGCAGATCTAGTAGGTTACGATCCGAGCCCGAGAGATATGGATTTCTCGTAACGGATAGTAATGAGGCAGAAATCATTGAGAATGATGAACCGTCAACCTACCAAGAGGCGATGTCTTCTCCTGATTCGGACAAGTGGCTTGGAGCCATGGAATCCGAATTGCAATCCATACAAGACAATCAAGTTTGAAATTTGATTGATGCGCCCGAAGGTGTAAAAACCATATGGTGCAAATGGGTCTTCAAGAAGAAGACTGACATGGATGGGAAGGTGCATACTTACAAAGCTAGGCTTGTAGCGAAGGGTTATAGGCAAGTTCATGGTATTGACTATGATGAGACCTTTTCACCCGTAGCAATGATCAAGTCTATAAGAATTTTGCTTGCCATTGCCGCATATCATGACTATGAAATATGGCAGATGGACGTCAAAACTGCTTTCCTGAATGGAAAACTCCAAGAGGATGTGTATATGACACAACCAGAAGGTTTTGAACAAGATTCTAAGGTATGAAAATTGCAAAGATCCATCTATGGATTGAAGCAAGCTTCAAGGAGTTGGAATCTCCGTTTTGATGAATCGGTCAAAGAGTTTGGTTTCATCAAGAACAAAGATGAGCCTTGTGTATACAAGATGATTAGTGGGAGCATAGTGCTATTCCTTATTTTATATGTGGATGACATATTGCTCATTGGAAACGACATTCCTATACTTTAGTCTGTGAAGACTTGGTTAGGGAAGTGCTTCGCAATGAAAGATATGGGTGAAGCCGCATATATACTTGGCATTAAGATCTATAGAGATAGACCAAGGAGGCTACTTGGTTTAAGCCAAAGTACATACATTGACAAGGTCATTAGAAGATTCCGTATGGAAAATTCTAAGAGAGGCACCTTGCCAGTGTTACATGGAGTTTCTCTAAGCAAGACTCAATGTCCTAAGACAAACGATGAGCGTGAGAAAATGAATGATGTTCCATATGCTTCGGCAATTGGGTCCATCATGTATGCCATGATTTGTACTAGGCCGGATGTATCTTATGCTTTGAGCATGACAAGTAGATACCAATCCGACCCTGGCGAAAATCACTGGATAGCTGTAAAAGCGATTCTTAAGTACTTGAGAAGAACTAAAGACTCGTTTTTGGTCTATGGAGGAATGGAAGATGATCTCGTTGTAAATGCTTACACGGATGCAAGCTTCCAAACCGACAAAGATGATAGCCTATCGCAATCGGGTTTTGTGTTTATGTTAAATGGTGGAGCTGTAAGCTGGAAGAGTTCCAAGCAAAGTACAACCGCTGATTCTACAACAGAAGCTGAGTATATTGCTGCATCGGATGCTGCAAAGGAAGCTGTTTGGATTAAGAAGTTCATCACTGAACTTGAAGTGGTTCCTAGTATTGCTAATCCAATAGACCTTTATTGCGATAATAATGGTGCTATTGCTCAAGCAAAGGAACCAAGAGCACCTCAGAAATCCAAACACATACTTAGGCGTTTTCATATCATTCGAGAGATCGTTGATAGGGGAGACGTAAATATATGCAGAGTACCTACTGATGGTAATGTTGCGGACCCGCTAACAAAGGGACTTCCACAAGCTAAACATGATGGTCATGTTAGGTCCATGGGTATTAGATACATGGGAGATTGGGCCTAGGGCAAGTGGGAGATTGTTGGTAGTGGTGCCCTAGGCACGTTTAATAAACGTTGTAATTGTTATCATTTATTTCATATCAATAAAGAGATGTTTTGATTATTATTGTTGTTCATGTTTACTTATAATAATCCCCGTCCCTAGTACTTGTTAAGCACTAGTATAAAGGCTAAATGATCATGGGATGATCATGTTAGATTTATGGGTACTTGTTTGGAACAAGGTACTGGACATGACCCGCTGTATGAGATTTATGTCATGGTCTATGTCGTACATATATCTCATATTAGTTATGTCATTCGAATCCTTAGACATGAAGTTATTATAGTCTTCCACTTGATGAACATTGTGTTTGACATATTCAAACGCTACCTTAACACGGTAGTTATAAAGGGTATGATTGGCATAATCGGACTCCCGTTGGGAAGAATAATAAGCTAAATGGATTTGTCCCTCCACGGAGAGATGTCAAGCTTGGGCCCCTCGAAGGAATGATGTTGATGAAATGTTCGGCCGGACTCAAATGGATTGATTGGATCAATAACATTTGAATTATCAACATATTCAGAATCGAGAAATTATTGAACAAGACAAGTTGACTGTTTGACCATGACTTGTGTTCAAAGACATCGTGGACAAAAGGATTGTGACATATTCTAAAGGAATGCGAACTTGTATCTAGTTATACTATTTGGGTAGGTATGACGGTTTGCTAGAACCTAATCATATCTTATGGGATCATGTTTGAGCCCATTGCCAACTTAGTATAATCCTAGAGGGTCACACACAATAGAACGAATCTTAAATAAGAGGACTATATTGGAATTTAGGATCGAAGGACCTCAAAGGAATTTCTGGAAAATTCTGGGCTTCCTGGTCAACCAAGCGGGCGCTTGGGTTGAACCAGGCGGGCGCCTGAATGAGTCCGGAAAAGGTCTGGACCTTCTGATCAAATGAGCGGGCGCCTGGGTTGGACCAGGCGGGGGCCCGGTATGGCGGCAGAAAAATTCCTAATTCGATTAGGAAAGGTTTTTGGCACAAGTTACCTACTTGGAATAGGTCTAAATTGTGTATAAAAACCCCAATTCGGCCATACGATAATAACAAGTGCTTTTGTGAGTCTCAAAGAGTTTTAGAGAGATTTTATTTTGTTCTAAGATATCCTTGATTGAGGAACAAACTAATTCACAAATAAATTCCATATAGTTCTTTATTAAATTGTGAAAGCGTGTTTCATAATTATTGGTCTAGCAACCAAGATCAAGGAGCCTATTGATATTCGTTCGAAGTGTGGACACCGCTAGAGGGTGAATTTTATCATCTACAAAGTTCGTGATTTTGTCCGTGATAAAACTTCAAGTTTCTCCACCAAGACCAAAGAAAACTTTGATAGTCATCAAGGGTTAGTTTTTCCTCTATTCATTATGTTGTATTTGATTTAATCATATGAACGGATCCATGGCTTTGGGTTTCTTAAAATTTTAATTGCTATATTCCGCTGCGCATGTTACTTCGAAACCCAACAGAATATTAGGTTCGAGCCATTGCAAAATTATCCTTGCTAATTTCTCAAGAATTATCCATTAGATTTCTTAGAAATTTTTCACTTCATGGATAACATCCGCTAAACCCATATCTCTTGACCTTTTTCAAATCTTTTAAGAACAATATCATAACTTGCTTAATGCATATTCATGAGTTCTTCTTGAAGTTTTAAATCCAACAGTCAATTAGCAAACTTCTTTCAAGTTCAACATATCTTCGATAGATTTAATCAACACTATGACATTTCCATTCATGTCATTTTTTATTAATCCACTTTCTTTCATGGTAAAATCAAGCTTTGATGTCATTATTTGGTGCTTTTTTCAAGTCATCTAGTGACTTTACTAACTTGCACACTTTACTTTGATCTATTTCATTCAAAGTATCACTTTAATCCATTTCACTCAAAGTGTTACTTTGATCTATGTCACTCAAAGTATCATTTGTTCATTTTTCATGAACTTGACATCAGTACATGATTTCCATTTATTTTAATCTTGGCTTTATATATAGTTAATGTCAATGAATAATATATGACAACCCAATGGAAACTCATTACTTACATATTCCACCATCTTGTACGTAAATATCTATTTTGTTGATGTTGGACTTTCTACTTTGCGAATCACCCCCACATTCACAAGTGTACGTAGGCCTACGTTTCCATACTTCATATGGAATTTACATTGTTTTCTTGGGGTAACCTATTCAATAGGTATTTAATTTTCCAAAGTAGACCCACTCCCCACATTTTGGGTTAGTCCTAAATATAACAATAGTGCTATTAGTTCTTTCTTCAACACTATTTGATATTAGTTTACAAGGTGGATATTGTGTACAAACACATGTTATATACACATTATAAGCATTAGTGTTTCATCATCATTATCTCATTTTAAAGTTGGTTTCCAACTTCTCCATTCAATTAGACAATGCTTATTACATATAACAATAACATTGTTATCATTACCATGTGTTTGAACAACACTATACTTAACTTGTGATGATATAGTTCAACACATATTTCACATCTTGTTGAATCTCTTTTTAATGAGGGAATGTGATCCAACTAAAGAGATTTATTCTCATTATTGATCACTAAATCAACCTATCGGTTGATACAATTTTTATTTTATTTATTCAACTAAAGAGCCTTATTCTCATATACGCATGACTTAATTTTGGCTTTTCAAACAAGTTTGACGCTTCAAACTAGTTTGTCTTTCGCACAAATTCTACTTTTCAGACAAATTTTGACTTTTTAATTAAATTTGACCTACTTTGTTTTTGCCATAAGCATTTTGGTATGCTTTACCACATTTGCTTTTGCTATGAGAAGTGTTAACAACTTCTTCTCTGAAACTCTATTCTCTTTCCAACACAAAGATGAATAGCAAGCATCTCAACATTCATTTCAATTCATTTACTTTTGAGGTGCTTCTTAAATCTTTTCAAGTGAAAATTAATTTCTCAATTTGTCACTTAAAAATTTCACTTAACACCATCCATTCGGCATGGATTTCATGAAAAAAAAAATCAACTCTTCCATTTGACTTTTTACGGTCTATGGAGTCTAATATTTAAAACAGGGAAATGGCCTACAATTAATCATTGCACCCGCATTCTCAATTTTATTGTTACAGTCGAAAGACTCCCACAATTTTTTTGACATTCCATTTCTCTCTAAACACTATAAAGAGAATCAGATAGCTCATTAAGAACATAGTTCTTGCAAATGAATTCCCCATGCTTTCATGATAAAGGTAAAAGAAATTCACATGCTTCAACCGCATTCATAGCTTAAAACATCCATCTTATTTCCACCAAACTTTGTAGGATCTTCATTAAGAACCTCACTAAATTCAATATGGTGAAATAGAACATCTTTTATTTGGCAACACATAAGGTCGATGCCAACAACATTCCTTGACTTCTCACTATAGTGAGCCGGAATACATGGAATACATCATATTCTTTTGGAGATTCGTCTCCACACAAGGAGTTTTTCCCAATACTTTGGCTTTAATTTAAAACAATTAAACATCAAATTATTACTTTGTTGTTACAACTATAACTCTCTACATCATTTAGAGAATTTTCTACAAAATAAATTGTTAATTCAATAGGAGAATTCACACAATTTATTTCTTGTAACAACTATTATAAACCTCTTGATTTCTTAATAAAATTTTAATTAGAGGTCAACTATTCCAAACTTTAAAGGTCTCATCTTGGAGTATCTCAGAATTAGAGAAAAATAATTTCTCATTCACAAAATGCACAAATTCTTTAGAAGCCCTTCATCTAAATATTTGTGTCATTTCCCATCATCAATAACAATAGGATTTAATAACTTCCTACAAGAAGCCCTATTGTTTTTATCTTTATGATTTTTTGTCACTATTAACAATAATAAGCTTTAATAACTTCTTTCAAGAAGCCTTATTATGTTAATCTTTTGTAACCTTTGTCACCATTGACCATAATAG
Organism: Campanula takesimana; assembly: GCA_026119855.1. Taxonomy (NCBI): domain Eukaryota; kingdom Viridiplantae; phylum Streptophyta; class Magnoliopsida; order Asterales; family Campanulaceae; genus Campanula; species Campanula takesimana. The sequence goes on from JAOWBW010000439.1 coordinate 515,691, forward strand.
GTTTTAACAACTTCATTCAAGAAGCCCTATTATCTTTGTCAATGTAACGTAAAGACTTAATCTTTCAACGTTCTTAGTTCCAACAAACTTTTTAATATCTTCAATATGATTCACATGAACCATAAGAGAAATATCACATGATGTATAACCACTTCATGAGGCATAGCCATCATTGTTTCGTAGTTGATGTCATGAACATCAATCTTTCCAACTTGGTTAATTCATTAAACAAGAGGAAAGCAAATTGTTTTACAAAAACTGTTATTCTGCGAATTTTTTTTATCTCCCTCTCTGGATATCAGAATCCAATCTCCACCATTCATATTTTCTTTCTATGAGTCCTGAACATGTACAACAAATTTCAGAACAATCTAACGGTTAACGAAGCGGAAAATTCTATTTTACCACAGCTGGTCATGAAAAAACAGTGCTGGAAATTTGTGTCTTTTTCACCGGTTTTCCGTCCATTTTCAATATTTTCTCCAATAGCCACCACGCCATAAGAATATCTTAATCTGCAATCCTTTCTCACAAATGAAATTAGTATGTTGTTCTGTAATCCGTTCCCTCTTGCAGAAGGAATAAGTCTTAAGATTGTTAGGAAAATTCTACAAAAAAGAACTCGAATTAGAGAATAAATAATAAATAAATAAATTAATAAACTGGAGAATAGATAAACAGAAACTAGACTGAATGTTTTGTGCCGAGCCGTATGTTGAACACACTGTCCTTAAGACTTATTCGCCCCCTCACCGTGAGTGCCTGAGGTTGTCGTCGGACGCTAGTCTCTCAAGATAACTCGCACGAACCGGATGCTTCCCTGCACTAAGAGACTCCGGCGAATTGAATTCAGTGCCTGGACAGTATCACCACCAAATACAATATAGGAGGCCAAAAGAAGAGATGATCAAAAATGCAACGAAATGATGGATGTGGATATTGTTGGAACACTTTTTGTGTATCTTTTTGTGTTACTTCTATTGTATGATCACAAATGGTTGTTGCTCCTTTTATAGTCCAACCAAGAACCATTCAATCTCCCAAATTAATCAAAGGATAAACTCAATCCATATGTCCTTTATTAATTTTGGAGATAAAGCTAGTCACTATACATTCTAGTTCTCAAATGAGATGAACTAGTCACTTTACATTCTAGCTCAAATGAGATGAACTATTTTCTCAACTTCAAGCCTTAAAGTCTTATTCATCCAAACACAAAATTGGACAAATAAATACATTATCTCAATATTTTCATAGAGCTAAACACAAACCCACAATTAATTTTTTCATTTGACAAAACATATATCACGGAAATAAATCATATTTCCTTCACATATTACAAAAATACACTATTTTTCCACAAGTAACTCCTCAAATCTATATACCGGTCCATGTTTCTCTCTTTAGAAGATGTGGGATAATTGTCTCTTACACGCCCTCTCACGTATAGTCGGGCTTTACCAAGGCTTACAACGTGGACTTGTTAATCGGGTGGCGCGGAGTAGAATCGTGGGCCGTTGGGCCTGCACGTGTCCCATGTAGAAGCAGTGGAAGTCAGGCCACCAGAGATCGGTGGCTCTGATACCATCTTAAAGTCTAGGGTTCCATCCCAAAAACAATTGGCAATGGAATGAGTAGCCCAAAATCTTTATATAATCAATACTTGGCTAGTTAATTCCCGATATTAGGATAATTATCTCTAACACAAATGACCCCCATGACCCAAGCCTTGCTTCGGCTTCGCTTCGCCAGTAATTGTGATGTTTCACTATTGGTTCTCTCAGTTGTTGACATATGGAAGTTGGAAGGCTTGGGTACTTGATTTATAAGTGTGAGAAAAAGTTCAAATTTTCTTTGAGCTAAGTTTTAAGATGAGAGTGTTCAATCACGTCAAAAACCCAATAAGATTGAAATTGATAAAATTATTGTTTTTAACGGTATTTTCTTAAACTTAAAGATGTGAAAAAAACATTGTCTCATAATCAAGATGGTCAAATGACTCATTTTCATAATATAGCTTCACCATTTGCCCATGATATATCTTCAACTGTTGAAAGTTTTGACTACCGATAGCAGATCGGGCTAAACAAGATATTGATATGTAAAATAGGAGAAATTGTGGGAGGATTTTGTTCTAGCTACCCATCCAACTACATAAATATATGAACAGTAAAGCATAAAATGTTTATAAAATATTGTTCACAAACTTTTAGTTGATATTTATTAATTGTGGTTAAACTTTAAGTTTTGAGTATTTAAAATTTTCAACACCAATCAATAAATATTACGGAGTAACAAGAATTTTATTAGCAATATTTTATCAATATTTATACCCTAGCTTACGCTGTATGTATCATGGATGTACGTGTGTGCTCCCTCTTTTGAACCACATGGGAACTTTATGTAGTTTACCCAGGGGCGGGCCACCCATAGTGGGAGGGGTGCACGTGCACTTGGTCAACAAAAAATTTCATTAATTTTTTTTTTCTTTTTATATGTACTCCTTCTGTCCCATTTGAAGCTTCACTATATTGGTGATGACACAAAAATTAAGGTGGTGAGTGTAAGAAGGTTGTGAGAAAGAAAAAGTTAGTGAGTATGACAAGTGGGGCCTACAATTTAAATATGTGAGAGGGGAAAGTTAGTGGGTATGACAAGTGGGCCCCATAATTTAAGTATGTGAGAGGAAGAAATGAGTGTGGGTATGACAAGTGGGGCCTACATTTGTTACCATTTTAGGAAAGGATGAAGCTTTCAACGGGACACCCATTTGGGTAAAAGGTGAAGCTTCAAATGGGACGGAGGAAGTATATTAGTTGTACACCTGCATAATATAACAAGGATGGCTGCAACATAGTTGGTTAGGAGTCATAAGTTTGTTTCCATAGGTCTCATGTTTGAGCCTTGTTGTGTTGGTTACTTTAATTTTAATGTTGTGCTTTCTCCCTCCCTTTAAATCATATTTTCCCTTTCAAATTTAAAAATTTAAGTCATTTTTTATATTAATAGTTCCAAAAGTCATCCCTTAAATGTTATTTTGCCTTTTTAATTTAAGTCAATTGTTATATTAATTGAGCCAAAATGTTTAGAGTTTATTGTTGTTGTTGTTTTTTGAACGAGTTTATTTTTTTTTTTAAAAAAAAAAAAATTGATCATACAAAAATCTTTGAAAGTGTGTACTTTAGTATAATATGTCTTGTAAGTTTCACTAAAAAGATTTGCTTAGAAAAGTCATGGAGAATGACATTAAACGCTTTCAACATATGAAAACGCGTAAGGGACAAATTTGATTTAGATATTTGTATTGGTTCTCAGTATGAGACAATTGTATTTGAACTTATGTATCTATATTACAATAAGAGTCATGAATAACCAACTCATAAAGAGAGGTCAGAATTGTTTCTCAACCACCATAAAAAGTGGCTGAGATTAAATCCCTAACTTTATACCCAAACCACCACCCACGTTTCTTCTGCTTTCTACATCTCCAAATCAGTTCGGACTGCTACAACTCAACCCAAATAACTGATCGTGAACACTTCACATTGCAGTTACACGATCTCTCCCTCCAAGCCGGTCGAATTCAAAATAATTCACTCCTCTCTCACATCGGGAGAGATCAATGCCTTTGTTCGTACATATTGAATCTATAGTAATTTTATATCTCCATTTATGTCTGTGTATTTAGTGTTTTTTTGTGTTTTTTTCTTTTGTGTTTTTTTTTTTTTTGTGTTTTTTTTGTGTTTTTTTTTCAGGTTGTGACTTACACATCGGCCTTCATGTTTTTAAGGTTACGCTTCTGAATTTACGTATGAGACTGCTCGGGCTTCTTAAGAAACAGAAAAAATTACCTGTAAATATCGATTCCGGGTTCCTTATCTATGTTTTCCGCTAATTTTCATTTGTGAATGCTGGTTTTCAGAGGTATGGTGGAGTTGATGGACTAATGTGTGGTACAATGCATCCGGCCATGGCAATGTAATGGTGGAATATATAGGTGGAAACTGGCTTTATCTTAATTTTAAATGAATTTTTAAGGGAAGACTGCAGTTACCAAGGACTTTATATTGGGTTGGGGGTGGAATCCAATTCGTTCATAGATGAGCATTTTGGCATTGTTGAGCTTCCAAAATATATAGTGGATTAGGGGTTGTGAGTATGAAAATAAGATAGAAGAGGCAACGTTGGGTAGGGAATATTTAGTAGCTACCTCCGTCCCAGAACTACCTCCATCCCAAAATAAATGTCTCCCTAGAATTTCACTTTTTTGCTAAAATTATTGTTTCATGAGACATTTAATTGCACTTTTTTTTTTTTTTTTTTTTTTTTTTACTGTTTTTTCCCTGTTATTTGCTAAAAATATTGCATATTTTTTCCCTGTTATTTTATTGCATGAATCGTCAATGTGCGAATACTTCGAGTAGCAAATTTTAGTTTTCGTTTCCTTCTCTTCAGTAGCACTACCTCCTCCGTCTCAAAATTAATGTTAGCAATAAAAATACTTGATTATGAGTTTTCCGGTTGCTTATACTTACTCACATTATTGGGACGGACAAAATAGTAGCTGATTTTTGTTTATGTATGTTATCGTGTAGCACTGATTAATAATCATTCTATGGTTTATTTATAAGGTGAACAAAAATCAAAGCAGTATGTATATGGTGGGATACCATGAATTGATGAATGTGTAATTGGTTTGGTTAATGCTTTATAACGATTATATGGTCATGAGAAAATCAACAAGAGTTAAAGTAAATGAATAAGAGGAAGAAGTAATTGGTTTGGTTTATGCAGAGATGTGAAATATGTGTGGGTAGTCTTAATGTAACACCCCAAATTTTCTTACTGTATCTGAGCATTAAATGGCATTAAATAACAATAATTAAAATACCTCAAATTAGGGTTCTCAAACCAACCCTTTATTACATCATCAGTTCATCATAAATGCGGAAGCGTAACCATCATAACTTGTCTCAGCAGGTAAACAACCCTAGCCGTTAATGTATTTCAACTTAAACAGAGTAATTAATTATTCTTAAATAACTAAATAATAAATCTTCAAATCTGCAGGTCCTTCTCCGGCTGCTCTCCTTCCTTTTCCCTCTACTTAAATCCTGAAATAGAAATTGTAGAGAAGGGGTGAGCGAATGAATGCTCAGTAAGTTCATACGTGGCCTCTTCGGTTACTAAGGAGAGACGACCAGAACGAACATTATGAATGACTTTTGCAAGGATAGGTTCAATTACTTTTGATTTAAGACTGCAGAGCAATACAGTCATAATACTCTTAAGATTTTACCTTCAAAGGATTATGGCACTACGATCCAAAGGGATTCATTCTAGTTCCGTCAATTCCAACGTACGTTATATCCTCAATGCCAAAGGTACAATTTTGTACACCTTGCTTTTTCAAGCCATTAGTGTAGGTCGTAACATATATGGTATCCACACATATATGCTCGGGGTCTAGAATTATCCTTGTAATCAGAAAATTCCTGCGAGAAGGCATGTGATCATTCATGCAATCCCTAGCTTAAGGACGAGTCTTTTCTAACTGGACTGTCCCGACAATGTCTTTTCTAACTGGACTGTTATTTGAACTTGTTATCACATACTTGTACCTTGGTATGTTCACATCCTAACTCGTAAGACTTGTTGGAATGTACAATGTCCAGTTAGAAAAGACATTGTCGGGACAGTCCAGTTAGAAAAGACTCGTCCTTAAACTAGGGATTGCATGAATGATCACATGCCTTCTCTCAGGAATTATCTGATTACAAGGATAATTCTAGACCCCGAGCATATATGTGTGGATACCATATATGTTACGACCTACACTAATGGCTTGAAAAAGCTAGGTGTACAAAATTGTACCTTTGGCATTGAGGATATAATGTACGTTGGAATTGACGGAACTAGAATGAATCCCTTTGGATCGTAGTGCCATAATCCTTTGAAGGTAAAATCTTAAGAGTATTATGACTGTATTGCTCTGCAGTCTTAAATCAAAAGTAATTGAACCTATCCTTGCAAAAGTCATTCATAGTGTTCGTTCTGGTCGTCTCTCCTTAGTAACCGGAGAGGCCACGTATGAACTTACTGAGCATTCATTCGCTCACCCCTTCTCTACAATTTCTATTTCAGGATTTAAGTAGAGGGAAAAGGAAGGAGAGCAGCCGGAGAAGGACCGGCAGATTTGAAGATTTATTATTTAGTTATTTAAGAATAATTAATTACTCTGTTTAAGTTGAAATACATTAACGGCTAGGGTTGTTTACCTGCCGAGACAAGTTATGATGGTTACGCTTCCGCATTTATGATGAACTGATGATGTAATAAAGGGTTGGTTTGAGAACCCTAATTTGAGGTATTTTAATTATTGTTATTTAATGCCATTTAATGCTCAGATACAGCAAGAAAATTTGGGGTGTTACAGTTGGTATCAAAGAAATGGCTTTAGGTTCTATGGGAGAAGTTGAAAGTTAAGATTAATGGGAGACCTAGTACCTGACTTTGAACAAGGTTTACTTGAGAATTTTCAAGTGATAAAATCTATCTCTAGGAATAATACTAAGGGTGCACGTAAAGCATGAATGCACTTGAGGAAGTAGAAATCTGTTCATCCTTGTACATGTCTACTCATTTTTTTAAAAAAGAAAATGTTATAATGAAATCTTGGGGTTATGTTCTAATTAAGTTTATTGTCTAGTGTGTGTAGGATCATGACAAGAAAACCGATGAAATCCGTAAGGTACAGTGCTACACTGAAGGAGAACATAGAAGCCAAGGAGAACCGAATCAAGCTAATAAATAAGGAATTGGCTCAAGAAAAGGCAAAGAATGTTAGTGTGGAGGAAGAGTTGGTTAAGAATACTACTGAACTGACCAAAGCTAATGAAGAGATCCGTAGACTGAAAGTGGGAATAGAGGGTTTACAGTACACTCTCAAAACACGTGATGATGACATCAAGGTTTTAGAAGAAAGACTAGCGGAGAAAATCCAAGAGGCTAGAGATATGAAGAATCACACTATTAGAGCCAATAGAGAGTGGAACAAGCTAAGTGTGAATTTATTGGATGAGCAAAGGAGTGTCTATGATCTCGAAAAGAAAGTAGATGAACAGGAAAAGTATGAGCGGGAACTCAGAGCTTCAAGTTATCAGATCTACGCAGATAAGCTAGAACTTCAGGCAAAGTACGACCAACTAGTGGAAGAGCACGCACAATGTAGAGCTTAGTGCAAGTGATTATTTAATGATTGTTGAGTTAGACTCATTATGATTAGTGGAATAATTCAGTCAGACTTTGATTATGTTAGTTGAATTTTGGGTGGATTTTGAGAAGTTTAATCTCACACCCTAGTTGAATAAAGTTAGTTATTTTAGTTTAAATACCGGAGTTATAAATCCACTATTACCATTTAAATTAAAAGTTAACTTGTTGAGAAAAGACAAGGGAAAACGTCGGATTGATTAAAACAATCTTCGAAACTATGGTACGAAGTAAGACGACCATTAGAGTAAGTCAAAGCTAGTTAAGTAATAAAAACTAGTGAAATAAAAGTCAGTAATAGTCAACCAAGTAAAACGGTTGCTAATTATGAAGTACAATAACTCCTGAACCGGAGAATAAAGGTTAAGTAAACTAACCAAATCAGAATAATGGTCTAGTACAAAAGACCTACGAACCAGATAAAACTAACAAGTAAACCGTTAGTAAAAGAATAGTAATGTTAATTTTACTATGGACACCGTACATATTGTGTAATGATAAACATTACTAGGACACAGAACTGTTCTAAAAGTAAAAGAAAAAAAAATTGCAGATGGCCTCGAATACCAGAAGTGGAAACAACAGAAACAGAAATGGTAACGGCAGCAACAACGGTAATGGAGGCAGGCAGTTGGACCCGGCACTAGTGAATCTCTTGCAGACGCTCACGCAGACGGTAGCTGGAATAGGCCAGACTGTGGCTGGAATTGCTCAACCACCACCACAAGCTCCATTACGAGACCCGTTGGAGTTATTTCAAAGGAGAAACCCAGATTCGTTCTCGGATACAGCAAAGGAGAAACCCGAGGATTGGATCAAGAGTACAGAACGTATCTTCGAAACGTTGAACTGCACAGAAGAGCAGAAGGTAGTGTTTGCAACGTTCATGCTGAAAGGGAAGGCCCAATCGTGGTGGGAGGCAGAGAAGCGAGCTGTTGTGGCTCGTGGTGACGCTGCATTTACGTGGACCACATTTAAGGCTATCTTTAACAAGAAGTATTATCCTGCGAGTACAAGGAACGCTAAGGTGGCGGAATTCTTAACTCTAGTGCAAGGGAATCAGACAGTGGCGGAGTATGGTGAGAAGTTCACCGATCTACTGGAGTTTGCGCCGAGGTTCTTCAATACTGAGGAACAAAAGGCAAGGAAATTTGAGGCAGGATTGAGTGATAGGATCAGGTACAGAATCACACCGTTGGCGTTGATTACTTATTCAGCGGTGCTGGATAGAGCTAAGATAGTAGAGAAGGAATCGGATAATTATCGTAACCGACGAGAGGAGAAAGGAAAGACAGTGACCGAGAAGTCAAAAGGAAACAAAGGCAGTAAGGACCACAATAACAACAAGAGGAAATCAGTAGATGATAGTCGAGATAAGGGAAATTATGGAAATAAACACTCCAACAACAGCCATAACGGCAACGGTCGGAACTCCAATGACAACAGACGAGAATGGAATAAGGGCAAAAACCGAAGTGTTACGAGCGATGATAAGTGTACAATCTGTGATGGAGCTCACAAGACAGAGATTTGTTACTACAAGGAGCGACAGTGTTATAACTGCAAGAAAGTGGGACACCCAAAATGGAAATGCCCGGAACCTAAGAAAGAAGAACCAGTTGCGGGAACTAAGGGCAACGGTGGAGGAAACGATGGAGGCCGTGGTAGGATATACATAATGACCGCAAAGGCAGCAGGAGTAAACTCAAACCTTGTGGCAGGTACGATGCAGTTAAATTCTCATGATGTTTATGTATTGGTAGATACTGGCGCTACCCATTCAGTAGTTAGTAATGATGTAGCAAGGAAGTTGAAACTGCACCCAGAAACTTTACAGATACCTTTAGTGATAGATACACCTGCTAAAGACGCTATCCCTATCACTACCACTTATAGAAATTGCACCTTAGGAATAGGAGGTACGAATGTAAGGATCGATCTCATTGAACTGGATATGTCGGAATTCGACGTAATATTGGGAATGGATTGGTTGGCTCTATATCAAGCTAACGTGAACTGTCAGGAGAAAATAGTGACGTTCATAGGAGAAAAAGGTAAAGAACACAGATTTATGGGTTTAAGACCGAGGAGAAGGATAAGCTTAATCTCGGTGATGAAGGCCCGTAAAATGTTGATGTTGGTCCCAAAGGGCAACAAGGGTATGAAAAATAGCTAGAGGGGGGGTGAATAGCTATTTTAAAATTCTTTTCGTACCCTTGATAAACTCAATTGTAAATGCGCACTTTATCAAGTAAGCGTTATGATATGCGCCTAAGTGAGTGAGTGAAATGCACAGCAGAATTTAGTAATGTAAATAGGCGCAAAGTATGATAAAGGGGGCGCACACACACTCTAAGTATTTTGGCTCAAAATGGGTGAAATAATAAACTAAGGCAAATGATATAACAAACACAACACAATTCAATCAATCAATCTACAATGAATAAACAATCAAATAGTTAGATATGATATGAACTTGAAAGGAAATAGCAAGATATGAACAAGAGCTATTTGGAGAGGTTCGATCGGGAAAATGATCTACGTCCTCTACCAAGATGGTTAGTCTTGGATTTCTAATGGAGATCTTATATAATGAGTGAGTGTTACAAATTACAACTTTTGAGCTTATACACTAACTCAAGATCTATTTCTATGAATGAACAAATCCTAGACAATAACCGGTGTATCTCTAAAAGAAAGATCTAAGTGATCAAACTTAAAGAGGTGCGTGTGTGATTTTAGATTCAAGGCTCTTTAGATCTTTGAGATTGAGAGCACAAGAAAACTAAAGTGTTATAGCTTGAGGATCTGGGCTAAGGATGAAGTTATGAAGATGTTCTTGAGAATTCTGGAAATAACAAATGCAATCTTCAAATCTTCAACAAATGCTTGAGAGAGAAATTCTTGAAATTCTTAGCAACTTCAAATGGTTGAAGTTATGGGGTATTTATAGTAGAGCCCCAAAAACTAGCCGTTGGAAATCCTTGGTGAGTCAGAGAAAGAACAGATGTGTTATCGCTCATTGAGTGGAGCACGTGTCCTTTTATAGCCGTTAGACACATAACACAAATATGACTGTTATGGACAGATGTCCTTAGATGCGGGTGTATACGTGTTATTTAACCACCGTTGGATCATTGGTGTAGTTTGAATCTTCTTCAAGTCTTTGAATCTTCAATAAATCACTGAGTGTTAAAAACATTCATGATGCGCGTTGAGCTAGAGAGGCGCGTAGCGTATGCGCGTTCTGACTCATCTGAGGCGCATGAGCTATGCTAGGTGCATACTCATGTGCGCGCTTAAGAAGGCGCATGGCGCGTGAGTAAGGCGCATGGCACGTAGCTCAAATTCACGGAGTGATTTTCTTCAATTTTGATCTTCTTGCCCTATTTCTAAGCCTGTTCTATTACAATGGACAACCTAAAAAATGAAGTATAAATACTTCTTACATGTGGGTCTAAAGTCCATGAAATAAAACTTAGGTGATGATCAATCAAATCTAATCAATCCTATTACATTGAAACTGAGATATAAGTGGGTATACCCAACAATCTCCCCCTATTTGATTGATGCCATTACCTACTATATCAGGGACAAACATTATACTTGATAATAACATGTCCAAATAAATGAAATTGGTAAATCATGTCTCAAGTTAATGCACACACTAGTCCATGATATAGATTTCTAATCTATTCCAATAAGGATAAAACATTACAAATGGAAAGATAGAAACAACAGTTTATAACACATTCAAAATGATATGAGTTTTAGTTTTGAAATGTGTTTAAACAAAGTTTAAACTCAATGCATGAAAATATGAAGCAGTTCAAATATAATGCATATGATTTTAAACAAAACATTCATTGTTCTACAAACAAGTAGTTTGAGTGAACAAGGTTTGAGATAAACGTGATGCTTTGTTCTCATTAATACTTGGGATGTAGGAGTTACAGATTACAAGTATTGAACAGAACAAAATCAAAAGAGGTGCTAAAACATGTAAGCATGGAAATCACTAGAAAGGTTTCTAATCACAAAAAGTTCTAACATAAAATCAAAGAAAAAAACTAAGGATTTTGAGGCGCGTCTTCATCCTTCAATCCTTCTTCAATTTCTGAGACGGAGCGCTGGATTTGCTTGGAAAGCTGGTGACAACGGTTTACTACACCGTGAGTATCTGTGACACCATCTCTGATATAGCACAAATGACTCACATTGATGTTTTGATACTCATCAATGGTGCGCTGAGTGATAGACTGCTGTTGTAAAAAGTTTTCAGTGAAGGCTTGAAAGTTAGCTTCAACAGCAGTTTGAGCAGTTAGTATATCAGCGGAAACTCTATATGCGCGCCTGTCTGCACTGGAATGCGCGGCGTTGAAGTGAGTGACAACTAATTCCTTCAAGACTTCAATCTTTGAGAGCAGGGAATTGATGTCTATATACGCGCCAGGAGCAGAGCTGGAAGAGGGCGCAGAAGTTTCAGGAGATGGAGGCGCATGAGTTTCAGAAGCTTTGGGTTCTGCGCCAGGATCAGCGCCATACACAGTTAAATCCAGGATTTCTAGCTCATCCTTAACTTCTTTGAGTTTATCCACAACACTCAGCAATTTTTGGCTATCTCCAGCCACCATTTAAAACAACTTCCTTATATCACCCGCTATATTCAACTCTACCTCCCTTATAGCATTAATGAAATCTTGGCCATCAGTGAGTTTGATGCCACCATCTATGCGCTCATGAAGGGAGGCAAGAGTGCCTTTGAAAAGTTCATTCATTTGATCAATAGCGTCATTCCATTGTTGAGGAGTCAGGAAATGTTTGTCCTTGATATTGGCATCTATGCGCCATCTCCCCCTTAATGGCAGCAATCTCATCAGCTTGCTGAGTAAGCATGGAAGTATGAAGCTCTAATTATGAGTTCATTTGAGCTTGCCTTGCTGGAGTTGCTGTAGAAGTGAAATAACAACACTCATATCAGGAGTGGTAGGAGGAGGCGCATGAGTAGGAGCGCGAGGAGAAGGCATATATTCATCACTTGAAGTAGGCTCCACTGAAATAGTAGGGGGCACATAAGGTGATTTGTGCCTTAAAGGATCTGGCTCCCCCTGAGCTGTATCTTCACTAAATTCACCAAATAAATCAGCTGATATTTGGTCTTTAAGACATTGACGTTCAGAAGATAGATTAGCAGGAGTGGTGATAGGCGTTTGAACAGTAGGAGGCGCATTAGTGGCAGGCGCGCGTACATCAGTGCTAGACCCTGCACCTTTGCGCCTTTCAGACTTGGATAAGTCAGCAGCCTGTTTTAACTTGTATTCTTCATCCCTTTTCTTCTGCGCTTCCAGTCTACTGGCTTCTTTTGCGCGCTTCAGTGCCTTCTCTTTTTCAGTATCAACTCTTGGGCGCTTAGGGGGTTTGCTTGTTCCTTCTGCAACCCTTTTTCCTTTACCTTTTTCTGCGCCTGGAACACCTGTTGGTTTTGCGCGAGGTACTGCTTCAGTTTCGGCGCCATCTGCATCCTCATCTGATTCAGTGGCTTCATCAACCAACTGAGCACCCTTTACCCTAGGCGCGCGCTTTGCCATGCGCTTCTTGCGCCTTTTCAAGACAAGGTTGTCTTTCCCAAAAACTGGAACTTCAGTGGTTTGATAAGCTGGGTTCTGAGCGAGGAAATTAGCAAGAGCAGGATAAGTGAGAAATATCTTCGTGAATATTCTGCAGTGAGTTTTGAACTTCGTCTTCCCTTCAGACTTGTTCTTGTTATACTTATCAATTTGGTCAGATAAAGTTTTGAACAAAATCTGAGGCCAATTCAATCTGGTTTTTCCCATGATGGAAGCAGTATACTCCCACTGCTCCACGGTGAATCTATTCACATTGCCGGTTTTGAACACAATTGAAGTATCAACCAGATGCGCTATATGAGCGAGCAGATCACCAGCATCCTTTATCTCAACATTTTTGATGTTGTTCAGAAGAGTAGGGACTCTGAGATAAGTACGCGCCACTGTATTCTGATCTGCAACTGAGTAAGAGTTCGGTTGACCAGAAACACCCTGAGGGCCCGTAGTGCTAAAACTCACTATATTCTTGATTGTGCCCGTAGAGATAGTGATAGCAATATTCTGAACTGTGGCGTATATCCGGTAGCGCACAAATCCATCTGCTGGAGTCTCAACTAGAGCTGCTGTTGAGAAAAATTCATCAACAAGGAGCGGAGAATAGAATGGTTGATCCAGCGTGAATAAAGGAGTGAGTCCAGCGATGTGAAGGGTTGAGAGAATTTCAAGCCCCATTGGATCAAGTGAAAGCTCAGCAAGATCTATCGTCTCACCGGGTCTGAAATTAGCAGGATCCTGAAAACATAACAATGATTTAAGTTAGGAGTGTATAAGGCGCATAGAATCATAAAATGGGCTAAGTATAGAATAGGCGCAGGACAATATATAGGCGCATAAGAAATAGCATGCGCATACTATTATTAGGCGCATATATGTTGTAGGCGCATACAAATACAAGGCGCATAATATGGTTCTATGAAATATACTAAGTAAAAATTAAACATAAGAATTTGACTAAGTAAAATTTAGGCGCATAAAATGATTAGGCGCATAATGTCTCTAGGCGCATGAGTTGATTGAGGCGCATAACATTTGTATTTGCATAGGGCGCATACAATTATTAGGCGCATGAATCAAGTAAGGCGCATAAAGTCATAGGGCGCATAACCGACTAGGCGCATAAATCAACACTCAGGCGCATATTTATGTAAAATTCATACTAAGTAGAAAAACACACGAAAACACACAAACACATATCAAACATGCATATATAAGTTTTAAGAATCAAAATATGAAAGTTTTGAAAAACAAGTTTTGAAAATTTTGAAACCCAAGTCATGCAAAAATAACGAAGAACACGAAGAACATGCTTGAGTGCTTGAAGAACATCAAGAACACCAAGAACACATAATTCGTGAAACTTCACCAAATCAAGCATACAATATGTCAAAATGACCGCAAGAAGATAAGGATAACAAATATGTAAACCAAAACAAGTAAAACTCAACAACAAATCCAGAAAATGAATTTACAGAACCAAAAATTCGAAAAGTCAAAAATCTAAGATTTTCAGATTCGCAAAATATAAAGCATTGATCGTTGAAAAGTTTAGTTATAAAGAATCTAAAACACAAATCGAACATAACCTAACAAACGATTTTGAAAACGGAGTACCGAGGCAAGATTTATCAAGAGAGAAATGATCTGGGTTTTGAAAAGACGAGGAACAGAAAAAAATGATGAGAAAAAAAATTTAGAAATTAAGGAGATTAAGGGTTAAGAATTCATACCATTTCGTCTTGGGTTATTTTTGTTGTTCTCTTAGGACCCATAGATTTATATAGAAGAACAAAAGAAGAAGAAAATGATGAAAAATAGAGAGAGCGAAAGAGAGAGAAACTGACTGAGAGAGAGAGAGTAGAGTAGAGGGAGGCGGATGATGGAGGGGAGAGAGAGAGGGAGAAAATATATAGGTTATGGAAAAAAATATTGCACAAATAGGGAAATAATAGGGTTAAAATTTAAAAAGATGAGAAGTTGAAAGGATGGGCATTAATGAGGGGGAAAAAAAATTCGGCTCATCATGGCTAAAAAGGACGAAGCATTAATGAGGGATTTTTGGAGATGATGGCTATTTAATGCTGAATGACCCAAAGTACTATGATGTGACATTTCGGGTAAGGGAAAAACTGCTCCACTTTCCCTTTAAGTGTATGAGCAATTTTGACTAATTTTTGCACAAACCCCAAAAACATCTGTTTTGGTGTAAGTTTGGGGTGCAAGAAATAAATCCCCAGAAAATAAAATTTTTGAAAAACGTAAAACGAGGGAAAAATTAATTGCATAAGTACCCTTGAACAATTAATGGAATGTCAAAAGACAAAGATTCCTATAATAAATAAGAACAATCATACCTGGTACTTGTGAAAAATTGAATACGTTCAATCATTGAAATAGTCAATTTTGAGCATTGATTGAGCCGTAATATTAACTGCGCGTATGGGAGGCGCATAACACTTATGGGCGCGCATGAATAATAGGGCGCATAAGGCTTTGAGCGCGCATAAGTATTAGGTTGCATTGGATGCTAGGCGCGCGTAAAAGAGTAGAGCGCGCATGAGAGTTGAGCGCGCAGTGAGTGTAGGGCGCGCAAGGTATTGGGCGCGCAGGGTTTGCTTGAACTTGAAATGATTTATCATTTTAACCTAATATACTCATATAACTCAACAAAACATAAAATCATTAGTATTGACAAAACTGTAATGAATTTTAGTTGAGTTCAAGCATACCCATTTCACCTCTAAAAAATATGAACCGTTTCGCGTCAAGTGCTTTCGTTAAAATATCGGCGATTTGATAGTCGGTTCCAACGTGTTCCAAATGTATATTTCCTTTCTCCACGTGGTCTTTGAGGAAGTGATATTTGATGTCGATGTGTTTGGTCTTTGAGTGCATGACAGGATTTTCAGAAACCGCAATTGTTAATGTATTGTCGCAGTAGATCGGACAATTTTCTTCGATTATATCATAGTCCACCAATTGTTGCTTCATCCATAGTATTTGACAGCAACAACTTCCCGCAGCGATATATTCAGCTTCAGTTGTTGAGACAGATACAGAAGCTTGTTTATTACTCGCCCATGACACAAGTCGATATCCGAGGAAATGACACGTGCCACTTGTGCTTTTCCTATCAATTGTGCACGCTGCATAATCCGCATCTGAATAACCTACAAGTTTAAAGTTTGAATCTTTGGTGTACCAAAGTCCAAAGTTAACAGTACCGGAAAGATATCTTATAATACGTTTCACAGCAATTAAGTGCGCTTCTCTATGGTCAGATTGATAACGAGCGCAAACACAAACACTAAACATAATATCAGGCCTACTAGCAGTAAGATAAAGGAGTGAGCCAATCATACCTCGATAGAGCATTTGATCAACACGTTTACCTTTTAAATCTTTGTCGAGTTTGTTGCCGGTAGCCATTGGAGTATCGTATGCTTTGGCGTTCTCAAGTCCAAATTTCTTGATTAAGTCCTTTGTATATTTGGCTTGATTGATGAATATGCCTTCACACATTTGCTTGATTTGAAGCCCGAGGAAGAATGTGAGTTCTCCCATCATGCTCATTTCAAACTTGCTCTTCATTAGTTTCTCAAAGCGCTTGCACAACAATTCATTAGTAGAACCAAATATAATATCATCAACATAAATTTGAACAAGTAATTTATGACCATTATGTTTGGCAATGAAAAGAGTTGTATCGATTTTACCGCGAGTGAAGCCTTTTTCAATGAGAAACTTTGATAGTGTATCGTACCATGCTCTTGGTGCTTGCTTGAGTCCATACAAAGCTTTCTGGAGTTTGTACACATGATTTGGAAATTGTGAATCTTCAAACCCAGGTGGTTGAGCAACATAGACTTGTTCTTGGAGTTCACCATTTAGAAACGCGCTCTTCACATCCATTTGATATAGCTTGAAGTCCTTGTGAGCAGCGTAAGCTAGGAATAATCTGATAGCTTCAAGTCTTTCTACGGGCGCGAAAGTTTCATCGTAATCAATTCCTTCTTCTTGCCTAGAGCCTTGTGCAACCAATCTTGCTTTGTTTCTCGTGATGGTTCCATTCTCATCCATCTTGTTTCTGAACACCCATTTCGTACCAATCACTCTTTGATCATTTGGTCTTGGAACAAGAGTCCAAACCTTACATCGTTCAAATTGATTGAGTTCTTCTTGCATAGCAACAACCCAATTAGGATCTTGGAGCGCTTCATCAGCCTTCTTTGGTTCAATTTAAGAGATGAATGCAGTGTAAGCATCAAAGTTTGTAGCTCTCCTTATACGAACACCAACGTTTAGATCACCAATGATATTATTGATTGGGTGACCTCTAACTTCACGAATTTCAGGAGGTAAGTTAGGTTGAGTCATAGTAACTTGAAGGTCTTCAATTGGTACATCTTCACCAGATTCTAAATCATCTAAATTTGGGGGTTGAATTGGTGTAGATTTGAAACTTGGGTTTACACCAGATGCAGCTGAAGATATAGGCGCATGAGAGGCATCAAGAGGCGCAACATGTAAGTGAAGCGCAGCTGATGACTTATGGGGAGCGCCATATAAGGAATTTGGAGCAACTGATGTTGATGGATTTCCTTAAGTTGATAGATTCTGCTCTTGTGTAGGCGCAACATAAATAGGAGCACCTGTATCAATAAGCTCAACAGAATCATCAGCTACATTTGGAGCCAAATGTGGCTCAAGGAGAGAATG
The DNA here is from genome assembly GCA_026119855.1 of Campanula takesimana. Taxonomy (NCBI): domain Eukaryota; kingdom Viridiplantae; phylum Streptophyta; class Magnoliopsida; order Asterales; family Campanulaceae; genus Campanula; species Campanula takesimana. The sequence goes on from JAOWBW010000439.1 coordinate 533,306, forward strand.
TTCATCAAATGTAACATGTACAGATTCAACTATCACTAATGTTGTTCTATTAAAAACGCGAAAAGCTTTAGAATGTTTGGCATACCCAACAAAAATACCTTTTCGGCTTTGGCATCGAATTTACCTCTATGTTCGTTTCCGTTGTAGAGGATATAACATTTGCAACCAAAGATTTTGAAAAATGCAATGTTGGGAGTTCTACCACGCCAAAGTTCATACGGAGTCTTGTTGTGAAGTTTGTTGATGAGGGAACGATTTTGAGTAAAACATGCTGTGTTGATAGCTTCTTCCCAAAAGTACTTAGGCAATTTCGCTTCAGCTATCATCGTCTTTCCCGCTTCAATCAACATCCTATTCTTTCTTTCCACAACACCATTTTGTTGAGGAACTCCAGCGGTTGAGAAGTTATGATCTATCCCATGATCGTCGCAATATCGAGCAACACCGTTGTTCTTGAATTCTGTTCCATTGTCGGATCGAACACTAACGATGTCATCTTCTTTTTGGGTTTGGAGCAGTCTGAATAAGGTGGTCAAAATGTCGTAACAATCGTCTTTTGAGATCATCATTTCCACCCATGTATATCTTGAATAATCATCCACCACAACTAGAGTATACTTGTTTTTGCGAATACTTGCAGTGGTGACTGGTCCAAATAGTTCAATGTGAAGCAGTTGCAAACATCTAGAAGTTGAAGGATTGGTCTTGCTGGAGAAAGATTTCTTCGGTTGTTTGCCAAGTTGACACGCGGCGCACTTCTTGTCACGATGATCAGCAACCTTGGGAAGTCCTTTAACAAGGTTATTCCTGCTGAGTTTAGATAGATATTTGAAATTCAAGTGACTTAAGCGCTTGTGCCACAGCCAACTATTTTCGTTCACACTTTTTGCTACAAAACAAAGATTAGTACTAGAGTTCATACTATAGAAATCAATAATGTAAATATTTGTCTTACGATATCCCGTGAGTAATATAGCTCCAGTTTTGCCATTCTTGATAAGACATTGAGTTGAGGTGAAATGGCATTCTAATCCTTTGTCGCAGAATTGAGATATGGATAATAAATTATGCTTAAGCCCTTTGACGAGAGAGACTCTTTCAATGCACACTTTATCTTTCTTGAGCTTTCCATATGCAACAACTTGACATTTGTTATTATCACCAAATGTTACTGAGGGACCTCTTTCTTCATGGACATCTTCTAGTAAGGATTCATCTCCAGTCATGTGTCTTGAACACCCACTATCGAGAATCCATTCATAATTTCTAGCTTTTGAAGATCCAGCCATGAAACAAAGAACCTGAAATGTAGACATTTAAGCAGGTCCCCTTTATTCCTTTTGGGTCCTAGGGTTAGCAACTTTTGACAACCCACTCTTGCTTGACCTTAGGGTTTTTACGACCTTTGGCATTGGGAGTGAATCGCAAAAGGCATTCCACGGCCTTGTGTCCTGAACAATCACAAATGGAACAATGATGAAAGCCACCAATCACATGAGTTTTCACAAACTCTTTACTTTTCTTTTGGATAGCATTCTTCTTTGGGTCAGATGGACTAGCCTTAACAAAATCCTTCTTTTGAAATTTTGGAGCGCTTGATCTAGGAGGGCGCATAGGGCTAGGAGGCGCACGACGATGAGGCGCGTGGCTCCTAGGCGCATAATGAGCACTCGGAGAAGGAGCGCGCTTTGTTTCAAGAGGGATTTTGCTAGAGGATGATTCATCTGTAGCTATATCTTTCCCATTAGCTTTCCCAAATTGCTTCGTTGGGTAGACATAATGGAATGTTTGTCTCTTGACTTTTTCCTGTCCTTTACCCATTGAATTAGAATGTTTTTCCTTGGGAATTTCAAAACTTTGCTGGTTAGTAAATTCACTATCTCTTTCAGCACAGACATCACATTTAAAGTTGTCACTAGTTGATGAGAATCCCAAGCCATTTTTATCACCACTGACTTTTTGGGACTCAAATATATTCTCCATAGTGACACGAGAATTGGACCACTCATTTGTAATCTTTTTAAGATCAGTAAGAGGAGTCATGCTCTTTATCTGCTCCTTAAGGAGGGTGAGTTCAGATTTAAGTAGAGATTTCTCGGTCTTAAGCTGGGAAATTTCATCACATGATAGTGCTAAAGCTTCCTTCATACTATCAAATCTAGTGATTACCTTTTCAGTCTTTTTGAACAATTTTTCTTGTTCAGCAATCACTTCATCATCATTGATTTTGGAGATTGGAGCAGTTGGTTCAACTTGAGGTCTAATGTATGCTCCTTTTCTCAACTTTTTCCTTGCACTAAGATCACATTGTGAGAATAACAATCCACCATCGCTTTGAGCCGGAGTGAGAAATCCTTGTTCAACGAGCTCGCTGATGGTTGGTCCTTTCTTCCTTTTCTCTTCTTGAAAACCTGCAGATTTCTTGATAGGTTTATTCAAGGCATTCATATCAGGAACATCCTTGGAGAAGTCATCATCAGAATCATAAGTATCAACTTCATCATCATTTGCCATCAAACAAACGAGTCCATCATCAGAATCTTTATCGCTCTCATCTGAGTCTGTTTCAATCCAAGTGTTCTGCTCATTTGCTGGTGCTTCTTCTTCCGCAACCATTCCCTTGTGACGAGTGAATTTGGGAGAGAACTTGGGAGTATGGCTGCTCTTCTTCTGCATATATTCAAATTTTGGAGTTGGGAGAAATTGTTGAATCTCTTTTGTACTTCATATTTCTTGTTCTCCTTGCAGACGGTGTCTCCTTCTATATGCTCTTCAATAGCATCCCATAGCTCATTGGCGGTAGCACAATGCATGACTTATTGTTTCATAGCCGTGCTTAGAGTGCTTAGAAGTATGTTTCTTGCTTTGCCATCATTTGCAACTCTTCTTGTTTCTTCCTCAGTCCATTCTTCTTTTGGTTTCTTGACGGTTGGTTGAACAGCATTTGTGCGCGGATTTGGATTCGCTTTCATAGGAATGTAAGGTCCATAAACCACGGTGTCATGAAGTCTTTCATCGATTGAGTTGAGATGAGTTAAGATGCTGAATTTCCACACGTCAAAATGATCTTCATCAAAGACCGGAACGTGAGTGTAGTTTGCAGTTGCCATAGGTTTTGAGTTTGCCATTTAGAATCGGCACCCAAGCTGTTAAGCTTGAAAAAACGAAAATGTTTTATAAAGGTGTTTGCTCTGATACCACTTGTTGGTCCCAAAGGGAAACAAGGGTATGAAAAATAGCTAGAGGGGGGTGAATAGCTGTTTTAAAATTATTTTCGTACCCTTGATAAACTCAATTGCAAATGCGCACTTTATCAAGTAAGCGTTATGATATGCGCCTAAGTGAGTGAGTGAAATGCACAGCGGAATTTAGTAATGTAAATAGGCGCAAAGTATGATAAAGGGGGCGCACACACACTCTAAGTATTTTGGCTCAAAGTGGGTGAAATAAGAAACTAAGGCAAATGATATAACAAACACAACACAATTCAATCAATCAATCTACAATGAATAAACAATCAAACAGTTAGATATGATATGAACTTGAAAGGAAATAGCAAGATATGAACAAGAGCTATTTGGAGAGGTTCGATCGGGAAAATGATCTACGTCCTCTACCAAGATGGTTAGTCTTGGATTTCTAATGGAGATCTTATATAATGAGTGAGTGTTACAAATTACAACTTTTGAGCTTATACACTAACTCAAGATCTATTTTTATGAATGAACAAATCCTAGACAATAACCGGTGTATCTCTAAAAGAAAGATCTAAGTGATCAAACTTAAAAAGGTGCGTGTGTGATTTTAGATTCAAGGCTCTTTAGATCTTTGAGATTGAGAGCACAAGAAAACTAAAGTGTTATAGCTTGAGGATCTGGGCCAAGGATGAAGTTATGAAGATGTTCTTGAGAATTCTGGAAATAACAAAGGCAATCTTCAAATCTTCAAAAAATGCTTGAGAGAGAAACTCTTGAAATTCTTAGCAACTTCAAATGGTTGAAGTTATGGGGTATTTATAGTAGAGCCCCAAAAACTAGCCGTTGGAAATCCTTGGTGAGTCAGAGAAAGGACGGATGTGCTGTCGCTCATTGAGTGGAGCACGTGTCCTTTTATAGCCGTTAGACACATAACACAAATATGACCGTTATGGACAGATGTCCTTAGATGCGGGTGCATACGTGTTATTTAACCACCGTTGGATCATTGGCGTAGTTTGAATCTTCTTCAGGTCTTTGAATCTTCAATAAATCACTGAGTGTTAAAAACATTCATGATGCGCGTTGAGCTAGAAAGGCGCGTAGCGTATGCGCGTTCTGACTCATCTGAGGCGCATGAGCTATGCTAGGTGCATACTCATGTGCGCGCTTAAGAAGGCGCATGGCGCGTGAGTAAGGCGCATGGCGCGTAGCTCAAATTCACGGAGTGATTTTCTTCAATTTTGATCTTCTTGCCCTATTTCTAAGCCTGTTCTATTACAATGGACAACCTAAAAAATGAAGTATAAGTACTTCTTACATGTGGGTCTAAAGTCCATGAAATAAAACTTAGGTAATGGATCGATCAAATCTAATCAATCCTATTACATTGAAACTGAGATATAAGTGGGCATACCCAACAGTTGAAGAAGGGATGTGTAGGATTTCTGGCACACATAGGTGAGGCAGAAGAGAATGGAGTAACCCTAGAGTCACTTGAAGTAGTGAGGGAATTTCAAGACGTGTTTCCAGAAGATTTACCTGGTATACCACCAGTGAGGGAGGTAGAGTTCTCCATCGACTTAGCACCAGAAACCACGCCTATTTCAAGAGCACCGTACAGGATGGCTCCGACGGAGCTGAAAGAACTAAAAGAGCAACTGCAAGAACTGTTGGACAAGGGTTTGATTAGGCCGAGTGTATCACCATGGGGTGCACCGGTGCTATTTGTAAAGAAGAAAGATGGATCTATGAGGTTGTGCATTGACTACAGGGAATTGAATAAAGTGACGGTGAGGAACCAATACCCATTGCCGAGAATTTATGACTTGTTTGATCAACTGAGAGGAGCCTGTCATTTTTCAAAGATTGATCTTAGGTCTGGCTATCATCAGTTGAGAGTCAAGGATGTGGATGTGGCAAAGACAGCGTTTAGGACATGGTATGGACATTATGAGTTTGTCGTGATGCTGTTTGGTTTAACTAACGCACCAGCTGCATTCATGGAGTTGATGAATAGGATATTTCAGGAGTACTTAGACAAATGTGTGATAGTATTTATTGATGATATTTTGGTATACTCAAAGACAAAGGAAGAACATGCTGAGCATCTGAGGTTAGTGTTGGAAATTTTGAGGAGGCAGAAATTATACGCTAAGTTTAAGAAATGTGAATTCTGGTTAGAGAAAGTAGCATTTTTGGGGCATGTGGTGTCGAAGGAAGGAATTTCAGTGGACCCGACGAAGGTGGAGGCAATAATGGATTGGGAAAGACCGACTACGGTAACCGAAATAAGGAGTTTCTTGGGTTTAGCCAGTTACTATAGGAGGTTCGTAGAAGGATTTTCGAAGTTATCGGGACCATTGACGAAGTTGACGCAGAAAGCAACCAAGTTTATTTGGTAAGAAGAATGTGAGAAATTTTTTCAAGAATTGAAGAATAGATTAGTATCTGCTCCAGTGTTAACATTACCGACGGGAACGGAAGGTTTTGTTATCTACAGTGACGCATCGTTGAAAGGACTAGGCTGTGTATTGATACAAAATGGAAAGGTGATAGCATATGCATCTAGGCAGTTAAAAATACATGAAAGAATTACCCGACCTATGATTTGGAGTTAGCGGCAGTGATATTTGCTTTGAAAATTTGGAGACATTATTTGTATGGCGTGAAATGTCAGATTTTTACAGATCACAAGAGCCTTAAGTATATTTTCACCCAGAAAGAGTTGAACATGAGACAACGGAGATGGCTAGAACTTCTCAAGGATTACGACTGTGAAATATTGTATCACCCTGGGAAAGCCAACAAGGTGGCAGATGCCTTAAGTAGGAACAATCACGGGATGTTGGCGACGTTGATCTCTAAGGGGGTAAGTATATGGAATGATGTCAAGGAAGTGAACTTAGTAGTAAAAGTAAACGGATATTTGGCTCGATTGACGTCACAACCTGCACTGTTGAGCAGAATTAAAGAGGCACAAGAGTTAGACGAGGAGAGAGAATCCCTAATCGGAAAAGGACGGGTAAAAGATCTTTACATGGGCGAAAATGGAATTTTGAGGTACCAAAAGAGAATATGGGTGCCAAATAATGATGAAATTAAGAGATAAATACTGAGGGAAGCTCATTGTTCGAAGTTCTCTGTACATCCGGGAAGTACTAAAATGTATAGGGATCTGAGGGAGTCGTATTGGTGGAATAATATGAAGAGTGATGTGGCAGAGTATGTGCACATGTGTCTGACATGTCAACAAGTGAAAAGCGAACATCAGAAGCCAGCAGGATTACTACAATCATTACCAATTCCCGAGTGGAAATGGGAGAACATTGCCATGGATTTTGTAAGTGGATTGCCGAAGACGGCATGAAAGTGTGATGCGATATGGGTTATCGTAGATCGATTGACTAAGTCGGCACATTTTCTAGCAATTAAGAAGACTGATTCGTTAGAGAAGTTGGCCAAATTGTATATCGATGAGATAGTGAGACTACATGGGATACCGGCCACAATCGTGTCCGACCGAGACGCAAGGTTCACTTCGAAATTTTGGAACAGCTTACAGGAGGTGCTGGGAACAGAATTGACCATGAGTACGGCGTTTCATCCGCAGACAGATGGTCAGTTAGAAAGGACTATCCAGACACTAGAAGATATGCTAAGGGCTACTTCGTTAGATTGGCCAAATGCATGGGAAGAACATTTATCATTGGTGGAATTCGCGTACAACAACAGCTTCCATGAAAGTATTGGGATGGCACCATATGAAGCATTATATGGGAGGAAGTGTATATCACCGGCTTGTTAGGATGAAGTTGGTGAGAGAAAGTTAAGTGGACCGGAACTTGTACAAGTTACGGCAGATAAGGTACAACAGATTCTGAAATGGCTACAGACTGCACAGAGTAGACAGAAATCCTATGCAGGTAACAGAAGGAGGGAATTAGAATTTCAGCCAGGGGGTCGAGTATTCCTAAAGATATCGCCTACGAAAGGAGTTATGTGTTTCGGAATTAAAGGAAAGCTAAGTCCACGATATGTGGGGCCGTTCAAAATTCTCGATAGGATCGGGGAAGTAGCTTATCGATTGGTGTTACTGCCAGTGCTAGCTGGAGTACATAATGTGTTCCATGTCTCCATGCTAAGGAAGTATATTCATAATCCGAGTCATGTGATCGAGTACAAGCAGTTACGAGTCCGGGCAGATTTGACGTACGACGAGCGACCAATCAAGATCGTCGACAGAAAATACGAGGTTGTAAGAAAGCGTGCAGTTCCCTACGTGAAAGTGCAATGGAGCAATCACACAGAAAGAGAAGCGACATGGGAACTAGAAAGTGAAATGCATGAATTATACCCAGACATCTTCTCAGATTAAAATTAATCAAAGTTTGAGGACAAACTTCTTTTAAGGGGGTAAGAATGTAATAACCCGAATTCTTTCCTCTATTTTAATTGTTTTAGATTATTTTAATTCAATGACAATTAAAGTTAATGGGTCAATTAAAGGAGTGGGCTAGGTAGTTAAAGAGTTGGACCAAAGTATAATGGGCTCAAGTGGGTTAGCTTGAACTTAAAACAAATAGATCAAGCCCAAGTAACAATTAACCAAAGTATAAAACCTTGAGTTAGTGAATTTTAGGTTTTATTTTTATTTACCAAAACAACAAAATAACAAAAACCCTAATCACCACCACCCTAAGGGCAGCCGCCGGCCAAGAAGGAGGAAGAGGGGGAGTTTTCGACTTTTCTGGAGGTTTGATCCAATCATTCTCAAGGTAATGTCAAACCTCACCTTTTAAAATTTATTTCATTGAATTTGGATGAATAAATCTTAATCTAGGCATGTTAAAAGAAATAATAATTAGGGTTTTGCATGCTAGTAATTAATGGTGAAATTTTAATGGTCAAAGGCTTAAATCGAAATGCTATGAAAAATGATGATTCCATGCTTAGCTTTATTTTTAAGATTGATTCTATGATCATGAGATGGATGAATTCATATTTTATAATGTATTGGAATTGAACAATATGGGATTGAGGTTAACTAGGGTTTAACAAAAAAAAGAAAAATTATGAATTTACACCTTATGGTGTTCGGCCGAATGGCCTAGGATGATTGGGGAAATTGTTTTGTTGATTGTTATGATTATGGTTATTGACTAGTGAATAAATTTATGTTGGAGATTTACAAAAAAAAAAAATTAACAAGAAAAATTGATCAAATTATTAAATTTTGAAGTATAGAATTCGGCCTAGAAGCCATATACATTGGGTATCGATTCTTGATTAAAGATGTAAGAGTTAAGATGAAAAAGTTAGTGTTTTCGTTAGGAATATAACGGAAAGAAAGTATGTCTCTTAAGAAGGTTATTGGAAAGTTAGAAAAATAACTTGAAAGATTGTAAGAAGTACTTGAAAGACCTTGGGAGTTAGAAAGTTAACGAGAAAAGTGAAGATTAAATGATTTCTGTTAAATTCCTAACGAAAAGAGGATTAAACTGATAAGGTTCAAAGTTAAAAGAATTTAAAAGGAAACCTTTGAGGTTAAAGGGGTCTAAGTGGTTAAAAAGAAACTTGGGGGACCTTTACGAACAAAACCAAAGTCAAAGGACCTTCCTGCAATTAAACTAAAGTTGGAGGATTAAATTGTATTTAAACTGAAGTTGAAGGATCAAATTGTAATTAAACTGAAGTTGAAGTATCAAATTGCAATTAATCCAAAGTTGAAGGATCAATTTGTAATTAATCCAAAGTTGAAGGGCTTATTTACAATTTCATCAAAGTTGAAGGACTGACTCGTAATCAAAGTCAGAGACTTAAACGTAAGTAAAGAAGTAAAAACACATCTCTCAGTTGACTAAGTAGAAGTAGTTAACATCGTAAGAGGATACTAAAGTAAACTATTCGATGCTTGTAGATTCGCACAAGGAGAACATTGCAAGGAAAGGCAATCAAGGTAAGGGATTACGTTCCTTACTGTTATTTGAACTCCTGTTGATTGGAACTCTATATTTCTTTCTATAAGTTAGACTACCAATATGGCATGATAGTATTTGAATAAATTCCGCGTTATTGAACGTTCTTTTGGAAGAATCCTTACTTAGTGATGTCCCCATTGATCCACTAAGTATCAAAGATTGAAACTTGTTATCACATACTTGTACCTTGGTATGTTCACATCCTAACTCGTAAGTTAATCACTTACTTGTTGGAATGTACAATGTCCAGTTAGAAAAGACATTGTCGGGACAGTCCAATTAGAAAAGACTCGTCCTTAAACTAGGGATTGCATGAATGATCACATGCCTTCTCTCAGGAATTGTCTGATTACAAGGATAATTCTAGACCCCGAGCATATATGTGTGGATACCATATATGTTACTGTAGACACCCCGCCTTGGACCTCTCACCCCGATTGCATACAAAGTATTTTTACTTAACTTATTTTCATTAATTTCTATTACTTCGGTTAAGTTCCTAACTGATTCCGTTAGTTTTGGACTAAACTGCATAACAGAATTAACTTTAGAGTCATTTCTGTCTTTCTGTCATTTTCACCCGCGGGCGCTTCCGGCAGTGTCAGTGAGCCGCGCGCGCGTCCTGCCTTAAAAGCCGGACTCGCGCGCTTCCATTTTGGCAGTAACGGATTGCACCTTATTTCCCTCCATTTTCTTATTTGCAACATCTCTTTCTTGATCACAAAAGACTTCTTTTCTCATCCACATTCATCCCCCCTAGTTTTATAACCTCTAATCCCATTATTCTAGCCATCCTTCATAAAAACAAAATATTTCTTTTTATTATTATTTGATTTTCTCTTTATTATTTATTTATTATTTTATTTATCTTATTTTTGATTGGTCAACTCCATTTCACATGGATGATCATCTTTTCCCTCCAACCTTTCCCTCTCTTTTTTACCTATATAAACCCTCTTCTTCTACCTTAGAAAGGGACTCTTTGGACTCTTTTTTACACTCTTTGGACCTTAATCTGACATTTTCACTACACCTACACTATACACAATTCTCTACACAAATTCTCCAACAAGAGTTTTTATACAACAAATTGTTCTACAACAATTTCATTACAACAACAACACTTTCAAGTCAAGGTTCCAAGTCCTCTTTCTCAAGGTACAACTCAATTTTCTTCCTTTGTTTTCTTCTTCTTGATGTATGCAATCCCCATTAATGGGACATGACCAACATGACTACTTCACATCTTGAAGTTAGTTAAGGTTATCTCCCTACATTTTAATCTCAACTTTAATTCACCATGTTAATTTCTCTTCATCTCTTAATGTAATTCTTTAACATTACTTGTTACATGTAATCTTTATCATTAAATAAATAAAACAATTCTATTTTATTTCCCCTTTATTTCCCCTTTTCTTCTCATCACAGTTGTTAGCACATTTCTATTTAATTAATTGAAGGACATTTAGCATTAGAACACCAATAGTAGCAAGACCCGCATAAGCGGGGCGGAGTGGGTGTTTAAGTACTTCCCACTCCGTCACCTAACCCCCGAACCCTTCTCTCCCGAATCTCGGTTTTGTACGTAAATTAGGCTATTTCTAGGTTTTTCTTATGTTCCTTTAAAAACATAGGTGGCGACTCTAAACAATCTAAAACAAGTTAGACATCCTAGGATAATTCACCGCTCTAGCCAAGCTGTGGTTTCCCGGGGTATCTACAGTGGCGACTCTGCTGGGGACAATTTAGAGGGTTAAACTTGCGTTCTTAACTTTTGGTGTTCTTATTACTGTTTTCTGGGCATTCTGGTAAAAAGGGTGGGAAGCGCGCGCCTCTGGCCTCCTTGGCCTAAAGCGCGCGCGTCCGACCTCAATTACCAGAATTGCCCGTCTTCCTTCTTGTCCTTCCATTCCATGTTTCTGTGCTAACAAATTCTGCAGGGGAAAGCATTTTTATTTAGGGTCAAGGCAATCCCTTGAACCCGCTGATTTACAGGTTGTTACCCAGATGCGGGCGCCTCTGCCCCTCTTTGTCTAACGCGCGCGCCTCCCGAGTAGGCATCCTAATGCGCGCGCTTCTGGTCATTTTCCAGAAACAGAACAGTGCACAGAACAGAGTGGTTTTGACAGTGTGTGGGCACCGGGCCTGCACAAAACAGTTTTTTACTTTCTGTTTATTTTTATCGGTCACACGGGTGATTCGAAAGTTGTAATTATGTGCTTATTTGTTTTTTTTTTATTTATTTTGAAAAAAAAAATGTTTTGTCACATGTTAGACCTCACACTACATGCACATATTCTTATCAATTGCTCACTATCGAGTCGCACAATGTTCAACCCCAAACCCGTCGAGGCCCGTCCTAGAAAGTTTCAAGCTCCACTCGACCTTGGCTCTTTCGAAGCGGTAAACCTCAGCCCGTGGCGTAGTTCATGTCTACATGCCGGGGGTGACCTTTAAGCCTCATATTCAAGCCGAGCACAAACTACACAATTCTAGTTTAGGGTCTAACACTCCGTGACTCAAGTCGGTTTTCATGTACCGTGATTTCCCTAAACTAATGTCTTCAAATCATACATGCCAACTTGTTGAAATGGACGAAATAAAAATCCGTCCCCAAAAGTGGCTATCTTGGACGAAAATAAAAAATCCGTCCCCGCATGTATGATTTACTACATTAATTTAGTTTAATCCCGTCACATGTAGGTATCACAAGCGTAGTGGAATCCGATGAGTATATGGGACCGCGAGAAGGTCTATATACTAGTGTGACGATTCCACTATTTTTTCTAGAAACCCCAAAAAGGACTCTGTCCTTCCGACTTTGTAAATAAATAAAAAAAAGAGTCATTTTTCTTTATGTGGTTGAGTCTTTTCTTGTTTGTGGGTGAAATCATTTTACTCAAAAGGTGTTTGTGGAGTCATCCTAAGATCGACCGTGTTCTCTCAATAGGTCCAATGGCTTCAAACGGCAACGACAACGGCATTCCCGTGTCCAACGAAGGGTTATTCCGCATGGTGGAAGCATTGAAAGGGCAAGTTGATACACTAGCCGAGAATGTCCGCCGCAAGGATGATTTATGGCGAGCCCGTTACGAGCATGTGAAAATGGCCTACAAGAAAGAAGTTGCTAAACTCAAGAACCGATTGAAAGGGCTCACGGGTGAAAGAAAGGTCCAAAGCATTGATACCGGTTTGGTCAACACTCTCATGTCCTACATTGACCAAAGGCTTAGTGGGCTAAATTTGCACAAGGGCTCAAACACCGATCTTCATCAAGCTTCTCTCCTCATGAACACAATGGAGGCTCTTCCTGAAAAGTTCAAGATGCCCGATATTGGCAAGTTCAACGGCAACTCTTGCCCCAACGCTCATGTCGACTCCTACATTTGGGCCATGCTACCAAAGAAAGTGTCTCCTCAAATAATGACACAATGCTTCCCGCTTACTCTCGAGGGGGTCACAAAAGATTGGTATATGGGTCTTCCAGTTTCCACCCGCCTCAATTGGGATGCCGCTATGCTTGCCTTCAAGTCACAATATCAAGGCAACTCCATATTCCGCCCCACCAAGAAGGAATTGGAGAGCACCGTGCAAATGGGTAATGAATCATTTGGGGACTTCTATTGCCGTTGGAATGACAAGCTAGCCGAGATGGTTGATAGGCCTTCCAAGAAGGAACAAATGGACATCTTCTTGAAGTGTTTGAAAATGGACTACCGCACTCATCTTAGTGGGGCTTTTCAGTCCGATTTTTCAAGCATGTATGATGCGGGGGTTAGAATTGACTATTTGCTCCGAGAAGTGGCCGAGTCCTCCTATGATACGAGCTTCAACGACAAAGGGTTCCCAAACAACGACACGGAAGAATGTAGTGACATGGAAGACTACAACGACAATGAGGACTACAACGACATGGGGGATGACGACAACAATCTCCGTTTCTCTTTCTCTACCTAGAGATAGGATTAAAAAAAAAAGAGTCAAAAGTCCTCTAATGTGTGCATTAATGTTTTCTCTCGTCCAATGTTAAATTTTGAGTCAATCATTAAATAAAAGTCGTTCTCGTCCTCATACACTCTTCCAAGTTGTTCAATCTAATTCTTGGCAAAATGATGAAAAAGTGTCTAAACAAGTTTTGGAACGAAGGCCATCGCTTGAACGCCTAGGGGCTAAACATCAACGACGGCATCAACAACGAAGACATCAACAACGACGGAATCAAGACAAAGAAAGGTGGAGCAACGATCATGAAGCAAAGTTTTCAAAAGGGGATAAAAAAAAAAAAAAAAAAAAAAAAAGGGGCTCGCTAGGTTGAAATCCTCAAATCAACCTAGGCAAAAGTTAGAGCACAAAAAAAAAAAATAAAAAAAAATCCCCCTCAATCAAAGAAGTATAAGATCAACATCATTCCACCAAACGAAGGACGAAGCAACATCGACAACAATCACGACGAAGCAACAATTCATCACTGCGAATTGAGGATCCACAAGAACTACGGTGACCTGAGCCTCTACACTGGAGGAACGTAGGCAACCTTCGGGTCCGGTCTCATGCAAGAAAGAAGAAATGTTTAGCCCTAGCGCGTTATGGTGATCGGCCTTCATCTCGAACTTGTCAAGACATCTTTGTACGATTCATTTGCCAATGAATTAATCACCAAAAATATTGAACAACTTTCTTAGATTTGGAATCATTTCGCGTTCCTTGTCGAGTCTAGGGACTTCTATTCTTTCTGCATACTCCCAATTTCTTTCAATCAAATTGGGGATTTCTTTCTCTTCTCTCTTAATGACTTACTTGCCTTCGTGAGTCATTCAAAAAAATATACATACATGAAGTCAATACTAGGGGCACTTCCCTAGTCGAGTCAATGTCACTCATATTTAGTGACAAGAGGTCTTCACCGTAAAATCACATGTCTTATCTCCTCAGCTAGAGTCAATGCACACTCCCTCATTAATAGAGTCAAAATGAAGACGCAAAAGAGATGCCCGCTAGATTGAAAACCCGAAAGGGCGGTCTAGGCAAAAAACAGGGTGCGTCATAAAAAAAATGAGAGAGTGAGAGAGAGAAGGGAAAGAGAAATGGAGATCTATGGTCTCTAAAGAAGACAACTACACGAGCTCTACATTGGATCTCCTCAGCAAGTCAATTCCCCACCGAGTCAACTTTGGGATTGCAAAAAGCTCGACAAGATATGGCACCATCAAAGGTTGTCTTGGGTTATTGGTATCATTCTCCAGCAGTGTGCATTTTTGGGTTCATGAAAAGAAGGCCCGTGGTAGCCAAGACTCATCCGAGAATGAGCCCATCATAAAAGGGCACGAGATTGCACAAATAACCCATAGCTAGTCAATTGGCTTGGGCAGCAAATAGCAACAACATGTGTCTCAGTTTTCAAAGCTTCTTCAAGTATGTGCTTCTAAAGTACGCCGAAAGGCTCCTGAGAAATGGAGTAGCTCTTGCCATGTCCTCTCATGTTTGTTCCCTCGCAAGAAGATGGGTCACTCTTGCTTTGCTCAACAAATGGTGACGCCCTAGGGGCTATATGACCCGAGAACAAGGGCTTCTTTTGACAATCAACAAGCCCTAGGGGCTATGCTCGAAAAAGATGTGTGAGACTATCCTCAAAGTCTCTCAAAAGGGATGACAAAAAGCCCTCTTGTCACGTGTGCCCGTGCTCGTTCCCCAATCAAGGATGGACCTTTCTCGCAATCAATGATGGCACTGTAGGGGCTACGGTCAAGTCTTAAAGGCTCCCTCGGCAAAGAGCAATTAACTCCCCAGCAGTATCCCCAGCCGAGTCATGTGCAACATTGGAAGCTTCCTCAATTCGGCACCGAAGGTCTCAAGGGGCTTCACAATCTACAATCTTTTGGGCTACGGCATTACAGTAATCCGAGCAAAGGACAATATTGGGGCTTCGTAATCTACAATCTTTTGGGCTACGGCATTACAGTAATCCGAGCAAAGGACAATATTGGGGCTTCGCAATCTACAATCTTTTGGGCTACGGCATTACAGTAATTCAAGCAAAGGGCAGTATTAGGGCTTCACGACCGACAGTCTTTTGGGCAACAATACTCGAGCAATGCAATTTGGGAGTAGTCTCCATGAAAGGGATCAAGCTTCAAAGGGTCTCTCAACACTTCAAGTCAAAGGCCTCTTGGTTTTAAATGAAGACTCCGATGTTATGAATGAAGTTGATGATTTTTGTTAGAACTCACAGCGAGATTTTGAAGGAAGTCTTAGAGAAAAGGAAAAAGATTCAATATGCTAAACTCTAATCAAAACAGGGTTATAGCGGGAAATGCCACGGTCAATCCCAATGTTTCTGCAATTCAGCACCCCTTTCTCCAAGATCAAAAGCACAAGGTGCAGCTCAGATAAAGTTGGGCCACAGCACTAGTTGCATCCGAAGATCCGTCATTAGTTCAACTCAAGAAGAGTTAAGCAAGCATACTCATTTGAGACTTTATCACGCCAAGACCTTATCCTCCGCGACCTCGACGGCACCGCAAGACATTACTGCATCCTTTGACATAAGCCCTCAGCCATTTGGATATCGACCATAATGAGGCCATTCATCTCCCCAGTAAGAGCAAGAAGGAGATCTCTATCAAGAATTCTACCAAACGGTACATCCGCTCTCAATGCCGAGCCAATCACGAGATAATTTGGGGCTTTACAATGAAAGGTCTTCAGATCCCGCCATCTACAAGCCCACGACACTTGGGGCTTTGCAATCTCTCGAAGCTTGGCATCAACGATCTCCTCTTGGGGGTTGCTCACTACAACAACAAAGGGCGATTTACTCGAATGGGCCAAGAGCTGATTTATCTTGGAGCTATGCAAGTCCCTCAAAATTTGGCATCAAAGGCATTCTAGGGGCTTTACAATCAGCAACCCCTCATCTCGGCATCAAAAGCCTTTTGAAGCCCCATAATCGACAAATCTCTTGGGGCTAGACATCAATCTTCGTTGGACACACCGGCGACAACAGAATTCAAGCGAGGCAATCCAGACTTCGACTGAACATGACTTGATCTTGGGTTGGCTTCACAAGCACACAATGGTTAAAATGGTTCACCCACGAACTAAAAAAAAAAAATCTTTTCCTCACATGTGTGCATATTCTTTCCTTTCTAATCTAAAAAAATAAAAATATATATATATATATTTTTCTTTTTCTCCTTTTATGTGCAAAAGTATGTGCTTTACTTTGCATTGCTCCTAGCTTCTCCTCCAGCATTCTCCATCATCCTTGAACTATGTTGGTCTGATTCCCTTCAAGGGATACGTAGGCAGCCTTTTGGCACGACCAACCCATCATCAAGAGTGATCATACCTCCATCAAAGGTACAAGCGACTCATCTTCATCAAAGACACAACATCAGAAATCCATCCCGAATCAAGCGGCCATGGTAAGTGAATGTATGAATACATCCGAGGCTTTTCTCAAATCACACCACACACAAAATCACTTTCTCCATTCTTGCAAAATCTGTCTCTCTCATGCAAAACTGCTTTCAAATCACATTGCACCACGAGCACAATTTCTCTCTCTTCATTTCACACTTCATGCATCTTCTTGCAAGAACACATATACCTGTTAAGCACACACATAACAGGTACCACCACGAAGTCAAACAGCATCTGCAACTCGAGGCACTTTATCCCCAGCAGAAAATGGTCCACAGTCAACCATGCCCGCATCCCCACGGACTCATACAAAGGTTCACTAACGGCCTCGAAGGTTCACTAACGGCCTCATCAACGGATTTCACTAACGGATTCGTCAACAAAGGTTCACTAACGGCCTCGAAGGTTCACTACCGGACTCATCAACGGATTTCACTAATGGATTCGTCAACAAAGGTTCACTAACGGCCTCGAAGGTTCACTAACGGCCTCATCAACGGATTTCACTAACGGATTCGTCAATAAAGGTTCACTAACGGCCTCGAAGGTTCACTAACGGCCTCATCAACGGATTTCACTAGCGGATTCGTCAACAAAGGTTCACTAACGGCCTCGAAGGTTCACTAACGGCCTCATCAACGGATTTCACTAACGGATTCGTCAACAAAGGTTCACCAACGGCCTTGAAGGTTCACTAACGGCCTCATCAACGGATTTCACTAACGGATTCGTCAACAAAGGTTCACCAACGGCCTCGAAGGTTCATTAACGGCCTCATCAACGGATTTCACTAACGGATTCGTCAACAAAGGTTCACTAACGGCCTCGAAGGTTCACTAACGGCCTCATCAACGGATTTCACTAACGGATTCGACAACAAAGGTTCACTAACGGCCTCGAAGGTTCACTAACGGCCTCATCAACGGATTTCACTAACGGATTCGTCTTCAAAGGTTCACTAACGGCCTCAAGGTTCACTAACGGCCTCCTCAAAGGTTCACTAACGGCCTCATTCAAAGGTTCACTAACGGCCTCATTCAAGGGTTCACCAACGGCCTCGAAGGTTCACTAACGGCCTCCTCAAAGGTTCACTAACGGCCTCAAGGTTCACTAACGGCCTCTTCAAAGGTTCACTAACGGCCTCAAGGTTCACTAACGGCCTCATTCAAAGGTTCACTAATGGCCTCCTCGAAGGTTCACTAACGGCCTCATTCAAAGGTTCACTAACGGCCTCACTCAACAGATTCAGCCGGCAGGTTTACCAACGGATCATGCCACCCCCTCTATCAGCAAAAGACGCTCACACAGGGAGCGCACCCCTATCTCTAGCAATTTCAAATTATTGCTTTCATCGAGTCTTTGCTTTCTTTTCTTTCTTTTTCTTTGTCGATGTCCTCGACGGGTGTTTTTACTTTCGTCGATGCGTTTTGCTTTGCAATCCACGTCGCCGAGGGGCTCTGTAGACACCCCGCCTTGGACCCCTCACCCCGATTGCATACAAAGTATTTTTATTTAACTTATTTTCATTAATTTCTGTTACTTCGGTTAAGTTCATAACTGATTCCGTTAGTTTTGGACTAAACTGCATAACAGAATTAACTTTAGAGTCATTTCTGTCATTCTGTCATTTTCACCCGCGGGCGCTTCCGGCACTGTCAGTGAGCCGCGCGCGCGTCCCGCCTTAAAAGCCGGACTCGCGCGCTTCCCATTTTGGCAGTAACGGATTGCACCTTATTTCCCTCCCTTTTCTTATTTGCAACATCTCTTTCTTGATCACAAAAGACTTCTTTTCTCATCCACATTCATCCCCCCTAGTTTTATAACCTCCAATCCCATTATTCTAGCCATCTTTCATAAAAACAAAATATTTCTTTTTATTATTATTTGATTTTCTCTTTATTATTTATTTATTATTTTATTTATCTTATTTTTGATTGGTCAACTCCATTTCACATGGATGATCATCTTTTCCCTCCAACATTTCCCTCTCTTTTTTACCTATATAAACCCTCTTCTTCTACCTTAGAAAGGGACTCTTTGGACTCTTTTTTACACTCTTTGGACCTTAATCTGACATTTTCACTACACCTACACTATACACAATTCTCTACACAAATTCTCCAACAAGAGTTTTTATACAACAAATTGTTCTACAACAATTTCATTACAACAACAACACTTTCAAGTCAAGGATCCAAGTCCTCTTTCTCAAGGTACAACTCCATTTTCTTCCTTTGTTTTCTTCTTCTTGATGTATGCAATCCCCATTAATGGGACATGACCAACATGACTACTTCACATATTGAAGTTAGTTAAGGTTATCTCCCTACATTTTAATCTCAACTTTAATTCACCATGTTAATTTCTCTTCATCTCTTAATGTAATTCTTTAACATTACTTGTTACATGTAATCTTTATCATTAAATAAATAAAACAATTCTATTTTATTTCCCCTTTATTTCCCCTTTTCTTCTCATCACAATTGTTAGCACATTTCTATTTAATTAATTGAAGGACATTTAGCATTAGAACACCAATAGTAGCAAGACCCGCATAAGCGGGGCGGAGTGGGTGTTTAAGTACTTCCCACTCCGTCACCTAACCCCCGAACCCTTCTATCCCGAATCTCTGGTTTTGTACGTAAATTAGGCTATTTCTAGGTTTTTCTTATGTTCCTTTAAAAACATAGGTGGCGACTCTAAACAATCTAAAACAAGTTAGACATCCTAGGATAATTCACCGCTCTAGCCAAGCTGTGGTTTCCCAGGGTATCTACAGTTACGCCCTACACTAATGGCTTGAAAAAGCTAGGTGTACAAAATTGTACCTTTGGCATTGAGGATATAATGTACGTTGGAATTGACGGAACTAGAATGAATCCCTTTGGATCGTAGTGCCATAATCCTTTGAAGGTAAAATCTTAAGAGTATTATGACTGTATTGCTCTGCAGTATTAAATCAAAAGTAATTGAACCTATCCTTGCAAAAGTCATTCATAGTGTTCATTCTGGTCGTCTCTCCTTAGTAACCGGAGAGGCCACGTATGAACTTACTGAGCATTCATTCGCTCACCCCTTCTCTACAATTTCTATTTCAGGATTTAAGTAGAGGGAAAAGGAAGGAGAGCAGCCGGAGAAGGACCGACAGATTTGAATATTTATTATTTAGTTATTTAAGAATAATTAATTACTCTGTTTAAGTTGAAATAAATTAACGGCTAGGGTTGTTTACCTGCCGAGACAAGTTTTGATGGTTACGCTTCCGCATTTATGATGAACTGATGATGTAATAAAGGGTTGGTTTGAGAACCCTAATTTGAGGTATTTTAATTATTGTTATTTAATGTCATTTAATGCTCAGATACAGTAACAAAATTTGGGGTGTTACACTTAAGGACTTAGAAAAAAAGGTTGCAAGTGACATCTTTTTTTTCTCCAACATGCTGTTCGAGGAGGTTGCTGATAATGTCGTTGCGAGTTTTTCAATTGACGTCTTTGCTGTGAAATCAGAACTTGAAGATTAACGATTCATTACTAGCAAAAAATTATTTTTTCCTTTATTTTTATTGTCTTAATAAATTAGCGGCCGTTGATTTAGAAATTGAGGTGTAGAAGCGTTCTGTTTGTTTTTCAATTATCAACTCAATCTTTAGTTTGATTCATTTTTTGAAGGTATAATAATACTCTTCATGCTAATTCATGCCATTCATCCAAAAAAAAATTATGCTTATCCTTATCCTTATCCTCCATGGTATCGTTTGTACTGTTATTACCATTCCATACTTTCACCATTTATACCGACACAGTTTCAAACTATCACCACTTCATACCGGCACCGTGCCATCCGGCACCAGCATAGTACTAGTTATAATATAATTACGTTACATAAAATTTTGGAGTCATGTAGTGAAATTGTGCACCCGGTGTTTAAAAACTCTAAGTCCGCCACTGAGTTTACCACCTTAAATATCTTATACTGTATTTCATTAAGAGCGGCACTGACCTTTTAAGTTCAAAGTTATCCATGATCCAAAATTATTCAAGAAGCTTTTCTAAGCTGGATTTTATATTCACTAATCAACAATTAGTATATTTAATATTTCTCAAAATATTTAAATTTCATTTAAAAAAAAAAACAGATCTGATTTACGTATCTTTGTTTTATGCAGTGGCGTGATAGTATTTGTTAAACGAGTAAACATTACCAGGTTGAGTTTCAATTTAATTAAGTTTTAATACTGAGTGTATTGTCTGAGAAATGTTTTTAAACATTACTACATTGCGTTACTCATATCTTAATTTGAGCTCACAAGAATAAGAAATACATATGCTACACGTATTAACTTTGTGCCTAACTCTCTTTTCTCTATACTCCATCAGCATTCAGCCCCATAACAAACTCATTTTGTTGTTTTTGAATGTTTCAGTTTGTTTTTTTTGTTTTTTTTGTTTTTTTTGAACGAATTTCAGTTAAAAATTTCACTTTCTTAAAATGAAAATTTTGTACTATTACTTATTAATGAAAATCACTTGTTATACTCGCAACAACTTTCCATTTAATATTATCTACTGGACTTTCTGTTAAGAATATTGAAAGTATTAAACATAGAAAATAATTGGAAGAACTTAACTTCTCATTGATGTAGTGAATCATATATATACACAAAGGTATCATATTCTAACTTGGAGTACAAGAAACTAATTATAGACAAAATACTATAAGGAATAGAATTAATATACAATTAGGAAACTAAATCAATCACGTGAATCTTTAATCTTTAACATGCCCCGCAAGATGGACGATCGGTTGAGTAGACCAATCTTGGACAAATTTGACTGAAACAGTCCTTTGAGAAGTGGTTTTGTGAGAATATCAGCCAACTGATCTTTGCTAGAAATAAAGGAAACCCGTAAGGACTTGTTTTGAACATGCTCACGAACAAAGTGATAATCCAATCCAAGATGCTTCATGCGAGAATGAAACTTGGGATTTGCAGCAACATAAGTAGCACCCATATTATCACAGTAAATTGCCGAGAAGAAGATGAAAAAAAACCAAGTTCTTGGAGAAGATTTTGAACCCAAAGATTTTCAGCAGTAGTGGCAGCAATCGCTCGATACTCAGCCTCAGTAGAAGACCAAGCAAGGGTACGTTGCTTCTTGGAGCTCCAAGAAATAGGATTGGTACCGAGATACACAATGTAACCAGTGGTAGAAATATAGTCATCCCGATCTCCTGCCCAGTCAGCGTTAGGAAAAGCAAGAACAAAGAGAGGAGAATCCCGTCGAAGAAGTAAACCAGAATCTGAAGAACCCGCCAGATAACGAAGGACTCGTTTAAGAGCAATCCAGTGATCAGTGGTCAGACAGTGCATAAACTGAGACAGACGATTAACAGCAAAGGAGATATCACGGGTTAAGGAAAGATACTGGAGGCTACCCACAATGGCGCGATATTCAGTGGGATTTTCCAGAGGTGTACCACAATGAAGAGTAAGAGGTGGGTGATTGAGCATAGGAATAGAAATAGGTTTGGCATCATCCATATTAACACGAGCCAGTAAGTCCTGAATATAGCGACGTTGACTAAGAAGAATGCCATGTTTGTGAGGAATAACCTCAACACCCAGAAAGAAAGAAAGAGAGCCCAAATCTTTAAGAGAAAACCTGGAAGAAAATTGAGAAATGAAAGAGGAGAGAAAAGAGGAACTCGAACTGGTGATAATAATATCATCAACATAGACAAGAAGGAAAATAATACCCTTGGTGTGACGCAAGGTAAAAAGAGAGGAGTCAGAAATGTTGTTTCTGAACCCAAGAGATAAAAGATAAGAGCGAAGTTTATTTTACCAAGCTCGAGGGGATTTTTTAAGGCCATAGATAGCTCGACGCAATTTGCAGACATAAGAGGGATGAGTGGTTGTTGGTGTTGGTGCCCTAGGCATGTTTGTTAAACGTTGTATGTGTTATCATTATATTCATATTAATGAACAGATATTTAGGTTATTATCATGTTTTCTTATAATAATCTCCGTCCCTAAAGCTTGTTAAGCACTAGTATAAAGGCTAAATGATCATGGGATGATCATGTTAGATTTATGGGTACTTGTTTGGAACAAAGTACTGGACATGACCCGCGGTATGAGATTTATGTCATGGTCCATGTCATATATAAATCTCATATTAGTTATGTCATTTGAATCCTTAGACATGAAGTTATTATAGTCTTCCACTTGATGAAGATTATGTTTGACATATTCAAACGTTACCCTTAACCAGGTAGCTGTAAAGGGTATGATTGGCATAATCGGATTCACGTAGGGAAGAATAATAAGCTAAATGGATTTGTCCCTCTTTAGAGAGATGTCATGCTTGGGCCCCTCGTAGGAATGATGTTGATGAAATGTTTGGCCAAACTCAAGTGAATTGATTGGATCAATGTCATTTGGATTATCAACATATTCGGGATCGAGAAAAGTATTGAACAAAAAAAATTGACTTGTTGACCATGACTTGTGTTCAAAGACATCGTGGACAAATGGATTATGACGTGTTCTAAAAGGAATGTGAACTTGTATCTAGTTACACTATTTGGGTAGGTATGACGGTTTGCTAGAACCTAATCATATCTTATGGACTCATGTTTGGGCTCATTGCCAACTTAGTGTAATCCTAGAGGGTCACACACGAATAGAACGAATCCTAAAGGACTGAAATGGAATTATGGAAAAATCACTTTTTCTTGACTGGCACGACCGTGCTGATTAATGTGCACGACCGTGCCATTAATCGGCTGAGGGGTCATGGATGCGCGCCAGATAGCACGATCGTGCTGGATATAGGCGCATGACCGTACTTCGGCACGACCGTGCCGTTTATGGTGCACGACCATGCCAATTACCAGAAAAAGGGTTGCCGGGTTCGAACCATTTGGCACGACCGTGCCAGTGCTGTCGGGCCAGAAAACTTGTTGCTTAATTTTGTGACGGGATTTAGGTTTCCTAAGTCCTTAAGGGTTAAGGATTAGGACCTATTTAAAGATCCTTTCAGCAGTCATTAAGCACATTATTGTGAGTGCCTCCAAAGGGTTTTGAGAGGTTATTTTCTTGTTCTAAGATCCCAAAAGTGAAGAATAAGAATATTCATAATTCCATATAGTTCTTACAATTGTGAAAGCGTGTTTCATAATTTGGTCTAGCAACCAAGATCAAGTGTTCTTGATATTCATTCGTGGTGTGGATACCGCTAGAGGGTGAAACTTATCATCTTCAAAATTTTGTGTTCAAACTTATGTTCATGATCAAAGTTTCAAGTCTCCATCGAATTCAAGGTAGAAAAATCAAAGTCATCAAGGGTTAGTATTCTAGTATTCATTATGCATGTATTTGATATAATCATATGGATGGATCTATGGGATTTGGGTTTCATGAAAATTTTAAATGCTTTAATTCTGTTGCGCATGTTACCACGAAACCCAACAGTGGTACTTACAAAACCGGGAGGTTGAGACATGAATACCTCTTCAGTTGGAGAACCATATAAAAAGGCATTGTTGATATCAATCTGACGAATTGACCAACCTTGAGTTATGGCAAGAGAGAGAACAGTACGAACAGTTGCTGGTTTAATAATAGGACTGAATGTTTCTGAATAATCAAGTCCGGGGCGTTGGTGAAATCCTTTAGCCACAAGTCTAGCCTTGTGACGGTCAATGGACCCATCAGCATTATATTTGGTGCGATAAACCCATTTGCACCCAACAATATTCTGAGATGAAGATGGTGGAACAAGATCCCACGTGTGATTGCGAATAAGTGCATCGTATTCAGATTACATAGCCTGGCGCCAGACATGACTTTTGAGGGATTGAGCAATAGTGGATGGTTCGAATGAGATGTCAGAGGAGGATATGGCAATTGTAGCAGTGAGATTGAGGCGATTGATAGGTTTGGTGATTTTGTTTTGGAGACGGGTGGTGGGTCTATGTGGAGGAGGGGGAGGTGGCGGTGGTGTAGGAGTATTTGATGGAATGTTGGCGGAAGGAACATGTGTAGGTGAGGGAGAAAAGTGAGAATGTCCGGGCGGGTCTTGTATGAGAGTGGACGGACCAAGGGAGAGAACGAGGTTGAAGTTTGTTAGAGGTGTAGGGACGGAGCCAAGGATAACAAAGGCACCCAAAGCTTCTTAACTTTTGGTAGTTAGGAGGTTGTTTGTGAAGGGTTAGGTATGGAGATTGTAGTTTGAGAGTCAGAGTGGGCATGTGATTAATCAGATAGCATGCCGTGGAGAAGGCAAGAGACCAGAATTTGAGGGGCATAAGAGTGAGTGAGAAGAGAAAGTCCCATTTCAACAATATGGCGATGACGACGTTCAGAGTAGCAATTATGTTCGGGTGTATGAGGAGGAGATGTAAGGTGTTTAATGCCATGGGATTTAAGGAAATGTTGGAGACCTATGTATTCCCCACCATTGTCACTATAGATGGTTTTGATGGGACGATTGAAGTATTTCTCGACAAGAAGTTTAAAGTGAGAGAAAACGGAAGTGGCATCACTTTTATTTTTCAAGGGGTAGAACCAAATGTATTTAGGGAAGTGATGAACAAAGATGATGTAGTATTTAAAGGCATCAAAGGAGACAATTGGAGATGTCCAAGCATCACTATATAAAACATCCAAATGACTAAAAGAGTGAATTGTATTATCATACAAGGGTAACTTGTGACTTTTAATGCAGTCACAAGAATTATAATTAAATAAGCGAGAATGAGGAATATTTAAACTAAAATTATGAGTAAGAAAACGTAAAATAGACTGGGACGGATGCCCTAAACGATGATGCCATGAGTTTGAAGAAGAAAGACATAAGGAGTGAACAGCGGAAGACGAGGGAGGACATTCATAGACGCCAGATTTAGGTTGCCCTTGAAGAAGAATTTCCCCGGTTTGAAGGTCCTTCACAACATAAGAATTTGGTGAAGGCATTATTATCTCGACAAAACTGAGAAACAGAAATAATATTACGTGAGAGAGAAGGAATATGAAAAATATTGTTAAGTTTGAGAGGAGAAGAAGAATTGGGCAGAGAAGCCAAACCAATATTAGAGATTTGTAACCTGGATCCATCGCCTATGAGAAGCTCCTCAGTACCATCATACGGAGAGTGGAGAGCGAGATTGTTCAGATCACTTGTGGCATGGTGAGTACTGCCACTATCAAGGAGCCATGAGGGCAGAGAAGGGTGGTGAGTAACGGCCGTGTAGGCAGATGTTTGGGGGTTGTAGGGTGGCGGCCTAGGGTTTGAGGAACCACGAGAGGTTTGGCGATAGTTGGTATTTTAGTTAGGAGGGAAGTTGGGTATGGGAACATTGGGATATTAGGTGCAGAACATGAGACATTGAGAGAGGTAGTGTCCGGGGGTGCGACACCATTGACAACGTCCTTTGTAGGGAATATTTGGGCAAGGAGAGGAGTTGGGATAGGTAGGGTTGTGATTAGGGGTTTGTAATAGGCCGGGTGTAGTGGTGGGAAATTTGGATGTGGTGGGGTTGCGGTTGTTACTTTTGGTGGCAAGATTGACAGAAGAGGGAAAGGTGGAGACAGTTTTGGCTTTGAGTTTGATGGAGAGTTCCTTGTTTATGAGTTTTTCGTGAAGTTCATCGAAGGTGATGGGATTTTCTCTACTCTGAACAGCAGAGATGACGCTGTCAAAATCAGGATCATTGAGTTGATCAAGGATACGATCAACAATGTCTTCAGAATCAAGTGGGCGACCGAGGGAAGCAAGCTGATCGGTACATGCTTTAATCTCTTGCATGTATTCAGAAATTGAGCGGGAGCCTTTGGTGATATTGAGGAGGTGGTCTTTGAGTTGTTTGAGATGGCCTTTCGAGGGATTGGCATAAGTTTTGGTAAAGGTTGTCCAGGCAGCAAGAGAGGTAGGACAGAGAGAGAGATGAGAGGAAGAAGAGAGGGAGAGAGAGTACCAAATAGTGCTCCAAGGATTAGTTTATCTTGGTGGAACCAAGTGGTGTACACTGGATTTGGGGTAACGGTGGTGGTGGATTTTTTTAGTATCGGTTTCATTATCGGGAGCCTTGGTATTGGTGACGGTAATTTCATGAGGAGAAGGGTGGGTTCCAGCAATGAATTTGTAGAGATCAAGACCAATGAGGGTGGCCTCGATTTGGGATTTCCAAGAGAGATAATTGGTAGGGGTCAATTTGAGAACATGAGAGAGAGAAATAACGATGAGAGGAACATCTGGTTCGGTAGTGTTGGGGAGGATCTGAAAGTCGGAGGTGGCCATTTGAGAGAGATGTCAACTATTAGGTTTTGAGAGAAGAAGGAGAACGAGAGTGAGGAGAAAAAGAGAGGAGGCGCCGCCGCTAAGGTTTAGGGAAGAGGGCGGCCGAAGGTGTAGAAAAAAAAAACAATGGGTCAATTATGCTCTTAATACCATGTTAAGAATATTAAAAGTATTAAACATAGAAAATAATTGGAAGAACTTAACTTCTCATTGATGTAGTGAATCATATATATACACAAAGGTATCCTATTCTAACTTGGAGTACAAGAAACTAATTATAGACAAATTACTATAAGGAATAGAATTAATATACAATTAAGAAACTAAATCAATCACGTGAATCTTTATCTTTAACACTTTCTCTCTCGTTCATACTAAAAGCGCCTACTTAATTTTAAAACAACAATTTTTCTTAATTCTCGTTTTTAAAACAAAATGAATTGTTTGTTATGGGATGGGAGTATTTGTTTTCATTTTGTATTAAAAGGTATATGCATAAGTGATGTAGCACAGATATTTATAAAACTTAAATTTAATTTGAGTTATATACTTTAATTGAAATATTCACAATTATTAGTGTGAAAAACTGGAAAAAAACATATTTTACGCTAATTCGCGTAAAACGTCTTTTTAAAAATGGCGTGGTGGCTTTTTTGTAAAAAACGGGAAGTTGTTTTAATTACGCCTATCGTAAGTGCCAGTGTTAGTGTTAAAAAGTGTCAGCCATGTACACTGGCACTTATTGACACTACCACTGACACTTTTGATAAGTGTCAATATCAATGTTTATAAGTGTCAGTGTAATGGCTGACACTTTTTAACACTAACATTGACACTTATTAAAAGTGTCAGTGGCAATGTTTATAAACGTCAGTCCAAATGATTGGCACTTTGTAATATTAACACATATATTTACGATGCTTTTCAGTTATTTACAAAAATATCATCGCTTGTTTTTAAAAACAAGCGCCAACGTCTCTGCAAAAACACATTTTTTTCTATCGTTAATATAAAACACTTTTTTTTATAAGACCTACTCATTATTAGTAGGTAGGTGCTATTTTTATGTTTTACACTAGATTTAAAGTATCTTTTAATGTTTTATATGATTTTTCTTTTTGGCAGATTTCCTTCAATGTTCCGATAAGAAATCACGTTGATAAGAAATATTTTCTTATCACACCCCTGATAAATTTTACTATAGTATTTTTTATATTGTCAAGCAAAAAGAACCAAGTATATGCTGACTAGTAACTACTACTACCTAGTACATACTTTATGTCATTAAAATGACTTATAACTCTCCTTTATAAAAATGTTCAAAAATATTTAAATTTACTTCTGATTTTGATTACAAATAAATCCAAATATTTTATTAATATTCATTTGAGATAGAGAAGTAAATCCGAACTTTTTAAAAGTATAAGGGATAATAACTCCCATTTGTTTAAAAAATAACAGAAATTTTTGTGATTATTCACCATCAAAAATATTTTTTTAGGGGCAACTACAATTTAGTCCCTCAACCTAATGAAAATTACCACCTAGGATAAGGAATTTGCAATATTACCACCTAGTCCAAGGGTCATTAAAAGGATACTCATGCCCTTAATAAATAATGAAAAATTACATTAATGCCACTCCCTCAATCATTTCACTTTCTCTCCAAGCACCATGACCACATTTGGCCACCCATCCCAACCTTCTCCGGCGACCATTTTCCAGCGACCACCTCCGGCGACCATTTTCCGGCGACCATTTTCCGGTGACCGCCTCCGGCAACTATTTTCCGGCAGCCACCTCCGGTGACTTTTAGGCGCCATTTTCAGGTGACCACCTCTGTCGACCTTTTTGGTAACTATTTTTTCGGCGACCATTTTCCGGTGAACACCTCCTCTGCCTACCATTTTCCGGCGATCACCTCCGAAAACTTGTTCCAGAACAAGTTTACAGTAATTCCAAGAACAAATTCACATTTTTTTTATAAAAAAAAAAAAATCAAGAACAAATTCACAGTTGTTCAAGAACAAGTTCACAGTTGTTCCAGAACAAGTTTATAGTTGTTCCAAGAACAAATTCACATTTTTCAAAAAAATAATATTTTTTTCAAGAACAAATTCACAGTTGTTCCAGAAGAAGTTCACAGTTGTTCCAAAACAAGTTTACAGGTATTCCAAAAACAAATTCACATTTTTCAAAAAAAAAAATACAATTTTTTTTTCAAGAACAAGTTCATAGTTGTTCCAGAACAAGTTTACAGTTATTCCAAGAACAAATTCACATTTTTCAACAAAAAAAAAATACTATTTTTTCAAAAACAAGTTCACAGTTGTAACAATTGTAAGTTCGCAATTGTTCCAATAACAAGTTCGCACTTGTTCCAAAAACAAGTTCACAATTGTAAGTTCGCAATTGTAAGTTCGCACTTGTTCCAAGAACAAGTTCACACTTGTTCCAAGAACATGTTCACAATTGTTCGGAAAAAAAAAAGTAACTGTGAACTGAGCAAACCATATATTTTGAACAATATTTATACTCAATCACAAAATTGAACACAAACTCACATGTAACACACACACAAGTTCACATTTGTTTTAATAATAACTAAGAAGTTCACATTTGTTTTAAGAACAAGTTCCAAGAACAAGTTTTCAATTGTTTCAAGAACAAGTTCACATTTTCCAAAAAAAAAAATCAAGAACAAGTTCACAGTTGTTCCAGAACAAGTTTACAGTTGTTCCATAACAAGTTCATAGTTGTTCCATAACAAGTTTACAGTTATTCCAAAGAACAAATTCACAAAAAAATATTTTTTTTTCAAGAACAAATTCACAGTTGTTCCAAAACAAGTTTACAGTTATTCCAAGAAAAAAATCTCATTTTTCAAAAAAAAAAAAAAATTCAAGGACAAGTTCACAGTTGTTCCAGAACAAGTTTACAGTTATTCCAAGAACAAATTCACATTTTTCAAAAAAAAAAACTATTTTTTTCAAGAACAAGTTCACAGTTGTAAGTTCACAATTGTAAGTTCACAATTGTAAGTTCGCAATTGTAAGATCGCAATTGTAAGTTCGCAATTATTTCAATAACAAGTTCGCACTTGTTCCAAAAACAAGTTCGCAATTGTAAGTTCGCACTTGTTCCAAGAACAAATTCACACTTGTTCCAAGAACAGGTTCACAGATGTTCTAACAACAAGTTCACAGTTGTTCCCAGAACAAATTCCAAGAACAAGTTTACAGTTGTTTCAAAAACAAGTTCACAATTGTTCCAAAAAACAAGTTTACAGCTGTTCCAAAAACAAGTTTACAGTTGTTTCAAAAACAAAGTTCGCTGTTGTTCAAAGAACAAGTTCTAAGAATAATACAAGAACAAAGTTTCAAGAACAAAGTTCACAGTTGTTTCAAGAAACAACTTCACATTTTCTTCAAGAACAAATTAACAGATCTTAACAACAAAATCACAATTACAGTTTTTTGCAAGAACAAGTTCGCAGTTTTTTCAAGAACAAGTTCACTATTTTCCCAAGAACAAGTTCACAGTTGTTACAAGAATAAATTCACTGTTGTTCCCAAAACAAGTTCCAAGAACAAGTTCACTATTTTTTCCAAGAACAAGTTCAAATTTATTCCAAAAACAAGCTCACATTTATTCCAAGAACAAGTTCACAATTGTTTCAAGAACAAGTTCACAATTGTTCCAAAAATTATGAACTTGGCTAAAACAACTGTGAACTAATCAGTAAGTTCATAGTTGTTCCAAGAACAACCAAACTACCAGAAAACAATATTCACCTTCTTTTATTAAAAAAAATAAAAATTCCATAAACAACTTCAACATTTCAGGCAAATAAATCAACCAAAATGTCACATTACTGACTAACAACTAAACCGCGAAAACATCTCCACACCCACATACTGATCATTAACCGAATTTCAAAATAAATCCATAAACAACTTCAACACGTTCAGATAAACT
Organism: Campanula takesimana; assembly: GCA_026119855.1. Classification (NCBI taxonomy): domain Eukaryota; kingdom Viridiplantae; phylum Streptophyta; class Magnoliopsida; order Asterales; family Campanulaceae; genus Campanula; species Campanula takesimana. Next base: position 564,189 of record JAOWBW010000439.1, read on the forward strand.
GGCAACAGTCACCATAAAGAAGAAACACAGCAGTGGGATAACCTGAGATAACAAACATCCCCTCAGGACGGAAAGAGACTTCCAAGGTGGAATGACTAGAAACTGGCTTCACATTGAATGTAGATACCAATTGTAGATACCCTGGGAGAGCCCACTACTTGGCTAGAACGGTGAATTATCCTAGGATGTCTAACTTGATTTTAATTGTTAGAGTCGCCACTGTTGGTCCCAAAGACACAACAAGGGTATGAAAAGAGGCTAGAGGGGGGTGAATAGCCTATTTAAAATTATCAACCCTTTTTCAAAAATTCAACCTTATGCTTACTATTGAGTTTCGTGGTCAAGTAAAAACCACTAATTCAAAGTAAAATGCACAGCGGGATTTTCGATAAAAACGAGGTAGAGTTGGTTTTGAAGTTAAAACAACTAGGTAAGCAGATAATGCGGTCGGCAATATTGCGGTCGCCAATATTGCGGTCGCCAAATATAAGTGAACTGAAAAGTTGATCTGCGGTAAGGGCAATGCGGCAAGCAGTGCGGTAACCTTGCGGTCGGCGATTTGCGGTTAGCAAGGTTACAGACTAGGTAGGTTGAAAATGAAAGTTTGTGTCTGAGAGTTTTGGCAAAATGATAAGTAGTCAGAAGTAGTAACTAAAGCAATAGGCAAGCAACAAACACAATTCACAGAAGTTTGAATATCTGTAAAGATCAACACACCAGGGATGGCCAAACTGAACCAGAACCGGAAAACCGGACCAGAAAAGCCCGGAACCGGAGTAAACCGGGGAGGAAACCGGAATCGGACGAACCGGAACCGCAAGGCATACGGGCCGGTTCAGGGTCACATATATGAACCGGACCGGAACTGGACCGAAAATCCCTTGTTTTTCAATAATTTTAAAGGGGGGACCGGAACCGAACCGGAACCGTACCAGAACCGGACCGAACCGGATTGTGCCAAACCGGAACCGGGGTAAGCGCGGGCCGGTTAAGGGTCACCCTTTTGCCGAACCGGAACTGGGCCCAGAACCGGTTTTGGCCATCCCTACAACACACTAAACGACAAACAAAATTAATATGAACAATAAAACACTTGCATAAAGTAAATTTGCAGAATGTAAATGACACGATGATTTGATCTGTTAAAATATCTACGTCCTTTACTAAGATGGTCAGTCTTGGATTTTGAATGGAGGTTATATTGATTCTTCTTGAGTATAAATTACAAAGATGAAGTATTGAATCAACACTTACTTTCTATGAAGAACAAATCCTAGACTTAGACCTGTGTATCCCTAATGATGCAATCTATGTGATTGATCAAACGGGGTGTGTGTGTGTGTAAGAATCAATAACTCTATGTAATCTATATGATTGAGAGCCTAATGAATCTTTAAGTGTTGCTGGGCTTGAGATTTGATGATCTTGAAGGTTGCTGGAGAACTTTGAAGATTTGAAGGCGAAGGCTTGAAGATTCAAATGATTCTGGAAATCTTGAGTATGATTTTCAATCACCAAGAATTTCGATAGCAATTTCTCTTTTTGAATCTCAGCACACTTTCAATAAAGAAAGTAAGGACTATTTATAGCCTTGGGTGAGAGAGATAGCTGTTAGAAGATGATGAGCTAGAGCATTCTGATTGGAGCTCACATCTTTGTCTTCTAGTTGCAGAAGTTAGTGGTCCACATGTACTATCTTGTACTACCAAATTCAAATTTGAATTTGCAACGTTTAAATCAAACTTGTCTTTTCTTGGTTGTGCGGTAGCCAAGGTCTGCGGTCGATAAATGTCATGCGGTCACCTTGCAACAGCATGGTTCACGCGGTTACCAAGACCGTGCGGTCGACTAGTGCGGTCGCCTATAGATATTGCGGTCGCTTATCTGTGCGGTCACCAGATGAGGTAGCAGACTTGGCCATTTTCACCATATCAGCAGCAGCAGCAGCATTTCTTCAAAATTTGAGGGGCTGATCTTCTAAGCCTAGCTAAACTAAAAATGGACTTAACTAATGAAGTTATAAAACTTCTTACAATAAATCCTAAAGTCCATAAAAAGTAAAACAATGTTATGGGATCAATCAAATCTAGGTAATATGAGTGGTTTATAATATGCATACCCAACAATCTCCCCCTATTTGATTGAGACCATTACCTACTATAACAAAGACTAAATCATTGTACTTGATAATAACATGTTTCAAGAAATTAATTTTATTAAGTCCATGTCCCAAGTCAATGCACACACAGTAAGTCGATGTCATAGATTTTTATCATCCTAAAAATAAAATAAAAGACTAATCCTAAAAGATAAAAATATTTTGATGCAATTCAAAGAGATAATATATGAGGGAAATGAATAGCATCAAACAACATAAACGTAACCGGTACTCTGAATCATTTAAGCGATGACGAATAAGAGTACAAACAAAAGAGAGGATAATAGTAGTTGTGTTACAGACCCAAATAAGTTAAAACATAAAATAGAAATTGTTTGAGGCATCCAGCCTAACAAAACAAAAGATCAAGTACGGTAATCACTGCGGTAGGGAGAAGCGGTCGAGATTAGCGGTCGGCTTACATATCCAAACCAGGAATATTCACCTCATCTTCAAATTCTGGAATGATGGGGCAGGTGAAAGCATTGGCAAGCATGTAGTCTAAAATGTTCACGGTCGGGAAATCGATGCTATTTCCATCTTTATTTTCACCCTGGGAAAGGACATTACCGTGACCACCATCAGCAGGTTGAATAGAACTTTCAGTAACTGCGCTTCCAACAGACCTATGCACAGACTCTTCTACTGTATCCAACTTCTTTTCAATAACCTGAAATGAACCAACGACTGTGTTGGTCAGTTCCTCCATTCTGGTAGCTTGATACTCCAACAGTGATTTGAGAGTCTGAAAAACTGCTTTGATTGTTTCCAGATTCTTTGCCTGATTTTCAGTAAGGCTTTCAAGAGAAGCCTTGATTGCAACATCAACTTCCTTTTCCATGCTGAACTTCACCTTCTTCAGCTCATGGATCACCTCACCATTAAAGATATCCAGCTGCTTGTGAATCTCAATAGAGGCATCAACAACTTCATGAGAAATTCCACGGTTAAGAGCATTGGTTTGAACGGTCAGAGCCTCCTTCAAGAAATAAGGGGTAACCATAAGGTCAGTGGAGAGAGCGGTCGATGTGGATGCGGTCGGAGGAGTTTGTGCAGCAACTGGTTGAACGGCAGAACTTGAGCTTGTATTTCCACGAACAATATCTTTCACCGTCTTTGTTATAGCTACTGTCTCCCCTTTAATGGTATCAATCACTTTAGAGGGTAGATAATAGAGCTCTAGCTTCAAATCAGCCTGAGAAGACTTCAGATCAACGACCTCAGCGGTCCGCTGAGCAATGGCTGTTTGGTTATCAGACTGGATTTTTGTCAAGGCTTGGACCGCGGTAAGGAGTGCGGCAACTTGACTTGCAGTAGCTGGAATATCATCTGTCTTGACCGGAGAATGAGGAGGCGTAACAACAGTAGTCTCATCACCAACAGGATCAGTGCTATCGGGCTCGTCGACCGGAGTAACATTTGGAGCGGCGGCATCAGGACGGTCGAAGTTAGGACTATCAACATTGACATCCTTGTCTTTCTCATCACTATCACCTTGTTCACTACCAATATCATCCACTTGCTTGTCTTCACCATCATTATCATCATCGTCATCACTTCCAACAACTCCATCATCAGAATCACTCGAATTCTCTTCTTCGGTTTTCTTACTGTCTGATTCATCTCTGAGGGAGTAAACTTGTTTTGCAACCTTCTTCAAAGTAGGATCAATGGCAACCACATCTTTAGTATGAAGGGGAGGATCCCCAGTTGGAGTAAACACTGGTGAGATGGAAATCTTTGCTTTCTTAACAATTTTGACAGGGCTAAGAGAATGAGTTCTCTTTTTCTCCCCCTGAGAAGTTGCGGTCGCAGGAGTTTTGGATGGTTTGACTGATGGTGCGGTATGCTTGAGAGACTTGGATTTTTCTGTATTTGATGGTGCGGCAAGTGACCTCAGTGGTGCGGTCGACTTGCGAGGAGGGGAAACGGAGTAAGTAGACTTGGCGGTCGGTTCTTTGATCTTGATCCCAACGGCAGCAGATGATTTTTTGCTTGGAGGGTCAACGGCAATACCTTTTCCTTTTCCTTTGACCGGAGGAACGGTAGGCAAAGATTCTTCTTCATCGTCGTCATCATCGCTTGCGGCAGGCAAGGAATGCCTGTGCTTTGAAGGAGACTCATATGGTTCATGAGGATCCTTAGCAAGGTAGATTTTGTAGAGACGGTTTCCAAAACGAAATCAAAAATTGGTTTTCATTGTGGAACGTGTGAAAATTTTGTTTTTGGAGATGGTGAGGAGTAGTTCACGGTTCTTGGACATGATCTTACGAATATCATTTAAATGGGTCATGAGGTAGGTGATGAAACGGGTATGGTTGTGGTATTTGATTGTCCCTTTGTCCTTTGCCTTGTTGTAGGCAATAATGTTGTCCCTCAACGCATCATAGATAACCTGACACCAATCTATGTCTTTGCACAGATAGATCGCGGCAGATAATGTCCATTGAGTAGTGTTGAAATTTACTTGATTTGCTGTCTTGCAATTTATAGAATGACCAACCAGATGGCTGATATGATACATCACTTCGTCGAATTCTTTTCTGGGAACCTTTGTGACAAGATTGTGACCAATCAACCGTTTAGCAAGAGCCTTGAGTTCGTCATCGGCTACGGTCGTGGCATAGACAACACCGACTTTCTTTTTGATTCCAAGAACTTCACCAATATTAAAAACATCCATAGTCATTTCAATGCCTTCTATCTCCGCACGAAGAAACTTAACCATCTTTCCTGATTTGCTTCGACTGGTCTCCTCTGTAGCGGTCGCGAAAAACTGATCAACAAGAGCAGGGACATGGAAATCCTGATCAAATGTGAAAAACGGTAGAATCCCAGACCCTTCAAATCGTTTGATGAGATTTCTTCCAATAGCATCTTCTTTTAAATCATCAACATCCATTATAAGGCTAGGAAGAAAATGTTTGGTATCCTGAAAAAAAATGAGAAGTTAGGAAAATGAAAGATATGTGCTGTCACTTGCTTAATGGTGCGACAAGTGACCAACGGCAAGGATAGGGCGGCAGAGATACGCGGTAAGTGAAAGTCACGGTATAATATCATGCGGTCGAGTCACTTAGTCAAAAAGAATCACAAACAATGAATTTTGAACGGAATGAAATTTATAGAATCAAAACACGCACAAACACTTTTTAAGTGTGTGTGCCAAAAAAAATGGATCAAAAAGTAAAAAATCAAGAACACCAGGAACATCTTTATGAATACGAAGAACACTACAGTACCGAAAACCCATATTCACAGAAAAATCGTCAAAAACTAAAAAAATGACGTATATTTTTTTCCAAAAAGCCGATTAAGTGCAAAAATAACATCAATTGCAACAAACAATAAGCTAAATTTCTAGAAATCAAGAGAAATTAAAAAAAGGGGGGGGGGACTTTCTACTAAACCCAGATGATGCAAAAATTGCAAATAAACTCTTAGAATCATATGAACTCACATTTGAGATGTATAGAGATGATTTAGAACATAAACCGAGCAAAATCTTGAGCAAAGAAATTAATAAAATCGAGAATAAGATAAGAATATGAAAAGTTTTTGATAAACCCACTAAAAACACAAAATCTTAAGCAATGGAAATCATACCATTCTAGCTGATAGAGATGAGGGAGTGAGAGATGATGATTTTTTGTGAGATTTATCAACTGGGGCCATGAAATTTATAGATAAATAGAGAAAGAGAGACGGATAGAAAGTGAGAGAGTTTTAGAGAGAGAAAGTGTAGAGAGAGAAAGAGTCAGAGAGAGTGGAAAGAGAGATAGTGGGAAGGGGTATATAGGCGGTTATGGGGAGTGAGAAGGTGGAAAAGTGGGAAGTTAACTCTGCAAATCAGTATTTGACAGAAAAGAGTCCTTTTGTATTTGAGTGAGAACCAATGACGGCAGAGCAATAATATAATAATGATTTGAATTAAATAAATACGAGGGAAAATTGAAAATTACCTTTATACCCTTAAAGTCAAAGCATCACAACTCCTAAATATCTTAAGGCAGAATACTTACCTGGAATCCATACGTGCGGTAAGTGATGAAGATTGGTTATCGTAGAGTGAGTACTTCTTCGATTTCCCATACGGTCAACACTATACGGTAGACATGAGTGATGACCAAACTTCATGCGGTTAGCACCTAGCGGTCAACTTCATGCGGTAGGCATGATTTGTAGCACAGACTTGTGCGGTCAACATCAAACGGTCGCCACTGGCGGTCAACTGATGTTGAGGTAAGGGACTTTCAATTTTTGTACCAGCTTATTTAGAGAGACTTGGAGAAACCAAAACATTAGTACATAAATCATAAGGACAGGATTTTAAAGTTTGAGCATACTCATTTCTCCTCTGAGAAACCTAAATCTCTTGGAATCCAATACCTTGGTGAGAATGTCTGCAATTTGATTGTCAGTACTCACATACTCTAGATGAATGTTACTTTTTTTCCACATGATCCTTGAGAAAATGGTATTTGATATTAATATGTTTGGTCTTCGAATGCATGACGGGATTGTTGGACACAGCAATGGTAGATGTATTGTCACAATAGATTGGACAATTTTTTTCGTTGATTCCATAGTCGACCAATTGTTGTTTCATCCAAAGCACTTGGCAGCAGCAGCTTCCAGCAGCTATATATTCAGCTTCAGTGGTAGATACGGAAACTGATGCTTGTTTCTTGCTAGCCCATAAGACGAGTCGATTTCCAAGGAAATGACAAGTTCCACTTGTGCTTTTCCTGTCGATGGTACATGCTGCATAGTCTGCATCTAAGTAACCTATAAGATCAAAATTCGAATCTTTGGAATACCAAAGTCCAAGGTTAATAGTCCCAGATAAATATCGAATAATACGTTTTACAGCAATAAGATGTGCTTCTCGAGGATCCACTTGATAGCGATCACAAACACAAACACTAAACATGATATCGGGCCTACTAGCAGTTAAGTAGAGAAGAGAGCCAATCATACCTCGATACAAGGTTTGATCAACCTTTTTACTTTTTAAGTCTTTATCTAACTTATTTCCAACAGCCATAGGAGTGTCGTATGCTTTTGCATTATTAAGTCCAAATTTCTTTATGAGATCTTTTGTGTACTTGCTTGGTTGAGGAAGATGCCTTCAGCACATTGTTTAATTTGTAGCCCAATGAAGAATGTTAATTCTCCCATCATTCTCATCTTAAATTTGCTTTTCATTAACATGCCCGTGGAGCTTGTTTGATTCCATACAAAGCCTTTTGAAGCTTGTAGACATGATGTGGAAATTTTGGATCTTCAAATCCGGGCGGTTGAGCGACATAGACGGTTTCTTGAAGTTCGCCGTTGAGAAATGCACTCTTCACATCCATTTGATAAAGCTTGAATATTTTGTAAGAGGCGTATGCTAAAAATATACTTATAGCTTCAAGTCGTGCAACGGGGACAAAAGTTTCATCATAATCAATGCCTTCTTCTTGTCTATATCCTTGTGCGACCAACCGAGCTTTGTTTCTTGTTATGGTTCCATTCTCATCTATCTTATTTCTAAACACCCACTTTGTACCAATCACCCCTTGATCCTTAGGTCGTGGAACTAAGTTCCAAACTTTACATCTTTCAAATTGGTTGAGCTCTTCTTGCATAGCAACAACCCAACTTGAGTCTTAGAGTGCTTCATCAACTTTCTTGGGTTCAACTTGAGATATGAATGCGGTAAGAGCATCATAATTTGATCGTATTGTTCGAACACCAGAATGTAGGTCACCAATGATATTCTAAATTGGGTGATCTCTGACCTTGCGCACTTCATGTGGTAGGTCTGGTTGAGTTGATGGTTGTTGTAAATCTTCTAGTGGTACATCATTTGAGCCATACCAATCATAGGTAAGTTGAGGGATTGGTTCTTCCACATTTATGGGTGTTTCAACTTCAACTCCATTTGAGGTAGCAGCAGATGTGCTAGCTTCTGGTGCTTTATGAGAGGTAGATGGAGGTGCAGTTGATGTAGATGAGTTTGCTTGAGTTGATTGATTTTTGTGGTTGAGTTGTACCTTCATCAGCCTTAGGAGCAAATTTACCTTGATGTTCTTTACCGTTGTAGAGTATAAAGCATTTGCATCCAAATATCTTGAAGTATGCTATATTGGGGGTTCTTCCTCTCCAAAGTTCATAAGGAGTTTTGTTGTAGGTCTTGTTGATGAGAGATCGATTTTGAGTGAAGCAAACTGTGTTTTGACGGATTCAGCCCAAAAATATTGAGGTAGCTTCGATTCAGCAATCATCGTCTTTCCTGCCTCTATCAACGTTCTGTTCTTTCTTTCCACAACACCATTTTGTTGTGGAACTCCAGCAGCTAAGAAGTTGTGGTCGATACCGTGGTCGTCACAGTATTGAGCAACGCCGTTGTTTTTTAATTCTGTTCCGTTGTCGGATCGAACACTAATGAGGTCATTTTCTTTTTGGGTTTGGAGCTGTCTAAAGAGCGTGGTCAATACTTGAATAATCGCTACCACCACTAGTGTATATCTATTTCCTCTAATACTTACGGTAGTGATAGGTCCAAATAAATCCATATGTAGTAGCTGCAAACATTTTGAAGTTGACGGAGTCGTCTTGCTGGAGAAAGACGATTTTGGTTGTTTTCCCAGTTGACATGCTTAGCACTTTTCATCGTGGTGATCAGCTACCTTGGGTAGACCACGAACTAGATTTTCTCTACCAATCTTGGAGAGATACTTGAAGTTCAAGGGACTTAGTCGTTTATGCCAAAGCCAACTATTTTCACTAACATTCTTTGCTACAAAACAGAGATTTGAAGAAATACAAGTAGAATTGAAATCAACAATGTAAACATTTTTCTTACGAATCCCTTTTAGCAAAGTGACGCCGGAGTTTCCATCCTTGATAATACAATGAGTTGAAGTGAAGTGGCATTGCAATCCTTTCTCGCAAAATTGTGAGATTGAGAGAAGATTGTGTTTTAGACCGGTAACTAGAGAAATATCTTGGATTGTTATTTTTCCTTTTCTGATGACTCCATAACCGATGGTCTTTCCTTTGCCGTTGTCGCCAAAAGTAACTGCTGGACCTTTTTCATTTCGGATACTTTCCAATAGATTGATATCTCCAGTCATATGCCTTGAGCATCTACTGTCGAGATAGCATAAACTTGTAGCTTCATTGGAGTGACCAGCCATAAGGCAAAGGACCTACAAAATAAACATTTAAGATCGAGGTCCCCTTTATTATTTTGGGTCCTAAAGATTAGCAGATTTTGACAACCCACATTTGCCTCATAGAAGGTGGTTTAAACCTTCTAGGATTGGGTGTGAATCTTAAAAGACATTAATTAGCCTTGTGACCATAATCATCATACACAGAACAATGGTGGAAGCCACCCAACTGAGGGTTAACAAACTTCGTCGAAGTCTTCAGCACAACATCATTTACTGGTATAGATGAGGTCGCCCTTACAAAATTCATCCTCTTGAACTTTGCCGCCTTGCCGCTACCTGCGGTCGCTGGTTTCCATGCGGTTGCCAGCTTCCTTGGTGCGGTCGACTGACCTCGCGGCAAGTACATGCGGTCGGGAAACTCAGCAACCTTGCTGGTGCTTGCCGCAGCAGCAGGTTCATCCATGGCAATACCTTTCAACTTTGCCTTGCCAGTTTGTTTCTTAGGGTAGACATAATTGAACACTAGTTTCTTCTTTGGTTCTTGTCCTACACCCTTTGACACATGATGTTTAGCCTTCGAATCTTCCAAAGTTTGCTGGGTAAATTTCTCATCTCTTTCACAACAAGATGCACATTTAAAGTTGTCACTAGTTTGGAACCCCAAGCCTTCTTTATCACCACTAGACTTTTGGGATTCTAGTATTTATTCCATAGTGACACGAGAATTGGTCCACTTATTAGTGATCTGTTTAAGGTCGTTTATCTCAGCAACCAATTCATCGTTCTTAACTTTAAATACGGCATTTTGTTCTTCTAAGAAACGGTTTCGATTAGTAAGAGGAGTCATGCTCTTGATCTGCTCCTTAAGGAGGGTGAGTTCAGATCTTAGTAGAGTTTTCTCCGTCTTAACCTGGGAAATCTCTTCAGTTGAAAGTGCTAAAGCTTCCTTCATGCCAGAAAACTTACTAATTACCTGTTCAGCTTTCAAAAACATCTTTTCTTGTTCGTCGGGGAAAATGTCAAACTTGACTTGAGGAGTGGTAAGCAGAACTTCCTTCACTTTGGGATTGTGTAGAGCCTTCATTGCTGCACTTACATGATATCTAGAAAATAGAAGATCGCCATTCTTTTGAACTGGAGTTAGGAATCCTTTTTTAGCAAGTTCATCGGCCGTATAGCTTATCCGTTTAGGTTTTGCATTTGGTGAGCGACGATTTTGATTATCATCCTCATCATCGGAATGAATGACCAAACAAATGTGACCTTCTTCAGAATCCTCGTCGCTTTCATCAGAATCTGACTCTATCCAGGTAGCTAATTCTTTTGTGGCAGAGTCCTCTTCAGCGACCATTCCCTTTTGCTTTGAATATCTCGGAGTGAAGTTGATTTTCTTCTTCATGTACTCGAATTTGGGAATTGGGCATTCTGATGCGAAATGACCAGGTTTCCTGCAATTAAAACAAACGAGATCCTCTTTGTTCTTTGAGAAGTTAGAGTACTCTTTCTTATTTGTTGAGCTGCTCCTTGAGAACCTTGCTGGAGCCTTGCTTGATGATCCGGGCCTTGCTGATTTTCTAAAATTTTGAAATCTTTTCACGAACATAGCAAAGTCAGCATCGTCCATATCTAGTAACTCAGATGTGGAGATTTTTGGATCTTCTTCCTCGATCACTTCTTCCTTTTTAGCGACCAATGACAAGTTTTTTGTTTTTCCTTCCATCTCTTCAATGTTGTGGAGCTTGATATCAAAAACCTTGAGGTTGGCATAGAGGCTTCTGAGTGACATATCATCTAGTAACTTGGTATCTTGTGAAGATATTGAGAACTAGGAGCGGCTAGAAAATTAACATTGATTTCTTTCTTGGTAAGCTTCTTTCCAAGTGCGGTGTAAGTAATCACGATCTCACAATAACGATCATAAGTGGCTCTAAGTGATTCACCAGGGATTTTAGCAAAGTTATTGAATCTTCATTGAATAGCAAACTTTTTGCTTTCTTTGCAAGCTTGATCTCCCTCGATGTAATCTTCAATTGCATCCCAAAGTTCTTTTGTGGTAGCACATTCCATGATTTGTCGACGCTGAGATATACTTAAAGTACTTAGGAGTATGCTCTTAGCTTTCACATCCATTCCAACCAGTCTTTTCTCTTCATCGGTCCATTCAGCTTTTGGTTTCTTGATTGACGGTATGTCTGCATTGGTTTTTGGATTCGGATTCGCTTTCATTGGGAAGTATGGTCCAATGGTAAGACAATCATCAAGTTGCTCGTCCATGGAGTAGAACTGAGTTAGAATGCTGTGCTTCCAAACGTCAAAGTTATCTTCCTCGAACGCTGGAACGTGAGTGAAATTAACCGTTGCCATAGTTTTCTGACTTGCAATTTTGAATCGGCACCCAAGCTGTTAAGCTTGAAAAACAAAAGTTTTATGAAGGTGTTTGCTCTGATACCACTTGTTGGTCCCAAAGACACAACAAGGGTATGAAAAGAGGCTAGAGGGGGGGGGGGTAAATAGCCCATTTAAAATTATCAACCCTTTTTCAAAAATTCAACCTTATGCTTACTATTGAGTTTCGTGGTCAAGTAAAAACCACTAATTCAAAGTAAAATGCACAGCGGAAGTTTTCGATAAAAACGAGGTAGAGTTGGTTTTGAAGTTAAAACAACTAGGTAAGCAGATAAAGCGGTCGGCAATATTGCGGTCGCCAAAGATAAGTGAACTGAAAAGTTGATCTGCGGTAAGGGCAATGCGGCAAGCAGTGCGGTAACCTTGCGGTCGGCGATTTGCGGTTAGCAAGGTTACAGACTAGGTAGGTTGAAAATAAAAGTTTGTGTCTGAGAGTTTTGGTAAAATGATAAGGACTCAGAAGTAGTAACTAAAGCAATAGGCAAGCAACAAACACAATTCACAGAAGTTTGAATATCTGTAAAGATCAACACACTAAATGACAAACAAAATTAATATGAACAATAAAACAATTGCATAAAGTAAATTTGCAGAATGTAAATGACACGATGATTTGAAAAGGTTCGATCTGTTAAAAGATCTACGTCCTTTACCAAGATGGTCAGTCTTAGATTTTGAATGGAGGTTATATTGATTCTTCTTGAGTACAAATTACAAAGATGAAGTATTGAATCAACACCTACTTTCTATGAAGAACGAATCCTAGACTTAGACCTGTGTATCCCTAATGATGCAATCTATGTGATTGATCAATCGGAATATGTGTGTGTAAGAATCAATAGCTCTATGTAATCTATATGATTGAGAGCCTAATGAATCTTTAAGTGTTGCTGGGCTTGAGATTTGATGATCTTGAAGGTTGCTGGAGAACTTTGAAGATTTGAGGCGAAGGCTTGAAGATTCAAATGATTCTGGAAATCTTGAGTATGATCTTCAATCACCAAGAATTTTGACAGCAATTTCTCTCTTTGAATCTCAGCACACTTTCAATAAAGAAAGTAAGGACTATTTATAGCCTTGGGTGAGAGAGATAGCTGTTAGAAGATGATGAGCTGGAGCATTCTGATTGGAGCTCACATATTTGTCTTCTAGTTGCAGAAGTTAGTGGTCCACATGTACTATCTTGTACGACCAAATTCAAATTTGAATTTGCAACGTTTAAATCAAACTTGTCTTTTCTTGGTTGTGCGGTAGCCAAGGTCTGCGGTCGATAAATGTCATGCGGTCACCTTGCAATAGCATGGTTCATGTGGTTACCAAGACCGTGCGGTCGACTAGTGCGGTCGCCTATAGATATTGCGGTCGCTTATCTGTGCGGTCACAAGATGAGATATGCAGACTTGGCCATTTTCACCATATCAGCAGCAGCAGCATTTCTTCAAAATTTGAGGGGCTGATCTTCTAAGCCTAGCTAAACTAACTAAAAATGGACTTAACTAATGAAGTTATAAAACTTCTTACAATAAATCCTAAAGTCCATAAAAAGTAAAACAAGGTTATGGGATCAATCAAATCTAGGTAATAGGAGTGGTTTATAATATGCATACCCAACAGCCACCTATGTTATTAAGGGAACATAAGAAAAACCTAAAGAAATAGCTTATTTTATATTACGAAACCAAAGATTCGGGAAGAGAAGGGTTCGGGGGTTAGGTGACGGAGTGGGAAGTACTTAAACACCCACTCCGCCCCGCTTACGCGGGTCTTGCTACTAAAGGTGTTCTAATGCTAAAAAATCCTTCAATTTATATGAGAAATGTGCTAACAATTACAAGGGAAAGGAAAGGGAAATAAAAGATAAATTGTTTTATTGATTAATTTAAGCTAAAGATTACATTAAGAGAAGAAGAGTAAATTGAAGTAAAGATTGAAATGTAGGGATATGACCTTAACCAACTTTAATGTAGTAAAGTGGTCATTTAGTCATGTCCCATTGATATGGATTGCATACATTGACTAAGACATGTAAAATAAGAGAAGAAAAGAGGTAAAATTGTACCTTAAGAAAGAGGACCTCAAACTTGGTGAGAAATTGGTGTTTGTTGTAGAGAAGTTGTTGTGTAGAAATTTGTGTAGAGTTTTGTTGTTAAGGTCAAATAAAGAAAATCAAATAATAAAGAGAGAGTCCTTTTCTAAGGTAGAAATGATAGGTTTAAATAGGTGGAGAAAGGAGGGAAAGAAGCTTTTCTAACCAATAAGAAAATAAAGAAAATCAAATAATATAAAGATCAAATATTTTGTTTTAGGGAAAATGCTAGAATATGGGATTTATGAGTTATGGAATAAAGGGGGGATGATCTTGGATGTAAAAAGAGGTTTTTGTGATCAAGAAGAAGGAGGGAAAAGACTGCAATCCGTAACTGCCAAAATGGGAAGCGCGCGAGTCCAGCTTTAGGGGAAAGACGCGTGCGCAGCCCACAAACAGTGCCGGAGGCGCCCGCGGGTGATAAATGACAGAAATGACTCTAAAAGTTAACTCTGTTATGCAGTTTAGTCCAAAACTAACGGAACCAGTTAGGAACTTAACTGAAGTAACAGAAATTAACGAAAATAAGTTAAATAAAAATACTATGTATGCAATCGGGGTGAGAGGTCCAAGGCGGGGTGTCTACACCTATATGTAAGGGTGGGGGAAAAGACTAAAAGGTTTAAATATAAACTACTTTTGAAATGAAACCATTTCTCAAGAATAGAGAATGCGAAACAACTCACAAGTTTGCCGCGAAAGGAGTCTACTACATGAATATGACCATCCATTGTTGTCAACAGAATAAGTCTACCATCATTACTAAATTTGACAGCATTTGCATATGATAGATCTCCTCCAACTGAGATTGTGTCAAAAGGACCCTGGACGAAGTCAAATTGCAAGAAAGCGCCAATAAGCAGTTTACCCTTGCATAGATGAAACAACTGTGGCAATACGCCTTCCTTGATACATTGATGTCTCAGGAGTCTAACCTTTTCGTACTTACGAGAATCAAACATTCTTATGCATCCACCAAACGCAACTGCAAAGATAAGCCCTTGGTCATCGTATGATGTAGCTGGTCTTCCTTGTACACGCAAAAGGCCCTAATTCCAGAGAATAGATTAGTAAGTTAATCAACAATAAATATGTCTTTCCAGATAGCATCAAGCTACCAAGAGTTCCACCTGACATTTATCAGCTCTTTGATCCAAAGCAGAACTGTCCGATCAAGCGAGCCAGAAATAAAACATTCTCTTCTGGCACACAGGCTAAGGGAAACAACCCTGGAAATACCAGCCATACAAAGTGAAAAAAAAGGGAAAAAAAATTAGGTTAGAGAATCAACCAAGATAACAGAGGATAAGGAATGAAATCATACCTATCACGATGACCTTTAAAGTAGCGCAAATACTTATTATCGTGCAATGAAAGAAGCCGGAGAGATTCTGGAAAAACGAAACAAATTAGCTTTTAAAACGAATTTGGATGGGAGAAATGATGCGCCGACGATGGGAGAAATCCAATTCTGCAGAAAACAGATTCTCCGGCGTGGTTTAACGCAAGAGAGAGAAGAAGGGTGTTTGGGCTTGTCGGTGAATTCCAGATCTGAGGTACAAAATCGGCGGACCGGTCGTCGGAAAGGGAAGGGAGGGTCGCTGGAGAGGGAAGGGAGGGGGAAGCCAGAGTGGGGAGGGTAGAGAGAGTTCTCTGGAGGTAGGAAAGGAAGAGGGAGGCGGAGGTAAAGGGAGGGTTGAACGGAGAGAAAGTAAAAGACAGAGAGAGAGAGTGAAGGGTTTTACCGGAGGATGAGGGAGGGCGCCGGAGAGAGAAGGGAGGGTAGAGTGACTTCGCTGGAGGTGATAGAGGTGCTTTGCCGGAGCTGGGGGAGGGGTTGCCGTAGATTGGAACGCCGAGGGATCACGTTTAGAGAGAGAAACAGGTGTGTGGGTTTGTGCGTTGAATGAGGGGAGAGGGGAGGGTTTTATTTGGATAAGGGGTAGATTCGGGATTTAACAATTCTAATGGACTAATTGGTAAATGAAAATATTAGTTTGGACTAGGTGGTAAACACAAATATTGGCTTGGACTAGGTGGTAGTTTTGGTTAGGACTGAGGATTAGGTGGTAATTTTCTCTATTTTTTATATGAGCATTAATAATATTGTTCGTAACAATGTTTATAATTTTGTTATTATAATTAAATTAAATTAAATATTAACAAATCTGAATAAAATCGATCATCAAAATTTAAATTAGACAAGTTTTTAAAACTGATGATGAGGTACTCTTTCCAAATTAATTGAAAGATAAATTTTCGCACAAAATAAAATTGTTTACAAAAAGAGATAGCGTTATTTTATTAGTTGTATCGATAATAGACCTGCTACACTTTAATTAAAAGTATCAATAAAATCATGTGAGCAAGATTTTTTGATTATTTGTGCCTAATACTCCCTCTGTACCGGAATTAATGCCATAGTTGATAATTCAACGATTTCAAGCTTTTAGTTATATTTCTTTGATTGTCCAAATGTATTCATATTGGTAGCGTAGCACATCTCAAAGCATTGCAATGCTTGTGCGTGTTGAAATGGGTACTATAAAGATCACCAGACTTGGTATCTTATTTTTAATAGTGTGATATTTATTTTGAGAAAAAGTAAATTGAAAAGTAAGACATTTATTTTGAGGGAGAGAGCATATTTATCGCTCACTCCTTCCCAGAGTAATAAGAGTCGTATCTTTAGTTGTGCACGCTTATAGGAAACGAAAGAAAATGGATAGACATTGCAAGTGTGTTAAGGATATAAAAAGGGGTGTGCATGGTACGGTATGGTACGGTTTTAGGGTAAAACCGATACCATACCAAAGTAATTCGGTTTATTGATATTAATACCATAAGGCTTCAGTTTTTCTCGGTTTGGTAGTTCGGTTTTTCGATTTTGTATGACAACGATACGCTTTATTTCAGTTTTTTCCTAACTAAATGAAAAACTTGGTTACATGAGATTCACCAAATGAAGATGGCAATAAAAATGACACTTGACATTCAAGTAGACAATGAAAATACTAAGAGTAAAGTAAAAAAATTGACAAGGAAAAGTTGGATTAATAATATGAATAAAAGACCAAACTAATCTTTTAAAATTAACAATTGATCATCAACTATACGAAGCAAAGAACTTCGATCCATTTTCAAATTCATTTATAAGATGAAATGAGTCTGTATACATACACTTCAGTCCTTTATAAATGCATTTACAAGATGAAATGAGTATATATACATACAAAATTACATACTTTAATTAGAACGGAACGGTACGGTTTTTATATTCGGTATATGAGTCAAATTAGGGGTGTCAGTGGTTTGGTCCAGACCGCGGTTTGGGACCGAACCAAACCAAACAATACGGTCTGGTTCGGTTTTTAAGCACGAGTGGTTCGGTTCAGTCTCAAAAATTGGTAAACCGCGTGGTTCGGTTTGTGGTCTGACCCCTTCAGACCAAACCAAACCGAACCAAACCAGACCGAACCGCCAGAACCATCAGACCAAACCGCCAGACCGAACCATCAGACCGCATATATTAGTCATATTTTTGTATGTTAAGTAACATCCACCTTTGAAATATTAAAAAAGACTACATTATATTAAACCATTCTTAAATCTCACTTTGCATCTTATTCAATATTCATTTCATCAAGTGTTATATTTGTTAAGGCACATAGTTAACAAAATTCTGATGTGCGTTCACTTCATTCAAATTCTTTATTCGTTAAATATTCTTCTTCCTCCATATTTTCTCTTTTCGAACCACGTCGGTTTGGTTTGGTTCGGTTTGAACTTTTTCGTGGTTCGGTTCGTTCTGGAAGTTTCCCAAACCGATGACTGGTGATTCGGTCTCTAAAATGGCCGAGACCGAACCAAACCGAACAATTTACACCCCTAAGTCAAATGCCATACCATTACTAAACTATCGGTTTTTGTAAAAATAAAAAATCATGTGTGTCGGTCGGCGCGGTTTTTCGGTATGTGCGGCTTTTTTGCACACCCCTAATATAATTATTCAAAATACTATTCATAGTGCAAGTGGGCAACAAGTAAGTTAACAAATGTTGGTTGTTTTGTAATTATAGAAGTATCAGAATGACAAAGTTGTCTAAAATACTATTTTTCCTTTCTCATATTTGTTGATTTTGGAAAAGAAAGTTGCTCTAGGATATATCAAAATAAAAAATATGACTCCTAGTTTGGCACGGAGGAAGTAGTATTTATTCTTGGAGTAATGAAGAACTCAGACAAGGAATGTATCAGCTTTTTGGGCCTTACTTAAGCCATCAAATTGGTACGGTGGGTTGGGCTAGTTAAAAGAGGTAGAACTGGAGGAGTCTTTATGGCTGGCTCATCGTAAGAGCCCATCACTATAAAAAGAAACCATCCGAACCATTGTTCTTCCGACACGTGTCGTCAAGTCATAATAGACATCAGTCGGCTCTACTCTCACCCAGCGCCATCATTGATGGCGTAATGCCGGAAACCAATAAAACCACCGTACATATCCACCATTTCCGACGACAACACCTTCCAGTATGGCGTTCCACAACACATTCCAGAGTCTCCACCACCGCCTCCGCCTCCGCCACCGCCCAATTCTATCAATCCCGCTGCCAACTGATCACACTTTCAGCGCCTACCGTCTTCTACTCTGGTTGTACTCGGATTGTTGTGGTACT
The DNA here is from genome assembly GCA_026119855.1 of Campanula takesimana. Classification (NCBI taxonomy): domain Eukaryota; kingdom Viridiplantae; phylum Streptophyta; class Magnoliopsida; order Asterales; family Campanulaceae; genus Campanula; species Campanula takesimana. Next base: position 582,681 of record JAOWBW010000439.1, read on the forward strand.
AATCATCGGAAAATCAGAACGGAAGCTGAGTCGGTTCCGCCCGAGTTAGCCGGTAAGAACGCTTATGAGCTCTTAGGTGTAGCCGAGTCAAGCTCGTTTCCCGATATTAAAGCTGCTTTCCGCAAATTGGCCAAAGAAACTCACCCTGATCTGGCTCAATCGGACCATAATTTGGACAATTCTCAGCAATTCATTCAGATTCTAGCCGCTTATGAGGTATACTTGGCTCTCACCTCTCGTATCTCTGTCATTTGGTACGGTAGACTGTATTTAGCAACTCAATTCCAATCCCGTGGAATGGAATTGGGAGAGCTATTTTATTTATACGGAATTCATTTTTTCTTTTCAATTCCAATTTCCAACGAGGGTTTAGAGTTAGAGTTGAGTTCCCAAACATAATGTTCTCAAGTTATTGAGATGGAAAAGAAAAAATAAGCTTCAACTCCTCGGAATTTTGATTCTTCTTCCAGTTACAAGCTTAGGATTGGGTTGGTGCAAGAAGATTTATGGCCTGTTTGACAAACTTCATTTCCAAGCCTTGGTACTGGAATTGGAAGAATATAAGTATTTTAGTGGAACAAAAATTACTCTTCCCTTTCCAATGCCATGGCTAAAATTGTTGATTCGGAACTTGGAAACTTGACGTAAACTTCTCTTCTAACTCCAAGCAATAGGATTGTTATTGGAACAAATCCGCTCTAAACTGCACCGAATTACTGCACAGAATCTGCACAGAATTTTTGCACTGCTGTCTTCGGACTGCTGCTGCGAACTGGTTGAAAATGGGTGACAATAATCGCTCCAAAGGCACGTAAATGTTACGCTTTCCTTAAGACAAAATTCGCCCTCAAATCTGGTGCAAATAGGTTCCGCGAATCACCTCTAGGATACAATGGAGCCTCTGTTTTAACAGAAGGGTGTATGCAGTTTGCACCACTGAAAACACCCCAATTCCTATGTATGTAATCAAGCCTTGAGTGATCAAGAGATTGTATTGGCCAAATACAATCTCAGTTTAAGAAAATAGAAGAAGAATTCAGTAAAGAGAGAGAATATGTGATTGTAGCAGAGAGAGAACATGATAATCTTCAAATGATCATCCAAGTTTAATTTATAGTGCAATTGTATCTCTTCCCAGCAGTCACAATGAGATTCCATAACATTAAACTTGCACCTGTTGCCTGTTATGCCTGTTAACAGCCTCATGAACGACATTTCTGCAGAAATTTGAATATTAACTGCCTTTTAATGTAATTGCTCGTGCTAAGACTCGGGTACGAGTGTCTGACACGGATACGGATTCGAGTGTTGAATCCTCCGAAAATTTAAGATTTTACACCAAATGTGGTGTAAAATAGCAACACCCATACCCCCACACGCAAATCGTGTCGTGTCGTCACGGGTACGACAAGGTAAATTGGAGGGTCTGATCATCACAGCACATACTTAAAACCTAAAAGCAGATTAGGTGGAAACTGCTATGAATATAATCAATTTTAAAACCTCAAAGTGTATGTCACTTCAAGTATCTAAGCTTCTCAAAGTTTAAGTACCTCGCGAATTTGAGCTAGGGAAATTGTCATGACACAGAATATCCAAAAATATGAAAACATCGAGCCAGGCGAGATACATGATTGGATTGAGCACTTACAGTTGAAACTTTCCTGATAATTATGAGCGAGGGGTCTTGTAATATTAGTACTGAACTAAAGTAGTCTGATGTCCAAGCTCTACCTATTTAAATCCGTACCGACAAGCAATTGTTGATCTGAGTACAATGTTTTGGGTTTTGACGAGGCACTGAAGGTATACGAAATGATGCTTGTACACTGTTAGACAATGGTGAAGCTTGATATTAGTTGACATGGTATTTTGAACAATAAATGCAGATACTATCAGATTCTGAGAAGAGGGCCCACTATGACAGGTATCTATTATCTCAAAAAATACTTGTTCAGAGAAATTCAAGACAAGGTTTTGCGATGTACACATATGAATCATGCGGAGTAACCACGAAGCAGATGGAAGTTGTAGAGTGGTTAAGATGGTATCGATATGCTATAAATGACATTATATCGGAGAAAAGAGTGGTGGTTGGATCAGGTTATTTTGATGTACTCGAAAGTGATTTTCATTCTGCCTTACATGCCGCATACTATGGCCCCGAGATTGAGTCCATGGACTTGCTACCCAATTGTTTTGAAGCTGATGAGAGGTCTGTATATGGAACTAGTGAGGTGCTGCACTTAGTTTCTGGTAGGTACCTATTTGGGATGGTACGTATTACAGATAAGGTTCCTGAATTAGAGCAGTCATACAATGAAAGACCGCCACGTCTGCCACGTGGAAGATCAGAGTTGTGGGATTCTTGTCATATTTCAAGCACCCAGATGAGCTCCAAGGAAGCTGGCTCTGGAAGTTGTCAGTTGCAAGGGCAAAGCTTTGACTACCAGTCATCTGATGTATTCAAAGATCTAGAGCTCCACGTGTCAGGAAGGGTTGTTGCTGTGGCCACTAGAGACCCACCTAAAATCTTTTCCAAGGGGAGGGCAGATGAAGGTGGCCAAGATCACATACATGTCTATCTTAATATTCATGAGGATCCCATTTTCGCTCCAAGGGATATAGTGGGGGGAGTCGTAATTGGATCTGAGTGTCTTGTGGGAACGATTACTGGACTCGGGGCAAGCGCTGAAGAAGGATCTTGCTATGTCTATAATAAGAGTGGCCTTAAAACTCACATGATCATGATGCACAGAACATTGCTGGTATGTGTAAATGTGTATTTAGTTTTTTACTTCTGTTGTAGATGTATAACGACTATTTCTTGCCTTGTACCTAGTCTATGCATCATATAGAACGTAAAAGCATCAAGATTCTTATCAGAATCTTGACAAATACTCGTTGGTGTTTTATTGAAAAAACATGATGTGCACAGAGAAGTTTTGTGAGACTTAGGTTTGAATGATCTTTAGTTCATTGTTGCTAGCGTTGGAGACAGAAGTCTTGGTTTTCGCTGACCTTGCATGTTTGCTGTTTTGGGAGAGGCGCTGGTTTACAATTATTATATCTTCGACCATTGTATGATTTTAGGTGTGTTTGTACTATGTGTCTAATTGCATATCACGTTGCATTTCTCAAAGAAATCCATGAAATGGTATGTGGCAGGAACATTGTCTTGCAATACGAAATATTCTTTATACATCTGGTTTGGGTTCTATTTTCATTATTTTATATATTCACCTGCACTTTATTGGAAGTCTTATCAATTCATTGTTCTCTCTCTCTTCCTTTACCAGTTTCTTGGTTAGCAAAGTGTTTCTTCAGACATACAACTTACCTCAGGCACTCAGGCAAATGGTCTCAGACTTGCAATGTCCTGTCATGCTTCTTTGTTTATTCTTTAACCTACAGGAAGAGATTGACTTCTCATCAGTCTCTTAATGATTACAGTGAAAATATATTTGATGTTGGTATTAATGTCAACCAATGCATTTTTTCTTGCCTACTAAACATGGCTTCAGCCTTTAAGATATATTCTATGTTTGTGATGATATAGGTGTGATGTTTATGGTAAAAAGGATGAACTTGTCTTGCTGAAAATATATATGTTCATAACTTCTCGCAGGTAAAGCACATGCATTGGTATGAAATTGGAAGTGAGGCTTGTGTTTGTGAGTGCAGATGCACTAGAGCTCGCCTACCACCAAGCAAGTAAGCTACATTCCTTCGGAACCTCTTATTGAACTATTTAGACTTGATCTTCTTCTCAACTAAATGGATAAATCAACTGCTAGTCCTGTACGGCCTGTGACTTGGAATGGTAATGTTCTCTTTCGAGTAAGAGGGATTCAATCTGAAGAATAATATATACTCCCTCCGTCCCACCCGAATTAGGATTTTTGGGTTGGGCACGGGGATTAAGGGAAAAATATTAGTGGAGTAGGTGTTGTGAGTATGAAAAGTGGAGTAGGAGAGAGCAGGGCCGGCCTTGCCATGAGAATGGTGAGGCAAGGGCCTAGGGCCACAAAAAAAGGGGCTAAATTTAAGGCCACAAAATTTTATCTCTTCTATGTATAAAAGGCCCCATTTTTCTATATTTGCATTAACATTTTTAGGCCCAAACTACCAAAACTCAAATACCTAAACTCAATTACAGTCCACATTTAAATTGAATTCAACACAAAATTAGAGAAAACAAAAAAAGAAAAACACATTACGATCAATTGGTAGGCTTAGTCACACACCTACTAAATTAGACCTAACTCGGCCACTAATAATGTAATTAGGGTAAGTCAGGGTCGATCCACGAAGAACGATGATTATTTGCGAACAGTCACTTGACCAGATTGGGGGTTTAATTGAGATTTTAATTAATTCCTAAGACGGGAAAATAAACTAAGATGATAAAAACAATGATTTAAAAGCACTTCAGATTGATCACTATCCCCGTCCTCTAATTCAATTTCATTGGTACTTCTTATTCTCCGTAAACCCTATTCACTTGATCACGAGATATATTGCAATCCCTGTCTCTTCTTACAGATTAGTCTATAGCAGTGGCACACTCACTATAAACCCTAATTAATAAATTAATCTAACTGGCACAGTCTAGATCGCATAATTAATTGATTCAATTTAAGAGACTAAGATCAAGAACGCTTTCTAGGTTACTAGATAATCGTTTAATTTTGCCTACTCCCCGAATTGCTATGGCACATACACAATTCGTGGAGATGCTACGGTGAAAACCCTAATTCTGGCACAGAACAGAGAATTCTAGCATAGATCAAGAAATAGAACTAATGGATTGGCCAAATCCACAAACCCTAAATATTAATCTAGAATCAGAACAGACAAAATTATAAATAGATCAACAAAAGAATAAGAGAAATTACCTCAATTGAATTAAAGAAGGTTCAAGATCTCAACCCAAAGTAATGGAGTTTAGTTCTCCATTAATGGTTACACAAAGCTTCAGAGAGAAAAAGAAAGAACGTTGTATTTTTTTTTTGGGAGTCCCCCGAATGAATGATAACCTAATCCTATTTCTAATTCAAAAACTAATAATAAAGGAATAAAAATTCAAATCAAAAATAAAAAGATAATAAAATAAAATAAACAAAAACCAAATAAAATCAGTCCCAGCCGCCGCTGCTTGTACGGAGGTTGACTTTCGCCGTTTTACAATTCAGCCCCTGGAGTTTTAATATTGTCAGTTCAGTCCTCCAAGTTTCAGAATTGTCCAAACAGCCCCTCACTTCCAGAAATTTCAGTTTGGCCCCTGTGCTCTTCCGCCGGTTAACTTTGACTTGACTTTGACTACTTGACCATCGAGACAGACGTTGAAGCTCAACAAAAATTACATCCGGGAAAATAATTAAATAATAACGACTATTCTACCCCGGATTACAATAAAGCTCAAATGATAAAATAATGTCTCAAATACATCAAATCTAGTCTAAAGTACATCAAAATGAACCAAATATATGAGAGAATAAGGTAAATAATGTATACAAAATCCGCCACATCAAATTCCCCCACGCTTAGACCGTTACTCGTCCCTGAGTAACATCCTAACCCCACTCTAAACTCCGGTCTAATCAGCGTAGCATGGGAGAAAATGACCCCTAATCTCCTCTAAGCCTCCGAGTCAAAAGTCAACAAACACAACCAACTCTCGGAGTATAAGAAACTCCGTCCCCATATAACTCCAGAAAATCAAATAAAGATCAATGGCCTTAGCAAGATACAAACTCCAAAATAGTGAAAAACCGTATCCGGACTAAGGCCCACTCATAAAAGCCACGGGGAACTAAAATATCCTAAATTTCCCCCACGCTAGTCTCACACTACAAGTCTCCCTCATAAAAATAAGTTTTTAGCCGGGTAGTGGTCCCGCGTAAAACTCACCTCGTGTTTAGCACCAACACCCCCTTATAACTCCAAAAACAAAACGAGGTTTTCTATCCTATTACCCACTAACCGAACCTCCAACATCAAAATATCCTAACCTGAGACTCCTTACCCCCCTTATGACTTCTCTCCGGTGAATAAATGATAAAATCACTCAAAATCTCACCTTTTGCCTAAGCACCCTTTCGGGTTTTCACTTAGCCTCTCTATTTTTTTTTTTTTTTTTTTTTTATTTATTTATTATTATTTTTTTTAAAGAATAAATGCGTACTATACATAATACAAACCCTCCCCCACGCTTAAACTACACAGTGTCCTCAGTGTGTGTGAAACAGTAAAAAAGGACAGTAAAAGCGTAAGGAAAAGGTGTACCCTCACTGTGGCCACTGCCACTGCCAGTGGGCCTGGGAGTAATACTGAGTCTGCGGTGGATACTGAGGCTGCAGCGGCTCCTGAGACTGTGAACTGGAGCCCTCTCCCTGATGTCGGGGACGTCTGGATGCACGCCGCTGTTCCCGAGCCTCTGACCGGGATGCCATCATGGCGTAGTACTCATCCTCCACCGGTACATACTATGGGGGCCCCTGCTGCTGCATCATCCAGGACTCCATCTGCTGATGTCTTCTGGACATAATAGCCTGCTGGTCCTCGAGCCCCTCTAGTCTATCTGAAAAATCCTCCCAGCGCCTATCCTCAAAGGCATATCTGTTCTGATGCATCTGATCTTCAAATGTGTGCCGGGACTGTACAATGGATAGCATCTCCTGCTGCTGGCCCTCTAAGAAGGACCGCATCTGTGACCAGTCCCCAAAAGTATCAGAACCGCCCTGCTGCTGTGGCATCTCCTGCATCTCCTCATCATCTAGTGCATTCTCCTCATCATCACCATCATCCTGCTCATCATCACCATCATCATCATCGTTATTACCACCTCTCTTAACCCACAGTTTACTCCCGACGTCAAGTACACCGGGCATTCTCCACTCCCTAGCCGTCGAGCCCGACGGGAAAACAGCCCCACGCTCACACATCACAGAAAGCTCGTCCCCATAATGGAACTTCAGCACAGGGCCCACACGTGTGAAGTCATCATACCGGCTCAAATAGTACTGGTCATAAAAGTTGGGACCCCCAACATACACAGCCGCATCGGGATGATCTTGAACAAAATGTTCCACCAATAGAGTGATCATGCCCCCCATCGAGATGTTACCACACCCCCTACTCACACAAAGTGCACACCTAACCAAAAAAATATCCACCCATTCCGGGAATGTTCTCGAGGCCTTGGGCAGTGCCGTCCTCAATAACGCAACATCCATGGTGTTCAGTTGAGCCGGCTCCCCCTTTGCCAGAAAAGTCATTGATAAGCCTCTATAGAGAAGCCTCCAAGCAGGGTGGGTCAGACTGGTGGCTACATTGTCGGGCTTGGAAAAAGTCAACCCTGTCAATTCCACAAAGAAATGGTGCGCTAGTTGATCATTCTCCTCGAACTTCCCTCTCGGCTCCGACACCCCAAATATATTCCTAATTTCAGAGTAGGTCAAGGTTTTCACCTGATCATTAAGGTGAAACTTCACACTCGGCACCCCCCTTACTTGCACCCGCTCAAAAGTCGAAAGAAATTCAAGCGTGTAGCGCTTGTAAACTGCCGCCTTCTTTCCCAAGAATAGTTCAAGCCCGGTCTCCATCAACAATCTTCGGACTTGGATTTCCAACCCAAGTAAATCAAGCACACCCGCATCCAAAAATTTTGTGACTTGAAGTCTACGGTTGTACTTATCTAGGCTTCTCCATTTATTCTTTTGTGTTTCATTCAATTTTTTCAGTCATAAGAAGATATCTCCCTCGGGAGGAGGTGGTATAAGAATGCTCTTTTTAGGCTTCTTCACGGCTTTACTACTCTCACCGCTGCTTCTTGCTCCGACCTTATTCCTTCCCATATTTCTCAAATTCAATGAATCACCACAACGCTCACAATCACTCACCAATCAACAATAATTAACAACACACACTCAATCAACCAAGTCAACACAATAATATCCCTTCAACAATCCCAAAATAACCACCACTCAACAATCCACAAATTAAAATTCGAAGGAAGATGAGAATTATTACCTTCCTATGCTCTATTAGTGCCCAAAAACTATCCTTGTTCCTCCAAATTTGCTCCACGAATGAAAAACCAAAAAGCCCCAAAAATTTAAAATTTAGGGTTCTTGAATTTTGGTTGAAACTCGGAATCGATGAACAATGGTGGTGAGTGGGGTCGTATCTAGTGTAGAGATGGTGGTTTAAGGTGGAAGAATGGGGGAATTTGATGAAAATTGTTGAATTTGGGATTTAGGGTTAGAGGGAGAAAGAGGGTGAATAGGGTGTAATTACCCGAATTGAGGAGTGGGGTTGTGAGAGAGAGAACGAAGATGAAGAAGGGAGTTGGTTTAATGGGGGAGGCGGCGGATTGTCGTGGGAAGTGGTGGAAGGGGTAGGGCGGCGGCTATGGGGTGCGGAGGAGAAGAGAGAAGAACTGAGAGAGAGATGAAGAAGGGAGTCGATTTCACTGTGAGGTTATTTTATTTTTATTTTATTTTTTTTTACAGTCAGTCGCCAATTTTTTTTTTTTCCTTTCACGAGTCGTTACCCTGGCACGAGTCGTGCCGATATGAAGCATTCGTGACGCGAATGAGGCACACGTGCAGATACCAAAATGCTCCCAAAGCCACTCGTGACCACGGATGAGGCACACGGGCAGATATGTTAGGTATTCATACGTCACGAGTCGTGCCATATGGCACGAGTCGTGACAAGGCCCTTTTTTTTTTTTTTTTTTTTTTTTTTTTTAAGCCTGTGCTCCGCTTAGACCAAGTGTGCCCCCATGCGATGATTTCCTGCATCCACACAAACAAAAAAAATATACCCTTCAATAGCACCAATTCAATATAAAAATTAAAATTAAAAGCGTAGTGTACACAATAACCAACAAAATAGCAAATAAATTCCGGGTTGCCTCCCGGTTAGCCGCCCTTCTTTACCGTCTTTAGCTAGACCAAATGCCGGGAAAGCACCCGGCATGCATCAAAGTTTAAAGTCTTTGACAAGACTCGGACCCAAAGCTATCAAACATATACCGGGTCTTGGAGATCAACCACCTCCAAATCCGCGGTATTCACGACTTCGTTCTCAAAATACGGTTTTAACCGTTGACCATTAACTTTGAATCATTTGTCCTCATTAGGACTAGAGATTACCACCGTCCCAAGCGGGGACACCTCCCTCACCACATAAGGGCCGGTCCACCGAGACCTCAACTTGCCCGGAAACAAACGAAGACGGGAATTAAAAAGGACCTTTTGACCAACCTTAAAGTCCTTTCTAATGATCATTTTATCATGCCATATCTTCGCTCGTTCCTTGTAAAGAAGATTATTCTCATAGGCATCTCTCCTAATCTCATCCAACTCACTCAAATGCAATTTTCGCTCCTCACCGGAACCTTCTAAGTTCAAGTTGAACTTTTTGACCGCCCAATAGGCTTTGTGTTCAAGCTCCACCGGTAAATGGCAAGGTTTACCAAACACCAATCGATATGGTGACATACCAATCGGTGTCTTATATGCCGTCCGGTAAGCCCACAACACATCATCAAGCCTTTGACTCCAATCCTTCCTATTCGGGTTCACAGTTTTTTCAAGGATGGATTTTATCTCTCTATTGGACACCTCGGCTTGGCCATTTGTTTGGGGATGATAAGCAGTCGACACCTTATGGGTGATGTAATATCTCTTGACTAGAGCTTCGACTGTCTTATTGCAAAAATAAGCCCCCCTATCACTAATAATGGCCCTTGGCATCCCAAACCGACAAAGAATGTTGCTTCTAAGGAAGTTGACCACTACTTTTGAATCATCGGTGCGGGTAGGGATGGCTTCCACCCATTTGGACACATAGTCCACCGCAAGCAAAATGTACACAAACCCACAAGAATTAGGAAACGGACCCATAAAGTCTATCCCCCACACATCAAAGATTTCACAATTCACAATGAGGGTTTGTGGCATTTCATCACGGCGCCCAATATTACCAACCCTTTGGCACCTATCACACGACTGACAAAAAGTGACCGCATCCCGGAACAAAGTTGGCCAAAAGAAGCCACAATCCAAGACTTTTCTAGCGGTCTTTTTCGCACCAAAATGACCACCACACGCATACTCATGACAGAATTTGAGAATACAGGACACCTCACTGTCGGGAATACACCTACGAATAACTTGGTCGGCACAATGCCTCCACAAGTTGGGCTCATCCCACACATAATATTTGGCATCACTACGGACTTTGTCTCTTTTCGATTTTGACATCCCCGGAGGGAATTTATTCGAGACAAGAAAATTGACCAAGTCCGCATACCAAGGGGCCACTGAATTAACTGCCCAAAGAACCTCATCAGGAAACTCACCCCGGATTGGGGCTTGTTTATAAGGCTTGTCCTCCTCCATTACAAGGCGACTCAAATGGTCGGCAACTAGATTTTCAGCCCCCTTTTTGTCCTTAACCTCTATGTCAAACTCACTCAACAAGAGAATCCACCGAATGAGTCTCGGTTTAGCCTCTTTTTTAGACATTAAATACTTGAGAGCAGCGTGGTCGGTATAAACAATGATTTTAGTGCCCAACAAGTAGGACCTAAATTTCTCTAGTGCAAAAACCACCGCCAACATCTCTTTTTCAGTGGTGGAGTAATTTCTTTGTGCCCCATTCAAGATCATAGACGCATAATAAATCACATGCGAGGCACGCTCCACTTTTTGACCCAAAACCGCCCCCACGGCATAATCACTAGCATCACACATGATCTCAAAGGGACGAGACCAATCGGGTGCTTGAATAATGGGGGTGGTTGTCAACCTAGACTTCAACTCATTAAAAGATTGCTTGCAATTATCATCAAAATTAAAATCAACCTCTTTTTGCAACAGGGTGTATAGAGGTGAAGCAATCTTTGAAAAGTCCTTAATGAACCTCCGGTAAAACCCGGCATGACCAAGGAAAGACCGGACTTCACGCACATTGGTCGGGTAAGGAAGTGAAGAAATGACATCAATCTTAGCTTTGTCAACTTCGATACCCTTTTTCGACACAACATGACCCAACACAATGCCTTGCTCGACCATAAAGTGATATTTTTCAAAATTTAAGACCAAATTGGTTTCAATGCACCTATCCAACACTAGTCCTAAATGAGCAAGGCATTCATCAAACGAGTCTCCATGGACAGTGAAGTCATCCATGAAAACTTCCATAAACTTTTCCACAAAATCGGAGAAAATGCTCATCATACACCTTTGAAAAGTCCCAGGTGCATTACGCAAACCAAACGGCATTCTCCGATAGGCAAAGGTGCCGAAGGGGCAAGTAAATGTAGTTTTCTCTTGGTCTTCCGGGGCAATAGGTATTTGAAAATACCCGGAAAAACCGTCGAGAAAACAAAAATACGCCCTTCCGGCTAACCTTTCCAACATCTGATCAATAAAGGGGAGAGGGAAGTGGTCTTTACGAGTTACCAGCCTCCGTAGATCAATGCACACGCGAATCCCCGTTTGCTCCCGGGTTGGAACCATCTCTCCCTTTTGATTACGGGAGACTGTGATCCCGCCCCTCTTGGGCACACACTGTGTGGGGCTCACCCACTTGCTGTCGGAGATGGGATAGATGATCCCCATCTGTAGTAGCTTCAGGACCTCCTTCTTCACCGCCTCCATCATTGGCGGGTTAAGCCTCCTCTGTGGTTGCCTCACCGGCTTCGCACCCTCCTCTTGGTTGATCCGGTGCATACATAAGGATGGACTAATTCCCTTGAGATCGGCAATAGTCCAACCAATCGCAGATTTTCGCTCCCGGATCACCTCAATTAACCTCTTCTCTTGATCCGCTGCCAAACTACTAGAAATCACCACCGGAAGCGTCTCTCCCTCACCTAAATAGACATACTTAAGGTGCTCAGGGAGGACCTTCAACTCAAGCTCCGGTGACTTCTCTATAGATGGCACAAGCTTCTCCACCGGAACCTCTAGCTTCATCTGACCATGACCCGGCGCGGTAGCAAACATGGCGCTTTCTGTAAGACCCATCACTGCTTCCTTCATCGAATCTGAGATGTCAAACTCCAAATTAGCATACCCCAAAGCGTTCTCTAACACAGTCTTGAGATCATCATCTCCACTAGACACCTCAAACACCTCTTCTACCAATGGCTCGATCACATCGATGAAACACAATGACTCTGAGTCCTTAGGGTATTTCATAGAGTCAAAGATATTGAACTCCATTACTTGCCCATCAAACTCCATGGTAAGTGTTAGCTACATCGAGCTTGGTCCGAGCAGTCAACATAAAAGGCCTCCCCAACAGTATGGGAGCCTTTGGATCCGTCTCCATCTCAAGAACATAAAAATCCGCTGGGAAAATCATCTTACCAACCCGGTCTAGAACATCCTCCACCAATCCCTTCGGGTAGGCATTCGACCTTATCCGCCAACTGTATCACGACTCTGGTGTCCTGCAGTGGCCCCAACTTAAGAATTTCAAACAACGCATAGGGCATGACGTTGATTGAAGCCCCCAAGTCCAACATGGCCTTATGCTCAGAAGCATCCCCCAAAGTAACTGGAATCACAAACATCCCTGGGTCACTGCACTTCTTAGGCAACTTCCTCTGATATACTGCAGACACATGCTCACTAACCTTAACCTTCTTCTTACTCCTTTCCTTCTGATTCCTCTTCATAGTACACAACTCCTTCAAAAACTTCGCATACCTCGGGACAGTTTGAAGAAGGTCCAAGAAAGGAATATTCACCCCAACCTCTTGAAAGTATCGTAAATAGCCTTGTCAGGCTCTGGCTTTCGATGTTCTTTCAATGCCTCCGGGAATGGAACTTCAGGCTCATATACAGGAGCCTTAACCTCTGGTGTAGTCTCTGTCTGAACTGGTGCCTTCTGTACTGGCTCTGCAATCTCAACCTTTGCCTCCGGTTCCTCATCTACAACCTTATCCTGCAGCTCCTTACCATTTCGAAGAGTTATCGCACATGCACTCTGCTTAGGATTCGGTTCAGTCTGTGATGGCAACTTCCTCGAATCCCTAGCCTCTACCGTCCCACTGCATCAGCTACCTGACCCATCTGTTTCTCCAAGTTACCTATGCTCGCATCTGTTCGCTGCTAATACTGCTGAAAGTTCTGGTTCATGGTGCTAACACTCTGAGCCAATGAATTCAGTAATGCCTCTGTAGACTGTCCCGGAGCATTCTGCTGCTGCGGCGGCTGCTGCTGCTGCTGCTGCTGTTGCTGTGGCGGCTGCTGCTGCTGCTGATATGGTGGTCTATAAGAGTTGTACTGATTATCCTGGTACTGCTGCTGCTGATAACCCTGTTGATTACCAAACTGCTGTCCCTGACCACCCGGCTGATTTTGCTGCTGACCTGTACCCCATCTGAAATTAGGATGATTTTTCCAATTGGGGTTATAGGTGTTACCCATCGGTCTCTGGCCCTGCTGCGCAAACCCAACTGCATTAACATCCTCCATCTCGCGCGTCTGCAGAGACGGACACGAATCTGTAGGGTGCGTAATGTCATAACAAATCCCACACGGTTTCGGTGTCTGTCCCAGAACCAACTGTTTAACCATCCCCTTAAGATCCTCCATATCTGTCTCGAACTTGTTGGACAACCCACTGCTAGAACCCGCTGTGCTAACCTGTCTCACATTAGACCTCTTGCCATGGGTCCTCGTACTCTTAGCCAGCTCCTCGATCAACCTCTTAGCTTCCTCGGTAGTCTTGTTTAGAATGCTACCCCCACAGCATGAATCCACCAGCCGTTTATCCTGAATAGTCAATCCCCCATGAAAATAGACAATCAGCTGATCCTCAGTAAACCCATGATACGGGCAACTCCTACAAAGCTTGTGGAAGCGATTGTAGTAGTCGTATAGGGTTTCATCTGCTCTTTGCTCCATATTGCTGATGTCCCTCTTCATAACATTAATCTGGTCCTGAGGGAAAAACTCTTCCAAGAATACTTCTTTCATCTGCTGCCAAGTCGTGATGCTGTTGGGTGGCAAATGATAGTACCACCCCCGTTCGCGTTATCTTTCAGTGTGAAAGAAAACGCCCTCAACAATAAGTGCTCAATCAGAAGCGTTGCCGGCTTCATACTCTGACAGATTTGCACAAACTGTGAGATGTGCTGATTAGGATCCTCTCCGGGCATCCCTGTGAAGTGCGGTAGCTGGTTCCCGGCTTCAACTCAAATGTCACTCCGGCAGGTAAGGCAGGGAATTGGACGGCATGTGGTTGCTCATTCCAATTCGGTGCAGTCCTCTGCCTCAATGTCTGTGGTGGGACTGCTTGTCTATGGCCTGCGCCACCAGCACCAGCATTATTTCCATCAGCGTTTCCACCAGCACCACCGCCACCAGCATTATCTTCACCAGCGCCACCACCAGCGTTACCCTGACCTTGTTGCGCCATATCTTCAGCCAACAAAATTGCCTTGTATCTCCTACTTTGCTGTCGTCCTTTCCTGAAAGACCTTTCGATTTCTGGATCAAATGGTACAATCAAATCGTTAGTAGAACGGGTGTGGACCATACACGGTTCCACACTACAAGATAATAAGCAATAAAGATAACTAGAAATATAGCAAGTAAACAACTAAAACAGAAAAAAAAAAAAAAAAAAAAAGAACGCAAACAATAACACCGTTCCCCGGCAGCGGCGCCAAAATTTGGTAGGCTTAGTCGCACACCTACTAAATTAGACCTAACTCGGCCACTAATAATGTAATTAGGGTAAGTCAGGGTCGATCCACGAAGAACGATGATTATTTGCGAACAGTCACTTGACCAGATTGGGGTTTAATTGAGATTTTAATTAATTCCTAAGACGGGAAAATAAACTAAGATGATAAAAACAATGATTTAAAAGCACTTCAGATTGATCACTATCCCCGTCCTCTAATTCAATTTCATTGGTACTTCTTATTCTCCGTAAACCCTATTCACTTGATCACGAGATATATTGCAATCCCTGTCTCTTCTTACAGATTAGTCTATAGCAGTGGCACACTCACTATAAACCCTAATTAATAAATTAATCTAACTGGCACAGTCTAGATCGCATAATTAATTGATTCAATTTAAGAGACTAAGATCAAGAACGCTTTCTAGGTTACTAGATAATCGTTTAATTTTGCCTACTCCCCGAATTGCTATGGCACATACACAATTCGTGGAGATGCTACGGTGAAAACCCTAATTCTGGCACAGAACAGAGAATTCTAGCATAGATCAAGAAATAGAACTAATGGATTGACCAAATCCACAAACCCTAAATATTAATCTAGAATCAGAACAGACAAAATTATAAATAAATCAACAAAAGAATAAGAGAAATTACCTCAATTGAATTAAAGAAGGTTCAAGATCTCAACCCAAAGTAATGGAGTTTAGTTCTCCATTAATGGTTACACAAAGCTTCAGAGAGAAAAAGAAAGAACGTAGTATTTTTTTTTGGGAGTCCCCCGAATGAATGATAACCTAATCCTATTTCTAATTCAAAAACTAATAATAAAGGAATAAAAATTCAAATCAAAAATAAAAAGATAATAAAATAAAATAAACAAAAACCAAATAAAATCAGTCCCAGCCGCCGCTGCTTGTACGGAGGTTGACTTTCGCCGTTTTACAATTCAGCCCCTGGAGTTTTAATATTGTCAGTTCAGTCCTCCAAGTTTCAGAATTGTCCAAACAGCCCCTCACTTCCAGAAATTTCAGTTTGGCCCCTGTGCTCTTCCGCCAGTTAACTTTGACTTGACTTTGACTACTTGACCATCGAGACAGACGTTGAAGCTCAACAAAAATTACATCCGGGAAAATAATTAAATAATAACGACTATTCAACCCCGGATTACAATAAAGCTCAAATGATAAAATAATGTCTCAAATACATCAAATCTAGTCTAAAGTACATCAAAATGAACCAAAATATATGAGAGAATAAGGTAAATAATGTATACAAAATCCGCCACATCATCAATAACGCAAACTTGCAGACGCAGAGAGAAGGAAAACGAGAAAAAAAGAGACGGACAGTGGCGACTTCAACGAAATCCTTCAGCGCCGTTCACTCTCCACGCTACCACCGTCGGACCCTCAACTAAATCAAAGACAATCTTTGATTTCTGAATGAATTTTGGGAAAAGTATGTCTTTCTTTTTGTTTTGTTTTTTTCATGAAAATCCTATCAATTTGTTTGCTATGATTTTCCCACTCTAATATCAGAAAAACATTATGTATTTTAATTAGTGAATTACTAGAAATTTTAGGAATTATGTGGTGTTGTGAATTGTTGTAATTTGGGTTTTTTACAAAAACCCTAATTGCATAATTTGTACTTAAAAGAAATTAGGATTTGAATAGTGTTTAATTATGATTCAGTAGCAGTAGCAGTACTATGTTAATTTGGTTGAGAATTGAATCGATATGTGAACTAGCAAAATCCCTTTTTTTTTTTTAAAAAAAAAAAGTTGTTGTTAAATTGCTTTTTTTTTTCTTTTTTTTTTTTTCAGAAGGCTACAATGAAAGTTGGCCTAGGGCCACAAATTTTACAGGGCCGGCCCTGGGAGAGAGAAAGTGGGGTAGAGAATAATGAGTGGAAAGTTGTTGTGAGTGTGAATGTGGGTCCCATTAAGTAAAAGACTTCCATTTTTGGTTGTCCTAATTCGAATGGGACACCAAAATGGAAATTTGTCCTAATTCGAGTGGGACGGAGGGAGTAGATTCTAGTTTAGGACACAGTGAAATACTACCCCATGTATCTACTGTATAGCAAAGGAGAAAGGAGGTGTTGAGAACAAGTGACTTTTTGTTCTATGCACATAAATGCTTATCACTTGTCAAGAAGGCCTACTCTCCTTTGTACGTGAATTTGACAGTTTGCTGTGTGTCGGTCTTTTAGAACTGATTTAAGAACTGATCAACTGAATATCATTTGTTTAGGTTTAAACTAGATATGAAGGATTATCTCTTTTCAGTATTAAGCTGATTTCAGCTTCAAAGAATTTCGTTAATCGGGATAAATATGTGCATTGCCAGCATAAGTGATGGTTTATCTCCTATGTAAGCTGTAGCATTTTTTCTCTCTCAATCCTGATGTGGAGAACCCATGAACATGTTATAGCTCTTATACAATTTCACTTTCGCATTATCTTTTGTACAGGTTTTGGCTGTTTGAGCCTCGATGTGGTCTTCATGACATTGGAGGTTGGTACATCGAGACATTCGGAAGAGATAAGAAAGGTCGGAACGTACCATCCCAGAGATATTGGGATGGCGTGGATACAAGTGAACATTTCGAGAAGTAAGTTCATTTCATGCCTTTTGGCTGTTTTTCTTGATTTTGAGTAGTGCCGGAATAGCAGACAAAATAGTGGGGTTTTTCTGAGTTTGGTTGTTAAGGTTCACATAATATCTGATGCAAGATTAGAGCGATGATCAAAAATTTAGAATGGAAGATAAAAATGGACTTAGTAAAAAGATAATTTTAGAAAAGGAACATAATTATGGACGAGTTCTTGATATGTAATGACATCAGTCTAGTCATCTTACTAAATAAAAGTTCTTTTTACGAGGCCAACCGAAAGATTTGACTAAGAAAAATCACAAGAAAAATTTGACTCAAACTTAACTAAGCTTTTATCCCAGTTAGTTGGGATTCGTACAGGATATACTTCATATTGTGATTGTTGATAAGTACAACTACGGAAATAATAATGCGGGTAGGACTGGCGTTACACAAAAACCACTAAGAATAATGAGATGGAGGAGTGAGGATAGGGACTAACTAAGGTAGGAGAGAACAAGTATTGCGGGAGCAAAAGTATACGTATAGTCACTGTAGCTGACATCGACAACTGAGCCAGCTTTATATAAGAGTCGGTCTTTGTACGGATTCCGTACTGCACGTGATAGCTCACGTGAGTCCGTACCGCACGCTGGCAAACTCCCATTGGCTTGCTATATTCAGTGTGTAGAATGCTGCCGCGTGTCCCTCATGGGGACCAGTCCCGCAATTCTCCTTTAAACCCTAATTTAAACCCTAACTAGGCCACGTATAGTCC
The DNA here is from genome assembly GCA_026119855.1 of Campanula takesimana. NCBI lineage: Eukaryota > Viridiplantae > Streptophyta > Magnoliopsida > Asterales > Campanulaceae > Campanula > Campanula takesimana. Next base: position 600,781 of record JAOWBW010000439.1, read on the forward strand.
CTCAATAGGGCCACGTGGCTAATCCGCTATCCTAGCCTCCAAACCAAAACTCCTAGATGGTTCCCAAATGCGGAAGTAAAAGGGTGTCCATGACCTTGTTCAAGTCATGGTACCGCACTTATCATAACCCTCTGTCTTTGTACCGCTATGACTGCGGAGAACATCTGCGGTTTTACTTAGGTTAGAGATATGCTGAGGATGCTATGATTACTCCCGCAGTATAGGATAATTACTGCGAGTGTAGTGAAGGATCATGTGTGCTACGTGTAATGATGGCACTTTACGACGTATTTCAAGGTTATCCGGAACGTACAACGTGGATCAACACGTGGAAGTCATGTACTGCAACATGCGGAGGCCACGTGTTGCGGGTGTGAATATAGGTATCCTACAGTGATAATTATGAAGCTCCCCTTCAGGAGTAAGAAAGAAGTAATTTAAACTACATAAATGGCTAGTTTCGACCATGTTTACAGCACATATATAATCTTCTTTGGCCATCTTCCTTCCTGAGCCTCGTATCCCACCAGAGACTGCTATAATCAGAAACCTTAAATAGTGCTTAAATCCAAATGGGAAGCACTATGTGTTAAGTCATTAGAATGTAAAGCCACATCACACCTGTTTGTCATAGATTATGTATGATCTACTCTCACAACCTTGTATATCCATGTGGGTTTACATCTTATGCGTCACTCATTTCCATTTGTGAATATGTACATGACATGACCATGTTATAACCAGCTGATAAGTGAAAGAGTATGGGATACTCCCGTTAGGCGCTCATTCTGAGTACACACAAGAAGAAATGAAATTTAACAACTTAGTGGGTTCTGTAAGCTTCAGGAGAAAGAAAAGGCTGTTGTATTTAGTGGGTTTGACTTGTCTTCTCCTGTTAAAATAGGGTACCTAAAGGAGGTATCCAAGTGCAGATGCTCTGTTCGTGACTAGAGCTATTTACTTCTGCTTGTCCTAAGGAACATACAGTTTCACTAATCTAATCTTCCTTCTACTTATGATCATAAGTCTGAGTTTTTTGGAATACTGGGTGAGAAATCATAGTTTCTTGGAACACAGTGGAACTATACTAAATGTATTTGTGTGCAGGAGGCTTCATCCAGCGATCTATTTACTTGCTCTTGCCTACAGAACTTTAGATATAGAAGATGCAAAGAGAAGGAGACAAAAAGTCAGAGATATGGTTGAAGGAAAAGTGTTGAGAATTCTCAATGGTGCAAGAAACTAGTGTAGGGGAAATGCATGGGATTTATTATAAGTTAACTTATGCTGATTGTGTGGTCTCCCATGGTGACTTCTTACTATGTTTTGTTGGTCTTGAGAAAGTTAAGCAAGACTGGGTATGGACACTTGGAGAACCTGACGGTTTTGATTCTAACAAGCTGATTGTTGAGGATGACTCAGAAATCGGAAGGTTGTGGACAAAAAGAAAAGCCATCCTCAATGATGTTCGAGGAGTTTCTAGAGACTATCTGGTTAAGGTGTAGAGGAATCTATCATCTTCCATGATCCCATGCCATTAAATATGTTGCGTATACAAATTCGGAAGTTGTTTCTTCAACTCTTGCTGTTTCTGCACCAAATTTATTGTTCCGGAAGTCATCCTTACATTCAGGTGATGCGTATTAGGAAGAAAACTACACCAGGGAATTACATCGTCAAGGAACAAGCCTTCATGACGAGTATTTATTTCCCCAGAGTCACCTCAGTTTTTCAGTTGGTACATATGTTAGAAAGACAATTACACCTGGGAATAACAACATCAAGGGAAAAATCTGAAAGAAAACCGTGGAATACTCTAGTCTGTTTATTTCAGTGCTACCGGCATCAGATGGTGGCTTGTTTGGAAGAAGCAGGTAGAATTCAAACTATTATGAATTTAAGGTTAGTCTTTCTGGCTTTATGGTTTTGTACAGACTCTCATCTGAAAGTAAAAGCAATTTGATCTTCTATCTTAAAATTGTTAGTTACATACAAGTCAATGCTCACAGTCTTGATTATGCATACCCACCCAGTTTGTGTATACGAGTAATCAATATATGTATTGTGTAGTGTTTTCTTTTGCTCGATTCGTTTTGGATCTTTGAATTATAGCATTCTTCCCCAGAACTATGAAATAAATCTTGAAACTGGATTTTTGTTGAAGAAATGACTACAAGATAGCACTAGAATTAAAAGTATAGCAATCCTCCTAATGGTCTTCTAATTCAATAGGTCCTCCCATTTGCAATATTGACCCCCTGCCAGTGCGCGATAGTACCTATCTCTGCAGTACACTGGCCTTCCATCAGCAGCCTCAGCAGCAGCTGCTGCTAGATCGTCGTCAGCCTTCACTTCACCTGGCAACCTTACAAGATCCTCTTTTCTGCGATAATTAAAAAAGAATAGGATATATAAATTAATTTTATACAAACTATGTATGTACCCATAATATAATTTTAAATCTTCAACTACTAGGTAGCTATTGTATAAACTTACCTTATATTAAACTTTGAGCTTGTAGCTGCAACATTGGATGTGTTCTCTTTCAGAGCAAATGTTTTCTGAATGAAATCCTCAACCGTGTGGCAAAAGCGAATAATGATGCAGCCGTAACAAGTAAAACCCCTGTCCCGACTAGTGTTTGTTTCAACAGTTTGATGACTGGTTTGACCTAGAGACATGAAAATTATTAGATGCAGTAAATTATTCTAATTATGCTCCTCTATCGCTGCTTTGGAATGCAGACTAGGCAGATATGTACTTTGCACAGTCATGTTTGGTAGAAGAGAAGATAGCCAAAATGCAACGCAACACTGATTAGTTCTGTTTGTCTCTGTTCCTCTCAAGGGTCTCAGATTGCTGATATAAATGTAGTACGTTAGAGAATAAATCAAGTAAATGATGTATGGTTTCAAAAAAAGCTCTAGCTGGTAGGGTGAAAAAGAATATATCATCAATGTTGCTCTGATTAAATGGCAAAATTAGTTTGGTCAGAAAAGGGAATATAGGGACTCTTTTGAAAAAATGATATACTGCTTTACTTTTCTTGTTTATTATTTTATATGCATGCATCAATTTAAGAAAGTTATGCTTGAAACTAATCTTATTTAGTAGTTTGTACCTTATATGATCCCAATAATCTATCACGAGCCAGGATCTGCAGACAGAAGACAATTTGAAGTTATTACAGAAGCATAGGAGTTAAAGTTTATGAACAATGATCTTTGTCAAACACTTCAATGTTTTCAACTATAAAGACTTTCCTGACATTAACAGCAAGCTCGTTATCACTTATTAGACATTTGAACTCTACTCATGGTCATTTTGTTGCAGCTTGAAATTTCAATTTCAATTTCAATTTCAATTTCAATTTCAATTTCATTTCAAGGCATGATAGTTCCTTTATTTATTCTCTTTTACTTCCAACTCCTTTTTTACTTTCCCTCTTTTGGTCCTTAAATCTCGAAGCCATTCGTTAATACCATGGTCTTCTGCATAAGTAAAACTGTAAGGAATACCAGTCACTGCATGAATTATGCTCCATAGATATGTTTGACTCCATAATTTATTTTACAGAAGTTTTTATTCTTCTAGACAGTGAAATTGTATTTTATATGGAACGAATCTCACCTCTGGTGGTTTTACCCACATTTGTCCGTCATACCATCCACTCTCTTCATAAGGTATTACCGCTGACAAAAGTCTGTCACCAACATAGCTCCATCCCTGCAATGAAAACACTATTTAATTGTTAATTCAAGAAACTGGAAATTAATAAAGTTTTGGTTGATGGAAAACTGTCAAGTACTTGTCATATGATTGTGGAAGACAAGTTTGTCAGAGTTGATCTAAGTTCCTATTGTTTTTTCCTAGGAGTGTTCAATTGGGATTTGATTCATACTTCTCCAGTTTCGTTAGTTAGGTTATTAACAGTGCACACCCTCGCACGTGGAATAGCCAGAGTTTGGTGACATAGCCTATCTGCAACAGCCTATATCTTGCCTAGCTTTAATCATACTTTGCAGGCCTCTAAATCTACGAGTAATGTCATGCATCTCTTTTTTCCAATAATTATATCCCTCAAGAAAAGACGTGCAGTGATCATTTTATTGCAGCAATCTTGTATTTGTACATGGTTTTAAACATTTAGGCTTTTCGTAATGTTAAATCTATCGGAAAATATACTGTAGATTTCATTATTTTGAGTTTAGCTGGAACTTCTGCAAATATTCCATTAACCTTGGTAATATAAAGTACATACCAGATAAATTCTCAGAACAATCAGTGATACAAGAAAAAGGGTTCCCGTCCCAGCAGCTAGCAAAAATCGTAACGGATCCTGCAAAGAGACAGGATGAGAATGTTATATAGTATAGACCTGAGAAGAAAGGTGTCTCAGCAGATAGAAAGTATGTCTTCCTCTACGCAGGTAATTGTGAAAGTTTTAGTTTCCATTAAATATTATTTCCCATGGTAGCACATATTTGTTTGAGTTGCGAGCATATATTCCTACTTACTGTTGCTTGTGATTGTTTGAGGTATCTGCTGAAACTTTTACTCTTGAGCTATTTAGCGTTTTTTATAGCTCTCAAGTAGTGGGAGATGTCTTTCATGTTTTTAAACCTACAATTTTCTAAAGCAGGTAAAGGTTTATCGTATTGAGGATGATATGGTCTAGGTTGGAAAATATAGGCAAAACAAACGTCGCTGCTAGCTTTCAAGTAACGGGAGATTTCCTCATTTATCTTTCTTCTTCAACTTACTTTTTTTCTATTGCTCTTATGGGGCATATGAAGAAGTTGTAACTTAGTGAAAATTCAAAGGTATACATGCATTGACTTCAAAAGAGGATTTTTTTTTTTTGGGTCGATGTAATATTATAAATGGCAATGCATGACAGGGTAGTTTTTGATTAGTACTTATTGAATGTGCTCCCATGCTCTGCATGGAGGGAAGATATCTAGTAAGCTGCTGTCCACTTAAATTTATTTTGCTTGTTGAAATTTGTAAAAAAATCGTCTGTGCTGAAAATGGATGTGCTTATATGTGTGTTACCTTTGAAGGATTAAAACTTGCAGCTGCAATTGGCAAACCCAGAACAGTGAAGGTTACTAACCACAGGCCTCCAAGACGTGTGAGAAAGGCCCCTGGACTCAGTTCTCCCCATGAATATAAAGGTCCGTCTTTCAGAGATGAGTACTCATTCACCTGTCACAACACCATGTTGTTAACTTAGTATGACTATGATGATGCGTTGACAACACCATTCTTTTTCAAGCAAATAAGCATTAATTTATTTTTATTTGAATTCGCATCCAAAAACATTTTCTTTTTAGGGATTGTTTTCCTTATATATGGCTAACTGAAAAAAAATTGACTTGGGTACATAGTACATACCGGTCTTTGCTCAAAAGGGACCTCAATTTCGAGTTCGGGTTCCCAGCTTTGACCTGGTGGGCCACTACTCATGCCTCCTCCATTCATCCCATCTTTGAGAGCCTTGCAGGTAATCTTCCTATACTGTGTTGGATAGGAGGGTAGTGTTGCTTCATTTTGATTAAGCCAGGATCTGTAGCTACTCCATATCTTCACTCGTCGTGTACTTGGAAGTATTGAGCAGTAAACACTTAGCTTAAGCATCGACTTCCTCTTTCTGGAAAAACGCTTTTAGCTCAGTTGGGAGTTGTGGAAATGAATCTCTCTCTCTCTCTCTCTCTCTCTCTGATTGTTCAAAGGATTTAGTTTCCATATTTATGGGGACCATGTATTTTTATGTGGTGGAGAACAAAAGGTTCAGATTAATTGTGCTTCTTCCGTATTGTGGGAGGATTGTGTGGAGCCGAATCTGTGCTTTATGATGTCTCACTGTAGGACAGTCGTTCAGCTCGATCGCTGATATTGAGATCCACGCTCGAGATTGATTTGGACCTAAATTTCCAAAATACCCTTGAAGAAGTTGTGCCTGTCGAGATCACGATCAATGGCTTAGATGTGAAGTTTTGGATTGTTTTCAAAACTTGCATTCTTCATCAGGGTCCATTCAAATTAGGCTGTATTATGAGATTATCTGATTGCTTAGATTTTCATTATTAGTTATTTTTTGTGGTTGAGAGAGAGTGGAAATTGTGGCTTAAGCGCGCCAACTGTTTGCTTGCACGCTAGGTTGTGTGCGATTCTCATGCACACACAAGCTGTCAGCTTCTAAACTGTGTGATGGAGTGAGCCCGCCTCTCCACTTGTAAGTGCCAAGTTTAAGTTTATGAGTTCATGTCTGTGCAAAGAGGATTAAACACCCCCTTTTGAAAGTATGGTTTGTCTTCTGGCTTGTGATTTTTTTTTTTTTAATTTTTATTATTAGACCAAACTCTTTTTTTTCCCCGCACCTGGGCAAGCCAGCTCTGTTCCGCTGCTTCTCTCTGCTACAGCCGACCGCTGGAGTCAGCCCCCACTTCCCAGATCGCGACACGTGTCTTCCTTAAAAAAAAAAAAAAAAAAAAAAAAAAACTCATATAACTTTAAAATGCTATATCTTGAGATTTATAACTCAGAAAAAAATAATTAAAAATACTGTTATGTTCGTCTCGACGCGACGAATAAAACTACATATGTCATGATATGGTTTGATTTTTTTTTAAAAAAAACATGTTTTTTACACACAAAAATTTTAGTGCTCATCTTAGCACACTCTGTTCTGATAAAAGTAACAGTTTCATTTCCAAAAAGTAATAATTTCCAGAGTCAAAATGTAACAGCAATTTTAACAAGAAAATTTAAATTGTGTTAAGTTTAATGCCTTCGAATTTGGGGACGCCTAAAATTTATATGGGTTAAATTAACAAGTTCATAATTCCGAGATAGAAGGAGTAAAAATGTTTTTTTGGCTAAGGCTTAAACCAAAGCCATAAAAACAGAAGGTGCCGGCCATATTTAGCAATTCATGTCGTCTAAGTTGCTGAGTGGGTTGGACTTCTCGTTTGGCTAGGATTTTATTTGGCCAGCCATTAGTCAACATGGATTAAAAGTCTTCCTTATGATATTAGAATTAGGGGAATTAATTAGGCGTGTATATACATGCGTATATATACTCCTTCTGTCTCAAATTAATTCAGTTACTCAGTTTGCTCAGTTTTACACAGAATAGAGAGATCAATAATTTTAGATCTAGGGTTTGCACAGTCAGGAATTTTAAAATTCGTGCAAAGTAGATTAGTGTGATCTTGTATAATTGTTTCTCCACTGATAATAATATTCTCTCCCCTCTCCATGGTCGTAGCCAAGTTGGTGAACCACATAAATCCGTGTTCTTGTGATTGTTTTATTTTCTCATCAAGTCTTGTTCAATTGCTCTAACAAATTGTTTGATAGTTTTTGTGGTTAGAAAAAGTAATATTTGAAATGTAACAAAGTGAATATATAATTATAATTTTCTATATAGATGAATGTAACATTTTTATTTAGGTGGTGTTTTTTTTTTTTAAGTGTTAAGTCCTGAAATCTGATTTCACATCTGAATTTGTCTGAATCAATAAGAGGCAGCGTCTGAAGTCTGATTACTGAATTGTTCAAATTGTTTGATTTTTCATCTGAATTCATTTTCTGAAATATGTCTATTTACCCTTTTAACCTTTTCAAATAAGAGATAAAGTGCACCCTCCCCTCCCTCACAAACACCCAGACATTTATTTTTCTCTTTCTCTCTCTCTCTCTCTATACTTTCTCTCTCTAATTCCTCCCAACTCCGGCGATCTCTCTCCCTCTCCGGCGACTTCTTTCCTCTCCCTCCGACAACCTTTCTCCGGCGACCCTTCCTCTCCATATCCGGCGACCGTTCCCCTCTCCAAAATCGGGCGACCATCCCTTTCCCGACCTCTGACCAGATCTGACCAAGTTTTCCGGCGATGACACCTGCGCACCGTCTAGATCTGACTCTCTGTCACAAAATCTCGCCTCTCCGGCAATCACAAATAGATCTGGCTTCCGCCGATTTCTTCTTCGTCGTCACCGACACCGTGTTCTTCTCCATCGTTGGGGACGTCTTTGATAATAGATGATGATAGAGAGAGAAGAGAGAAATCACGCAGACAAGGAGAGCACAAATGAGAGGGGTAGTTTCGAAATTAGTGGATTATTGTAGGGATGTTCATGTCCAGTTTCGGTTCAGAGGCAAATTAGTCCTATTTTTAGGTCTGATTCGTTAAGTGGTCATTCAGATCAAAAGTCTCTATTCGGAATGAGCCATTGTCTGATTCGGTCAGACATGGGCCTTAATTCAGATCTGAATTTGAAAAACAAACACCACCTTAGTAAATGTTACTTTTCTTCTTTAAAAAAAGAGTAAAAAATCATATATATAATCGAGTTGCATTTCAATTGTTACTTTCTGAATAAAGAATTGTTACATTTCAGATATAATGTTACATTTAAGAATATAAACTGTTACAATTGAGAAAAAAAAATGTTACATTCATTTTTTATAAAATGTAACATTAGTTTAGTTTGTCAATCTTATGTTAATTTTGAAAAAAAAAAAAGTGTTACATTTGAAAAAAAAAAAGTGTTACATTCCTTTATAAAAAAGTGTGACATTGGTTTAGTTGTCAATCTTTATGTTATCTTTAATATATTGCAGCAAAATTGTGGTACATTTTAAAGAAAAAAAAGTGTTACGTTTCGTTATAATAAGTGTTACTTTTGTTGGGAGGAAAAAAAGTTAGGGGTGTTGGGTATGCTTACTTCTTAACCCTCCTATTTTGTGGTAGAATTGATTGATATCATCACCTATTAATATTTTATGGACTTTAGGACCCTATGTAAGAAGTTTTATAACTTCATTTTTTTTAGCTTAGTCAATTTTATAATATAGGCTTAGAACATAGGGCTCGGAGCGAATTGGAATGAAGATCTAAGCAAGATTGTGGACCCTGCGCAGGACGACTCCGCGCAGTACACCACTGCGCAGGTCTCTCCTGCGCAGTATTCTATCTTGCTCAGCTTTCGATACATTCAGATCACCTAACTTGAAAAACGCTTTGAAGATGTACGCTTTTAAGAGTGCTAAGGTGTGCAGAAACGACAAAACAAGCACACTTAGCAGATCTAACGGTGGAGACGCGCTCAAAGAGAGATATGTCAAATGAAGACAGCTGTCAACCTTCTAGAAAAAGCTTTTGAATTTGGTCTCCATGCTCAGTCTCCAACGACTCTATATACCTGCGCACCAATCATATTGTGCCAGGTCATCAACTTTGATCAGAGCCCCAACGGCTATAAAGGACAGCTGCGCACCAATCATATCGTGCCAGCTCATCGTCCTTGCTCAGAGCTCCAACGGCTATATTCAAGCTCTCAGCTATAAATAGCCAGCTCATCTTCATTTTCAAGTTGCTAGAGTTTGTGCTTTCTAATATCCTTGAAGTTCTGAAGATTGCTGCTTACTATTCACAGATTCAAGGTCAACCTTCAAACCTTCATACCTTCAAACTCCTGCCCAGATCCTAAGCCTTAAATCACCAGAATTCTTCGTGCTCTTCATCTCATAGATTCATAGAGCCCAGAATTTCTGAACACACACACACCTCTTGAAGCTTTGATCATTTAGATCTTTCTTCTTGAGATACACCGGTTTAGTCTAGGATTTGTTCTTCATAGATTATAGATCTTTGAGATAGTTGTGTTTCATTGTTGTATCTTGTAACTCTCTCATATAATAAGATCTCCATTAGAAAATCCAAGACTAACCATCTTGGTAGAGGACGTAGATCTTTCATTGATCGAACCTCTCCAAATAGCTTGTTCTTTAATCTCGCTATTTACTTCCTGCTTAATCATTTTTGAATTACTGCTTTGTTTGATCTTATCAGATTGCTACTATTGCTGCTGTGTTTGTTATTGCTTATTGCCTTAGAACATTTTATCTAACTCTTTAAGCCAAAACTTAGCGCGTGAGTTTTTATCCTTGCGCAGCTTTTTCCTGCGCAGGTGCTGCTTAAACTTCCGCTGTGCATTTCACACTCTCACTGCGCGCTATAGTTAGCTTATTTGAGAACTGTGCGCATAAGCCATTGATTTGCAAAAGGGTTTGAAAAGAATTTTAAAACGCTATTCACCCCCCCCCCCTCTAGCATTTTTCATACCCTTGTTGCCCCTTTGGGACCAACAAGTGGTATCAGAGCAAACACCTTCATAAAACTTGTTTTGTTTTTCAAGATTAACAGCTTGGGTGCCGATTCAAGATGGCTTCAAAATCTTGGGCAATGGCTAACTATTCACATGTTCCAGTGCTGAATGAAGATCACTTCGAAATCTGGAAGCACTGCATGCTTACTCATTTTTCTTCTATCGACGAGATCCTCCACGACATCGTTCTTGAAGGACCCTACATTCCAATGAAGGCTAATCCTGATGCTGCTACAAATAAGGAAAATCCTACCATCAAGAAGAACAAGGAGGAATGGACTGATGAAGAAAATAAATGGGTTGGCTATGATGGAAGAGCAAGGAACATCATTCTTAGCACTCTAGACCTCTCCACGCACAATCAAATTGTGAGCGGTGGAACAGCAAAGGAACTATGGGATGATATTGAAGGATATGTGAATGGAGACAAAGTAAGCAAGGAAAACAAAAGATTTGTGGTACAAAGAAAATTCAACTGCTTCATGAGAAAAGATGGTGAAACCTTGAGACAAACATATGATCGCTTCTGTGCTGTTGTAAACTCTTGTAAATCTCTTGGAACTACTTTCACTAATAAAGAAGTCAATTCTCAATTCTTAGATGCGCTAGGTTCCAGATATGTGCACAAAGCAAGTTATCTTGAAGATTCTGGATTTCTAGATACTTGGCCTCTGCGTAGCTTATACGCTAACTTAAAAGTATATGAGCTAAAGCTTGATCGAATCGATGAAACTGAAGGCAAAGGAATGCTTGTTTCCTATGTTGCGCAAAAGGAACCTGCGCCTGCTCAATCCTCAGACAAAGTCTCTACTTCCTCCCTACTTGAAATGGATGATGATGATTTCGCTATGTTCGTTAAGCGATTCCAAAAATTCAGGAAATTCTCTAAACATGGATCCTCGAGCAAACCACCTGCTAAATTCTCTCGTGGCAGAGACTCAAAGAATGATGAAGAGTTAGTCTGCTACAACTGCAGAAAGCCCGGTCATTTTGCTTCAAAATGTCCCACTCCAAAATATGAGTACATGAAGAGGAATAATGCGCAGAGATCATCAAGGCAGCGCGGAATGATTGCTGAAGAAGACTGCGCAGAAAAGGAACTGAAGACTTGGATAGAGACTGACACTGAAGACAGTGATGATGTTGACTCTGAGGATGGACTGCTCTGCTTGATGGCCAATGCTGATGCTGATAGCGATTCAGACAATGATCCCGATGCGGACTCAAAGGCTGCGCCAATGACAAAGAAGAAAGGTCCCACTATCACAGAACTGGTGGAAATGAGACATCTGACTCCAAGCAGACAGAATGGCAAGTACTTGTTTGCCAGAGCAGACCTATCAAAGAAATTTGTAGCTGCGCCTCCACGCAAAGAATCTCTTGAAATTCCTGCTGACATTGTAATAGAAAAGAATGACTCTGCTGCTGAGCGCGAGTCTATTTTTCAGCAAGCTGAAAAGGTAATCAAGAAATTTAACTCTATGAAATAAGCAGTGGACTTATCAATTGGAGAAATTTCACAGCTTAAGACGGAGAAAACTCTTTTAAAATCTGAGATCACCCTCCTTAAGGAGCAGATTAAGAGCATGACTCCTCTTACTGAAAAGAACCGTTTTCTCACAGATCAAAATGAGCTATTTAAAGTAAGAAACGAAGAATTGGCTGCTCAAGTAGCTGATCTCACAAAGATCACTGATGAGTGGACCAAATCTCGTGTCACTATGGACCAAATTCTAGAATCCCAAAAAGCTAGTGGAGACAAGGAAGACTTGGGGTTCTCATCTAGTGATAAGTTTAAATGCGCAGTTTGCTCTGAAAAGGAAAAGGAATTTACACCACAGCAAACTATTGAAATTCCTAAAGCAAAGCATTCTGCTTCAATGGGTAAAGGACAGGAGAAAGTACAGAGACAAAATTTTCATTATGTCTACCCAAAGAAGCAAACTGGAAAAGCCAAGGGTAAGGCTAAAGTTGAACCTGCGCATGACAACTCATATTCTGACTATGGTTGCGCTTCAACTTCAAATGTCAAATCTGCACAAAAGGGTCATACGCATGAAAGCCATGTGCCCCAACGCCAGATGCGCATTCTTAAGAAAAGCGCACACAAACCTCAGAAAATGATATTTGTCAAAGCAAGTTCATCTGCTCCAGTAAAGAATGCTGCGCCAAAGAAAAGTAAAGAGTTTGAAAAAACCCAATCTATAAGTGGCTTTCATCATTGTGTTGTGTGTGATAGTTTAGGTCACAAGGCTGCAGAATGCCTTTTGCGATTTGCTCCTAATGCCAAGGGACGTAAAAATCCTAAGGTCAGACAGGAGTGGGTTGTCAAAAGTTGCTAACTCTAGGACCCAAGAATAAAGGGGACCTGCGTTCTTAATGTTTATCTTTCAGGTCTCCTGCTTCACTGCGCACTCTTCACAAGCTAAAGCGCATATATGGTACCTCGACAGTGGATGTTCTAGACACATGACTGGAGATGTCACCGCTCTTGAAGATGTGCATGAAGGAAGAGGTCCCTCTGTAACTTTTGGAGATAACAACAAAGGGTACATAGTTGGATATGGAAGAATCAGAAAAGATAAAGTGTGTATTGAGAAAGTTGCGCTCGTTGAAGGTCTCAAGCACAACCTGCTCTTCATATCACAATTCTGCGATAAAGGTTTGGAATGCCACTTCACTGCAACGCACTGCTACATCAAAGATGGCATATCCGGACTAACTTTGCTCACAGGGACTCGTAAGACTAATGTTTACATTATTGATCTTACTGCTATAGATTCTATCACTAATCTCTGTTTTGTAGCAAAGAATGTAAGTGAAAGCAGCTGGCTATGGCATAAGCGCTTAAGTCATTTGAACTTCAAGTATTTGGCTAAGCTAGGAAGGGAAAATCTTGTCAAAGGACTTCCCAAAGTAGCTGACCATCATGACAGGAAATGCGCAGCATGCCAGCTCGGTAAACAACCTAAGCAGTCTTTCTCCAGCAAGATTGCCTCCTCAACTTCCAAATGTTTACAACTGCTTCACATGGACTTGTTTGGACCGGTCACCACTGCGAGCATTGGAGGAAACAAATATACTTTAGTCGTGGTGGATGACTACTCAAGATACACATGGGTCGAAATGATGATATCCAAAGATGACTGCTATGATATCTTGACTGCGCTATTTCGAAAGCTCCAAACTCAAAAAGAAGACGACATAGTGAGCGTGAGATCAGACAATGGAACTGAATTCAAGAATAACGGTGTTGCTCAATACTGCGATGACCATGGAATTGATCATAATTTCTCTGCTGCTGGAGTTCCTCAACAAAATGGCGTTGTGGAAAGAAAGAATCGCACGTTGATTGAGGCTGGAAAAACAATGATAGCAGAAGCTAAGCTTCCAAAGTATTTCTGGGGAGAAGCTGTCAACAATGCTTGCTTTACTCAGAATAGATCCCTCATCAACAAAGCCTACAACAAGACTCCATATGAGCTATGGAGAGGAAGAGCGCCCAACATTGCCTTTTTCAAGATTTTTGGCTGCGAATGCTATATCCTCTACAATGGCAAAGATCATAGAGGTAAATTCGACGCCAAAGCAGATGAAGGTATTTTCGTTGGGTATGCCAAACATTCTAAAGCTTTTCGTGTTTTTAATAGAACTACTCTAGTAATTGTAGAATCTGTACATGTTACTTTTGATGAACATTCTCTCCTTGAGCCACATTTGGCTCCAAATGATTCTGATGATTCTGTTGAGAATGATGAGACAGGTACGCAGTCTCAAACTGCACCTGCGCAGAATGATTATCAAAACCAGAATCATGCAAGTCCATCTCATGCGCATACACCAGATGCTGCGCCAGAAGTGACGACTCCTGATGCGCAAACTCCTCCTCCTGCGCATGATGCTTCTCCACTTCAACAAATCACTTTTGATGATCTTGCTGCTGGAACAAATGAAGTACCCATTGAAGATCTTCGTATTCCTACCACTCAACCTAACTTACCTCCCGAGGTTCGTGAAGTTAGAGATCATCCAACTTCAAACATCATTGGTGATCTCAATGTAGGAGTTCGTACTAGGAGAGCATCAAATTTTGATAATGAATATCACTCCTTTATCTCTCAAATCGAACCAAAGAAGATTGACGAAGCGCTCCAAGATTTAAGCTGTGTTACTACTATGCAAGAAGAGCTTAACCAATTTGAGCGCTGCAAGGTTTGGACCTTAGTACCCAGACCTCATGATCAAGGCGTTATTGGTACAAAATGGGTATTCAGAAACAAGATGGATGAGAATGGAAGCATCACAAGAAACAAAGCAAGGTTGGTTGCGCAAGGCTATAGGCAAGAGGAATGAATCGACTACGATGAAACATTTGCGCCTGTAGCAAGACTTGAAGCTATAAGAATTTTCTTAGCTTATGCCTCTCACAAGAAATTCAAGCTTTATCAAATGGATGTGAAGAGCGCATTTCTCAATGGTGAACTCCAAGAGACGGTCTACGTAGCACAACCACCTGGATTTGAAGATAACAGATTTCCAAATCACGTCTTCAAGCTTCAAAAAGCTTTGTATGGACTTAAGCAAGCTCCAAGAGCATGTTACGATATGCTATCAAAATTCCTACTAGAGAAAGGCTTCAAGCGCGGTAAAATCGATACAACTCTTTTTATTGCTAAGTATAATGATCACTCTTTACTTGTTCAAATTTATGTCGATGATATTATATTTGGTTCTACTAATGAGTTACTTTGTAAGCGCTTTGAGAAGCTCATGAAAAGCAAGTTTGAAATGAGCATGATGGGAGAACTCACATTCTTCCTCGGGCTTCAAATCAAGCAATTGAATGATGGCATCTTCATAAATCAAGCCAACAAGTACACAAGGGACTTAATCAAGAAATTTGGACTTGAGAATGCTAAAGCATACGACACTCCAATGGCCACAGGCAACAAACTTGACAAAGACTTGAAAGTTAAGAAAGTTGATCAAACTTTATACTGAGGTATGATTGGCTCTCTCCTTTATCTTACTGCAAGTAGGCCAGATATTATGTTTAGTGTTTGTGTCTGTGCGCGCTATCAAGCGGACCCTAGAGAAGCGCACTTAACTGCTGTTAAACGCATTATTCGTTATCTTTCTGGAACTGTTAACCTTGGACTTTGGTACACCAAAGATTCGAATTTCGATTTGCTAGGTTATTCAGACGCAGACTACGCAGCATGCACTATTGACAGGAAGAGCACAAGTGGAACTTGTCATTTCCTTGGGAATCGACTTGCACGGGCAAGCAAGAAGCAAGCTGCGGTGTCCATCTCCACTACAGAAGCTGAATACATTGCTGCTGGAAGCTGCTGCTGCCAAATCCTATGGATGAAGCAACAACTAGTGGACTATGGAATTCATAAAGCAAACTGCCCAATATTCTGCGATAATATGTCCACCATAGCTGTCTTCAACAATCCTGTCATGCATTCAAAGACAAAGCACATCGACATCAAATATCACTTTCTCAAGGACCACATGGAAAAAGGAAACATTCATTTAGAGCACGTGGGCACAGATAATCAAATTTCTGATATCCTTACAAAGGCTCTTGACGCAAAGAGATTTGTATTCTTGAGAGGAGAAATGGGTATGCTTGAACTTAGCTAAACTGTCCATATGATTTGTTAATATTAATAATCTCGTGTTTGCTTGATAAAATATTCATCATAGGTCAAGATCCATGCTTCTGCGCAACCCCTGCGCAGTACTCCATTTGCGCATGACTCTAAATGTTAATCTATTTTAAGAATCTATTGAGCTATTTACAGCTCTGCGCATGATTTTAACATGCGCACACTTCGTGGATCGCAGGTAAGTCTTCTATTTATTAGAAATTGCACTTAGGTCCCTGACTGAAAAGTCAACGCTTAGTTCACAAGGGTACTTGTGCAATTAAAATTTTCCCTCGCCTTATTTTTGAAATTTCTTGGGAAATTACGCTTTTGCCCCTGCGCATGTCCCATTATCATTAAATGCAAACGGCCATTAATGATAGCGCCTGTTAGAATTCCTGATCAACATTTATGTGGGAGTTGATATGACTGTGACCTGCCTAGTCCTACTCACTCACTTGCGCGTCAGGTCTGCGCACGCACGTTCCCTATTCAGCCACGTGGCTTTGCTATCGTGCGCCTCTGCGTTTTTCACCAAATTCGCCGGCTTTTACCAAACCGCCTCGCTGACGTCATGCGCCTTTTCCCTTTTTGGTATAAATCATTTTGACTCTTCTCCTTTTCTCTCTTTCCTGCTCTCTCTCTCTTTCAAATTCATCCTTTTTCTCTCCTCTGCAACCTACTCTCCATCTCCCAATCATTTCCTTTTCTTCTCTCCTTGACTTTTCTCTCAATCACTGCAAAACTCTTCTCTCTCTTCCCTTTTCTAAAACCCTAGTTTCTTTTAAAATGGCTCCCCGAAAATCGAAAGCTAAGGTAGTTGGTGAGATCCATAAACCTGTTGAAGAGGTTCCTCCTCCAGAAGCTAAAACTATTGACGACATGGTAACAATTTCTGGACCTTGAACTCATTTTCTGTTTATCTGCCATTGTTATGTCTCGAGCTCTTAAAAGCTCCCTTTTTCGATTTTGCTCTTATCTATTAATCATTTTTGAAATCGTCTGTTGTTTTGAGTTCGTCCCTCTCTGATCTACCTTTGTATGTACTTTATTTCACGATCAGTACTGTTTTCATATGTTTTCTGCAAAAATTTTCGTTCGAAAACCTCTGAGACAGACGAACAGTTATTCTCGATTTCTGGGCTAAATGTTTTGTTTTTGGAAAACTTGTTTTCTTAGTTTTTTTTCGTCTCTGAAATGTGGTTATTTCAATATCCTTTTTGTCCTTTTTGGTCAAACTTTGATTTTTAGTGTTCTTGGTGTTCTTCGTGTTCATATTTTATTATTCCGTGTTCATCAAGTTCTTATTTTCTCTCTTGATTTGGGTCGCCTTATACCTCTGAGTGTTTGCGCTTTTGCGCATATCTTTTTCATTTGTTTCCTATGGAGATGCTGCGCATACGTGTATCTGCGCATGCGCTTCGCTCCATGTGTCATTCTTGACTAAACTATTCTTATTTTGCGCAGAATTCTTTCTACTTCCTACAAGGTTGGGAACTAGATCTTGCTGCGCTACACAAAGATGCTGTCGGACGCAGGATTGTTCATCTTATGGATTCTTCCGGCATCTTACCTCTCTTTACACTGGCTCAGGACTTCTATGTCCCGTCTCTTGTAGACGAGTTCTTTGAGAATGCAGAGAGAGTCACCATGACGCACAAGCAGACTAGAGAAAAGATTGATGTTATCTGCTCAGTCGTTCGAAATTTTTCAGTGCGCATTGTCCCTGCGTCACTTAAAAAGCTTTGCGGATTTAAGGTTGATGATGCGCCAGAAGCCTATTCTGAAGCTAAACAAAACAAGCTTGCACAGAAACTGGTTGGGGAACCTTCTCTGGTTAAGAAGTGGAGCGTTCATGATCGCAAGGAATTTGGTGAGGTGATGTATCACCTTTGCACCATTATTGGCGACTCCGTAAACTGCAAAAATGGAAATAAGGGCAAGTTCATTTCCAAGCAGTGGGCTTATTGTGCTGCGGTCTATAATGGCGATGCTCTAGACTGGTCCTCTGTTCTTTTTGACGAGCTATGAGACGCATCGGAGAGCTATGACAAGCGCATGGACAAGAAAGTAGCCAAGTACAGAACTCACTGTAGGCTATTATCCAAGTTTCTGATGAATGTCTCTGAGCTGCGCACATTCGTGCAAAAGCGTCCTGATCTCAAAGTCCCCTGCACCAAGACCTATTCCATCTCTCACCTCTACTCTCTGCGCAATGAAATTGGTCGCAGTGATTATCGCAAGATCTGGAACAAGGACACCAGCCCAGACAAGGAAGATTGGGTTGATAGTGATGATGATGATGAAGCCCCTCAACCCAAAGCAAAGAACACTGTCGCGTAGCCTTCGAAGGCCACTGCGCCTACTGAGGCTGAAACTGCTGCTGCGCAGGCAAAGCGCAAAGGCAAAGGTATTGCAGATCCTGCGCCAGAAAAGGTGAAGGAAATTCCAAATGTCAGATCAACTGCTGGGATTAAAATTGGATCTGACTTACCGCCCCCTGCTCCCAAACCTTCAAAGAAGCGCAAAGATCCTCCTGCGCCTGCTCCCTCTCCTGCCAAAACCAAGAAAAAGCCTGCATTTACCAGACTTCCTCCTGTGGCTGCTCTGGTTGAAGAAGACAGCGAGTCTCGGATGGATGGGACTGCTGCGGATGCTGCGGATGATACCGCGCAGGGGAAGCAAGATCCAAAGGCTGCTGAAGCCCCTCCTGCTCAGGGTACCGGAGATAGTGATGATTGGATGGATGAAGCTTTTCCAGTCTCCGGTACGCCTGCCAAGACCGTTGCTGCTGCACCTGCTAAGAATGATCCTCCTCGAACTCCGCGCATGAAACAGGTTGTGCGCAGCACTGCGAAAGGACAGCCGAAAGCTGCGGCTCCTCCTTGTCCTGAACCATCATCAAGTGCCTTTCAACGCCTAAATATTCCGGTTGGAAATACTCAACCTGGCACCTCTGTCCTTCATGATGATTTGGACTTGGAAGATGAGGATGCGGATGAGGTTACCAAGTCTGCGCAGGGCGATGATGCTGCGCAGCAAGCTACTGTTGATCCTCTTGAAGGGGAAAAGGAAGGAAATGTGCGCACAACTGATACAGATAGCAGCAGCACGCACTCATCTACGCATAGGTCTCCTGCTGCTGATCCTATTCATCTCACTCCCAAACAACCTTCTCCAACGCACTCTCCTCCCAAAGTCTCTCCTCCTCCAGCTCAAGCTATTCCTTCCGTTCCTACAGTATCTACTTCCTCTCTATCTTCCTCCGCTGATCTACGCCAAATTCTCCAGGCTCTCAATACCATTCAAGTCAACCAGGTTGCTGCGCAGTCCCAAATGACTCAACTTATTACTGCGCAGACAGCTATCCAAGAGCAACTTGATGCGCAGCGTTTGGAGATTGTTGCCATTAAGGGGGAGAATATATCAAAGGCAAGTACCTCCGCCTCCGCTGGCCCCTCTGCGCAGCGCGTCCCTGATGCTTTAGACCAAATGGTCCTGGACGCATTGAAGTCAATAGCTGGGATGCTTGAAAACGTCTGCACCTATACCGCTATCAATGATGGGTTTATAGGACTGCTTAAGCGTCTGAGCAAAAGCTTGGCCGATGGGTTGCATGAAGGGTTTGCTGGGATGGAAGCGATGATGTTGGAGAAATTGGAACAAGGTGGTCCCGGTCCTGCGCATGCCAATACGCTTAATATGGAAAGTGTCAGGGAGTGCATAACTCAAGCGATGACTGATTTCGCTGATGGGTTCAACGCTAGGATGGATCAAGCCATGTTCGATATTCAAGCCAGCGTGAACACTCAGCGCCTCCACACTGACCAAAGACTCGAAGCAACGCAGGCCACCGTCATCAGCACTATTGAAGCTGCTGAGCAGTCTTATTTTAATCAGATGACGGGACATCAAATGCAGTGCAGAGCCAACTTCCTAGAGCTGCGAGAAGATAACGGAGATATGCGCAGAGGAATGGCTACCTATGTCGGTGAGGCTGTAGCGTTCAGAGAAAGATTTCAAGAACTGAAGATTGAACTTATGAATAAGTTCAACAGTCTGCAGAATGAGCTGCGTGAAGCCTTGCACCGGATCAACATAGACTAGGTTCTATGTATTTTTTTGTTTTTGCGCAAAATATTTCTTTTTGTGCGCATTTTTGTTTTTCTTATTCAAACTTGTAATCTGCAACTCCTTACATTTCAAGTTTTAATGAGAAAAATCGCATCATGTGTTTCCAAAACTTTGTTCAATTCAAACTCTTTGTTTGTGGAACAATGACTGCATTATTTCAACCCATGCGCATAATCTTAACTGTTCATATTTTTAACGCATAATGTTTAAACATTCAGTTTAAACGCATACTTAAAACTAAAACTCATATTATTTGTATGCGCTGAATGATATTTCTGTCTTTCCCTTTTCGTTAGCTAATCTTTTGGATAGACTAGAAATCTATGACATTGGCTAGTGTGTGCATTGACTTGAGACATGATTTGCTATTCACATCTTTATGGACATGTTATTATCAAGTACAATGAATTGCCTTTGTTATAGTAGGTAATGGCATCAATCATTTAGGGGGAGATTGTTGGGTATGCTTACTTCTTAACCCTCCTATTTTGTGGTAGAATTGATTGATACCATCACCTATTAATATTTTATGGACTTTAGGACCCTATGTAAGAAGTTTTATAACTTCATTTTTTTTAGCTTAGTCCATTTTATAGTATAGGCTTAGAACATAGGGCTCGGAGCGAATTGGAATGAAGATCTAAGCAAGACTGTGGACCCTGCGCAGGACGACTCCGCGCAGTACACCACTGTGCAGGTCTCTCCTGCGCAGTATTCTATCTTGCTCAGCTTTCGATACATTCAGATCACCTAACTTGGAAAACGCTTTGAAGATGTACGCTTTTAAGAGTGCTAAGGTGTGCATAAACGACAAAACAAGCACACTTAGCAGATCCAACGGTGGAGACACGCTCAAAGAGAGATATGTCAAATGAAGACAGCTGTCAACCTTCTAGAAAAAGCTTTTGAATTTGGTCTTCATGCTCAGTCTCCAACGGCTCTATATACCTGCGCACCAATCATATTGTGTAAGGTCATCAACTTTGATCAGAGCCCCAACGGCTATAAAGGACAGCTGCGCACCAATCATATCGTGCCAGCTCATCGTCCTTGCTCAGAGCTCCAACGGCTATATTCAAGCTCTCAGCTATAAATAGCCAGCTCATCTTCATTTTCAAGTTGCTAGAGTTTGTGCTTTCTAATATCCTTGAAGTTCTGAAGATTGCTGCTTACTATTCACAGATTCAAGATCAACCTTCAAACCTTCATACCTTCAAACTCCTGCCCAGATCCTAAGCCTTAAATCACCAGAATTCTTCGTGCTCTTCATCTCATAGATTCATAGAGCCCAGAATTTCTGAACACACACACACCTCTTGAAGCTTTGATCATTTAGATCTTTCTTCTTGAGATACACCGGTTTAGTCTAGGATTTGTTCTTCATAGATTATAGATCTTTGAGATAGTTGTATTTCATTGTTGTATCTTGTAACTCTCTCATATAATAAGATCTCCATTAGAAAATCCAAGACTAACCATCTTGGTAGAGGACGTAGATCTTTCATTAATCGAACCTCTCCAAATAGCTTGTTCTTTAATCTCGCTATTTACTTCCTGCTTAATCATTTCTGAATCACTGCTTTGTTTGATCTTATCAGATTGCTACTATTGCTGCTGTGTTTGTTATTGCTTATTGCCTTAGAACATTTTATCCAACTCTTTAAGCCAAAACTTAGCGCGTGAGTTTTTATCCTTGCGCAGCTTTTTCCTGCGCAGGTGCTGCTTAAACTTCCGCTGTGCATTTCACACTCTCACTGCGCGCTATACTTAGCTTATTTGAGAACTGTGCGCATAAGCCATTGATTTGCAAAAGGGTTTGAAAAGAATTTTAAAACGCTATTCACCCCCCCCCCCCTCTATCATTTTTCATACCCTTGTTGCCCCTTTGGGACCAACAGGGGGTGACAAAAAAAAAAAAAAAAAGAGAGAGAGAAGGCTCGGCTCCGTGCTCCGTCGCACGCCATGCTGCGGCCGCACAGAAGACTCCCTCATCTTTTTGTGCCTTTTTTTTCCAAAAACAAAATAAAAAAACATTAAACGCACAGATTGATATATGAACTTATTAATTTATTTTAGTCTTTATGGTGCAATAGATTTTTTATCAAACAAGAATACTCTTTTGACATTGCTTAGAAATTAATATTCGATTTCTAATTAACTATCATGAGTGAATTATGTGTTTCTTTTTTTTTTTAACGGAATTAGTTTGTCGAAGGTTCACTTGCATTTTGTTTACAGATGATCGTTTGTTTATTGCGTTTTATCCATAGCATGAGTGAATGCAAACGGGTGCTTTAAGTTCACTGATGATGCCACAAAATTAGGGTCATTCCAAAAAATATTGGCTTAAATGATTTGGAACTTGATGATCACAAACACGTCAAATAACACCGTTAAGATTAAGGTTGCGTTTGATCTCAGTTTACCTTCGAGTGCGAGAGTAAGATCTAACGGGTGCTTTAAGTTCACTGATGATGCCACAAAATTAGGGCCATTCCAAAAAATATTGGCTTAGATGATTTGGAACTTGATGATCACAAACACGTCAAATAACACCGTTAAGATTAAGGTTGCGTTTGATCTCAGTTTACCTTCGAGTGCGAGAGTAAGATCTCTTGATGATAACATAAGAACAAAGCTTGGAATGTTTTGGAGAAATTAAGGTTGGATATGAGTATGAACATACCTGGTATGTGAGAGATATAGATGTATTTATAGTCCAAGATAGGGAAAATATAGATTTATGCCCCCGTACTTAAGTCTAAGATGCAGATCTACCCTTAAACTCGATAATTGCTATATTTGCCCTTGTACTCAAGAAAATGAGAGTATATTCGGCCACCGTCAATTTTCCGTCCAAAACTTAACGAAAATGCTGACTAAGCTGCTTATTTGGCTATTTAATGAATACACGTGGAAGAAAAAGCCAAATGGGCTTGCTGACTTGTGAAAAATGAAAAATCATTTCTAATAAACTTCAAAATGGTGTCATTTCGCTAATAAAAACTAAATAAAAAATACAATAACAAAGTAAAGAAACTAAAAAAAAAAAAAAAAAAAAAAAAAACTAACGATATTCACTACAACCACCACCCCCTCCTTCCCCACCTCTAGCCCATCTGTTCATAACACCGGTGTACCAACACAACCACCACAGTTCATAACAGCGACCCCCCATCCCCATTTCAATCTCCAGAATAAAGAAAAATTGAGTGATGACAGAGATGAATAGAATTAAAGTTCTAATATGACCTTGTAAACTACTCAGGCCTTGTTTGTTTTTCCATTCAGAGCCACTTAATGGGGTGAATGTCTGAATTGGTCAGACCTTAATGCATTAAGTCTGTTTGGTTTTTTTTTAGATTCAGATCTAAAAGCATCTGAATTGCTTCTTAATGTTCAGACCTAAAATGAAGTCTGATTCGCCTCTGAATTGATTTTTTTTCAATTTATATTTTTTCTTAAACTCATAATTCTAAAGATATCCAACTAAAACACTATATAAACAACTATTCACGTTATTTTTCAACTTCATTCAATGTCGTAATCCTAAATTCAGATGTGTATTCAGACGAATAATCAAACAGTTTGAATAATTCAGAAATCAGCTTTCAGACGTTGCCTCTTATCAATTTAGATATGCATTCAGATTTCAGGACTTAACACTTAAAAAAAACAAACGCCACCTCAATCTAGTTTTCAATTTCAGATCCATGCCAGTAAATCACAAATTCTTACTATGAAATTCAAATGTTAGCTTCCACATAGAGATTAACACTTCTTATAATTCGGCCGAAAACAATAAAAAATACGTTGATTGGTTGAATTGCTAGAGAGAGATGCATGGTTTAGTGGTGGAGGGAAGAGGGAATAATGTAATGGACGGCCGGGGAGGCGAATGTTCTTAGGAGGCGATAGTGGTGGTGGCCTGGTAGGTCGGGAAGGGAGTGAGGGTTGAGGAAGAAGAGGGGTCGACTGTAAATGGGGAAGAAATTGTATTTGGGTGGGGACTTTTAGTATGGTTGTTTGATTTAGTCAACCATTTTTTATTTAGTTTTTTTAACATTCCCAATTTTCATTTTTGTCTATGGAATATTATATTACTATTGTGTTTGTGGGGTTGTTTTACCTTTTTTCTTTTATGTTTTATTGTTTTGTAAATCAACGTCATTTTATTATGGTCAAATAATCCTTCTCTCTTGTGTCACACGTCAGCAAGCCCATTTGGCATTTTTCTTCCAAGTGTATTCATCAAATAGCCAAATAGGTAGCTTAGTCAGCATTTTCGTTAATTTTTGGATGGAAAGTTGACGGTGGCCGAATATACTCTCATTTTTCTTGAGTTCAGGGGCAAGCATAGCAATTATCGAGTTTAAAGGTAGATCTGCATCTTAGACCTAAGTACAGGGGCATAAATCTATATTTTCCCGTCCAAGATACTTTGTGAATGTGGCCCTTGATCCAGATAAAGACATGCTGTGTCGGGTCACGTGTCCTACTATACTAGATGGGTCTGGATGTGACAGTATGTAACTACTAGATGTCGTGACGGGACGTTAAAGTGCACGGCAGGGAGCATATGGTCAGGCAAGTCCATCAACTGTGATATAACAGGTCTGTACGGTCGTACGTTGACAAGTCTCACGAGTTCGGGAGAGCCGCTATTCGGGTATTCCATGTCTCGGGTGGATGAGCCCACTATGGGAGCTGTCGGTTCGTGTGAGCTATATTCCAATTTAGTCTGAATGACGCTTCTAAGCCTGATCCGTGACGTGCGGGCTCTTCATTCATTGAAATTACATGTTTGCATGGATTCATACGTTGTAATTTTTTTTGAAGTTGTAACATATCATTCATATCAACGCAATAGCCGTTGTTTACAAATTCCTATGGAGTCTCTTGATACTTTCCACTATTTAGAGGCCACTTGTTATTGGGGAGGGGGGAAGGAGATTCGAATCTGGGACCTCCCAAAGGGAAGCCCGAGCTCTATACCTCTAGAGACAAGTCTCACGTGCAAAATTGCAGAATTGTATAATGAAAGTTTTACAATACTTTTTAATTAATAGGGCTTACGTGTCATATTCAAATCAATTAATCCACTTACTATTCCCAATCTCACTATAATTTTTTTTTGTAAGCTGACGTTTTTTTTTTTTTTTAGCTAATTTGAGCTAAAGCTAGAGTTTGAATGGGACAGAGAGTAATTACAAGGACAAACTGAGTATTGTAATTTGATTATCTCCAATTCCTGAGTAGCTGTTGTTCATACTGCTAAAAGAGGAAAGTTAACCGTTAACCAATGTACTATATGGTACTACCAACTTACTCTATCACTTCGTCCCAAAAAAATAATTGTTCGAGTTTTATTATCGACAAAAAAAAAAGAGTTTTTATTTTGAAACAAAGAAAATATTTGTATTAAATGAATTATAAATTATTAAATAACGCATTTATTTATTTATTTATTGACAATAAGCGACACTTATTTTAAAAATTCAGAGATTAGGATACTTTGGTAGGCATAAATTAACATTTTTTATTTTTTTTTAGCGATATCCACGTCAGAAAGAGACGAGTTGAGGGATCGAACCCTAACGTAGAGAAGAAGGTGAGTCTTGGTTTTACGAGTGGGCCACTTCTTTGGGGGACATAAATGAACATTTATTACTCAATTCATTCTTAATAAAAATCATTGAACAATAGTGAAATTGCAATTAAATTGTTGTAAACGGATGGAATAAGTTTTTGGTTGATTTGGTGCCAATTTTGTTTCCACTTTCCAGTTAAGTACATCACCATTGGTCGGATGGTAGTGGCCTCCACCTGTGTTTCCGTTGAAATTCAAGATATTACTTCCACCGTCTCATACCCTTTGAGTGACATAATAAACTTAATAAAATAAATACTGCACTTTTAATTTAATAATATTTTAATTATTACATTTTTTAGATTAGAAAATAGTGATTGTTTAATTTATATATTCGAATAATGTAAAAAAAAAAAAAAGTAAACGACTTTTGATGAACATAGATAAGTTAAATACGACATTCATAATTAGACAAATTTACAATAATTGTTGTCTGTTTTAATATTTATTTTAAATGAAAGAAGTACCTTTGTTATTTTTCTATATGTAACATAGATGAACAAAATACATTTCTTATACTTCATCCGTCACAGAATAAGTGTCGCGGTTTGTCTCAAAATGAATGTCGCATTTTTAAAAGCTGAATGCCAAATTTATTTTAAGTGATCTCTCTAAGTTGCTCATTCTTTAAAAAAAAAAAATTATAAAACTCAAAGTCAATTGACAACCCGCTTATGTCATATGGAAAGAGCACTTAAAAAACTAAAAACAAATAGCTTCAAAATTTTGAGTTCTCAATTCAATTGTGATATTTATTCTGAAATGATAGATTATTATTTTGATGAATGAATTAAGTGTGCAGACTTAAAAGGTAAACAATATACTGTACACACTACACTCTTTAGCTATACTCCCTCCGTCTCATACTTATCGCTACTTATTTCCATTTTAGGCATCTCATACTTATTGCTAGTTACCTAAAATGTTCATTTTTCTCTCTCCTATCCTCTCACAACAACTATCCACTAACTTGTTTTCTCTCTCCTACCCAGTACTTACTTTTCCAACATCTTTTCTTAATCCCCGTGCACTCTCATTTGATAACAATAAGTATGGGACGGAGGGAGTATCTCCGACTACTCTCTCTCCACTTCGGCGGCAGAAACCGTTTTCAAAAAGAAGAAAAAAAAGTAGGGCAATGCTAGGGTTACAAAAGAAGTTTACAAAATGAATGATACAAGATGTGGTGCCGATATTTCATTGGCCCCATCAATTGTGGACCCGTCACACTAATTAAAAACACCAACACGATTATGACGACACCTCATTTTGTAGACCACATTTTGTAGCCATTTTTTGTAACTTTATTATTTCCCAAAAAAGTATTTTCCAATGCCAACTTTCAGACAATACAATATTTTCTTTTTATAATTTCAATATGTTTTCAATTTACAAATACCTACTCCCTCCGTCCCTCTTTAACTTACAAAAAATGAGTTGGGCACATTAATTAAGGAAAAATTGAAAAAGATAATGTGTTGTGAGTGTAGATGGTTGGGTGGGAGAGAGAAAGTGGGATAGAAAATAGTTACTAGTAGATAGTTTGTCGCGCCCCAACCCGTGGTCCTACTTGGCCCGACGCTCGGGACACGCACGGAAGACGTCATAAAACACTTTTAGAAAAAAATTCGAAATATACTTTCATAAAGTTTAACAAAATCCACACTCGAAGTTCAAAGACGTCCATTTAACTTTCAAACAACTTTACAAACAATTTTCACAAACGAAAGTACTTAGCCCGAAGGCTTACAAACTCTTATACAAATGTACAATTACCACACTTTAACAAAATAGGTGATACACGGATAAAATCTCGGGTACTCTACCCCAAAGGTTATACATTTACATAATTTAGCCTTTACAAACACTTGTCCCAAAACGCTTACCAAAACCATCACGACGTCATCCCTTGTGTAAGTGACCTATCCTCTGGGCTTTCTTTTATCTAAGGAAAACAACATTGAAAGGAACGGGGTGAGAATAAATTTCAGTAAGCTACTAAAATGCAACTACGTTACATGCTGAAATGATACTCATAATTGAACAATGTCAATAAGCATTCACATATCACATAACATGAGAGGCAAAGCCAACTCATCATACCACACATAAGGCGAAAATAAACACTCATAAGCGGATACTGAGTCAAGGTTCTCGAATCAAACATATAACCATCTGAGAGGTATCAACTGAGCAGCACCAAAGGGCTGAAACCGGTTCCGGAACCAAACAATAACAACAACGGGGGGGGGGGGGGGGGAATGACACAAATTCATAACCCAAACGGTGACTAAACTCACACAAAGGAGAGCTAGCCCAAACCCAATCCGTGGCCCAAGGAAAGGGGTTAAAAATGGGAAACCAATGGTAGAAGCCTTACATGAACTTGGCTCGTGTGCCATTATAATCCCTACACTGCCCGACTCCATAACAAGAAGTACCAGCTGGACTTTACACGAGAGCATAGTAATAAATACTTTCTTTAAACAACAACCGGGGCATGATTCCAAAGTAGGGAACCACACTAGCTCATCATAAAGATGCAAACACGTTACTCATAAAGAGTTCACAACACAATCCTTTACCATTGACATTAAGTCACAACTCAATCTTTTATTAATGACATTAAGTCACAACTCAATCTTTTATTAATGACATTAAGTCACATCACAAGCTTGCACCCATTCACAATTAATCTAAAACACATCAAAAGATGTTTCACACTTCTCTAATAATACTTAGTCACATTCCATAACACAATTGTTCACAAAGGAACCATTTTCAATACACTAAGGTGTTCCACAACAACCCTCTAGGTACTCTATGATATCACCTAAGACCTAGACCAAACTTAAACTCTAAATCACTTGGATTGGAACAACTCAACTTTTTCAGCAATCATGGGCGGTCGCCCACACCAGACTGTGCGGCCGCCCAAAATACTCTGTTCCAAGACAAAAACCTTTCAGATAGTATGGGCGGTCGCCCACCCCATTCTGGGCGGTCGCCCAAAACACTCGACATGCCAAAACTAGCTTATTTTTACTCCCTTCGTTTCACCGTCCCAAAAGTACTAACACACACCTTACCTCTTACATAACCTTTAACCAAAGGAACTCAGGAAACACACTTAAATTTCCCTTACCATTTCAAAACCAACTTTCCACATACTCCCTTTGTCCCAAAATTACAAGTATCACAAATAAATACTTTTCACAACAATTCAAGAACATATAACACATATATCATGTATATGACCATTTTAACATTTAAAGGAGAATTAGTAACTTACCTATTTCCGAAAAATTATCGAGAAAATATGTTTTGATTGGGTAGAAATGACCTACTCAACGCCCTGGTCATTTTTATATAATTAGTTTTTAAAACGGATAAGTAATTAAAAAGATAGAAATTAAAATGAAATGAACTTACCTTTTCTTTCAAACCCTAGGAAGAAACTTAGAAATTTTGCTGAGTAAAAATGAAACGCAGAGAGGGAGGGAGAAGAGATAAACATATAAAAGATTTTTATAAAATTTTCACTTTGGTCCTTCTACTTTCAAGTTGAACAATTAAGCCCCTATAGTTATATATTCACAAAGGACCCTATAGTTTCAACTCAATCTATTAACTCCCTTAACCATTATCACTACTAACCAAGTGACTAACTCAAATAATCAAATAAGATGTGCAAATCATAAAATATGATGCAACACATAAAATGCACATATAATGTCAAATTAAAATCCCCAAAAATATAAAGTAAATAGGGACGGGTTTTGGGGTCGTTACAATCACTCCCCCTTAAAAAAAATCGTCCCGAATTTTAGGGTTACTTACCAAACGACTAGAATAACCAGGGATATTTCCTTTCCATTTCCTCCGAAGTTCCCAAGTTGACTTTTCAACATTTCGATTCCTTCATACCATTCTAACAAGCGGAATACTCTTGTTTCTCAACTCTTGAACTTTGGTATCAATCACTCGAACTAATTGCTCTATATAATACATATCGGGTTCTAGATCCTCTGGTATCTCTGATAACACATGAGATGGATCATACAAATTTTTACAAAGCACGGAGATAAGAAATACGTTATGAATTCACCCAAAGAAGATGGCAACACAAGATGGTACGCAAGACTTCCAACTCTTTCTATAATTTCAAAAGGCCCATTATGACTTTTCCATCGAATAGCAAATCTCAATAGGTAGAAAATGAGCGGATTTTGTCAATCTATCCACGATTACCCAAACTGCATCATGCTTTCTTCAAGTACGAGGCAATCCTATTACAAAATCCATCGTAACATGTTCTCATTTCCACTCAAGTATCTTTAGAGGTTGAAGTAAACCTGCGAGTCTTTGATGTTCAGCTTTAACCTGTTGACAAGTCAAACACTTTGATACGTAATCCTCTATTTCCCATTTCATATTATTCCACTAGAAATGCTGCTTCAAATTATGATACATCTTGATACTCCCGCGATGAATAGTATACTTAAATTTGTGGCCCTCATCAAGAACTTGACGTTTAATTCCATCAATGTTGGTACACATAACTGCCCTCTATAAGTTAATACTCCTTCAGGACTATGAGAGAAATCTTCAAATTTTCTATCCTCGATTTTATCCACTAATTTTCTCAACTCGGGGTTATCCTTCTAAGCATCTTTTATCTGTTGAATTAAAGTTGGCAATACTCTTTTATTCG
Organism: Campanula takesimana; assembly: GCA_026119855.1. Taxonomy (NCBI): domain Eukaryota; kingdom Viridiplantae; phylum Streptophyta; class Magnoliopsida; order Asterales; family Campanulaceae; genus Campanula; species Campanula takesimana. The sequence continues at coordinate 631,112 of JAOWBW010000439.1, forward strand.
CAAACATAACTCCATGTCTCAATTCATAAGGACACCAATCCTTCAAAAGTTCCATCCAACTACGCTGTCGGTTGTGCAACTCTTTCTAGGAGAAAAGATATCTCAACTCTTATGATTTGTAAAAATCTCAAACTTTGTTCCATAAAGGTAATGTTTCCACTTATGTAACGCACAAACAATCGCAACAAGCTCCATGTCATGGTTCGGGTAATTCTTATTCGCAAGGAGTTAACTTCCTCGAAGCATCACTGTAAATAACCATCATCATTCCCATTAGGTAACGCAAGAATAAGTGCAGTGGTAAATCTCTTCTTTAATTCCTCAAAACTGACTTGACATTTTTCAACCCACATATATGGTACATTCTTTTGAGTCAACTGAGTCAATGGTATAGCAATTCTTGAATACTCCTCAATGAATCTTTGATAATACTCCGCTAAACCCAGAAAATTTCGCAAATAACTGCTTCCCTCGGAGCACAGACAAAACCATTCGCAAATGTTGTTCATGTTCCTCTCGAGATTTAGAATAAACAAAGATATCACCGATAAAGACAACCACAAAGGTATCAAGATAAGGTTTGAAAACCCGATTCATCATATCCATAAGAACAACGGGAGCATTAGTTAACCCGAAAGGCATGACAAGAAACTCATAGTGACCATATCTACTATGAAAAGTAGTCTTAGAGATGTCTTCAGAATGAATCTGCAACTGATGATAAGCACTCCTCAATATCAAACTTCGAAAAGATAACAGACCCTTGAAATTGATCAAACAAATCATCAATGTGAGGCAATGGATATTTGTGCTTTACAACCAACACAGGAGCTCCCCACGGTGATACACTGAGTCGGATAAAACCACTATCAAGTAACTCTTGCAATTGAACTTTTAATTCTTTTAATTCAGCTGGAGCCATTATGTAAGGTGATTCAGATATCGGGGTAGTACCTGGAAATAAATCAATATAGAACTCGATTTCCCTATCGGGAGGCATAGAATACTCAGTTGAAAATACATTAGGAAACTCTTTAACAATATGCACATCCTCTATTTCAAGCAACCTTTTTAGTAGTATCAAGAACACTAGCCAAATACCCCGTGTAACCACGGTGTAACAATTTTCTAGCTTTCACATAAGAAATAATACCAATCCCCCTACCCCGAAGAGTAGCCTCAAAAGTAAATTCAGGCACATCAGGCACAGAAAATGTGACAATCCTTTTATAACAATCAACTGAAACATGGTAATTATTTACCCAATCCATTCCCAAGATAATATCAAAATCTTGCAATGGCAATATAACTAAATCAACAAGTACAACATGCTCACGAATATGCACATCACTGTTGGGTTTCCAAGTAACATGCGCAGCGGAAAATAGCATTTAAAATTTTATGAAACTCAAAGCCCATAGATCCATTCATATGATTAAATCAAATACTTGCAATATGAATACTAGAAAAACTAACCCTTGATGACTTTGAAATTGGTCTTTGATCTTGGTGGAGAAATTGAAGCTTTAATCACGAACAAGTAAGAACACGAACTTTGAAAATGATGAGCTTCACCCTCTAGCGGTATCCACACCTTGAACGAATATCAAGAACACTTGATCTTGGTTGCTAGACCAAAATTGTGAAACACGTTTTCACAATTAATATGAACTATATGGAATATTATTTTTTGTATTATTTTGTTCTTCAATTCTAGGATGTCTTAGAACAAAATAAAACTCTCTCAAACTCTTTGGAGACTTGCCCAAAGGCTAGGTTATTGTTCTGGCCCGAATTTGACTGTTTATATACAAGTTAGACCTATTCCAAATAGGAAACTTGTGTCAAAACCCGTCCAAAATCTTTTTCCTAATTAAATCAGGAAATCTGTCCCGACACACTGTGCGGCCGCCCAAAATCAGGTGTGCGGTCCCCCAAAACATGTGCGGCCGCCCAGCCTAGTTTGTGCGGTCGCACACCAGCTCCAGACAGTCTTAATTTCCAATATAGTCCTTTTAGGATTCGTTCCATTGTGTGTGACCCTCTAGGATTATACTAAGTTGGCAATGAGTTCAAACATGAATCCATAAGATATGATTAGGTTCTAGCAAACCGTCATACCTACCCAAATAGCATAACTAGATACAAGTTCGCATTCCTTTAGAATATGTCACAATCCCTTGTCCACGATCTCATTGAACACAAGTCATGGTCAAACGATCAACTTGTCTTTGTTCAATACTTTCTCGATTCCAAATATGTTGATAATCCAAATGACATTGATCTAATCAATTCATTTGAGTCCGGCCGAACATTTTCATCAACATCATTCCTACGAGAGACCTAAGCTTGAGATCTCTCCGAAGAGGGACAAATTCATTTAGCTTATTATTCTTCCCTACGTGAATCCGATTATGCCAATCATACACTTTATAACTACCCGGTTAAAGGTAGCGTTTGAATACGTCAAACATAATGTTCATCAAGTGGAAGACTATAATAACTTCATGTCTAAGGATTCGAATGACATAACTAATATGAGATATATGTACGACATGGACCATGACATAAATCTCATACAGCGGGTCATGTCCAGTACCTTGTTCCAAACAAGTACCCATAAATATAACATGATCATCCCATGATCATTTAGCCTTTATACTAGTGCTTGACAAGTACTAGGGACGGAGATTATTATAAGTAAACATGAATAAAAATAATAATCAAAACATCTCTTTATTGATATGAAATAAATGATAACAATTACAATGTTTATTAAACGTTCCTAGGGCACCACTACCAACAATCTCCCACTTTCCCTAGGCCCAATCTCCCATGTATATAATACCCATGGACCTAACATGACCTTCATGTTTAGCTTGTGGAAGTCCCTTTGTTAGCGGGTCCGCGACAATGTCATCAGAAGGTACTTTGCATATATTCACGTCACCTCTGTCAATGATTTCTTGAATGACATGGTAACGCCTAAGTATGTGTTTGGATTTTTGATGTGCCCTTGGTTCCTTTGCTTGAGCAATATCACCATTATTATCATAATAAAGATCTATTGGATTAGCAATACTAGGAACCACTTCAAGTTCAGTGATGAACTTCTTAATCCAAACAGCTTCATTTGCAACATCCGATGCAGCAATATACTCAGCTTCCATTGTAGAATCAGCGGTTGTACTCTGCTTGGAACTCTTCCAGCTTACAGCTCCACCATTTAACATAAACACAAAACCCGATTGCGATCGACTGTCATCTCTGTCGGTTTGGAAGCTTGCATCCGTGTAAGCATTTACAACAAGATCATCTTCCATTCCTCTATAGACTAAAAACGAGTCTTTAGTCCTTCTCAAGTACTTAAGAATCTTTTTTACAGCCACCCAGTGATTCTCTCCAGGGTTGGATTGGTATCTACTAGTCATGCTCAAAGCATAAGATACATCCGGCCTAGTACAAATCATGGCATACATGATGGACCCAATTGCCGAAGCATATGGAACATCATTCATTTTCTCACGCTCATCTTTTGTCTTAGGATATTGAGTCTTTCTTAGAGAAACTCCATGTAACACCGGCAAGGTTCCTCTTTTAGAATTTTCCATACGGAATCTTCTAATGACCTTGTCAATGTATGTACTTTGGCTTAAACCAAGTAGCTTCCTTGATCTATCTCTATAGATCTTAATGCCAAGTATATATGCGGCTTCACCCATATCTTTCATTGCGAAGCACTTTCCTAACCAAGTCTTCACAGACTGAAGTGTAGGAATGTCGTTTCCGATGAGTAATATGTCATCGACATATAAAATAAGGAATAACACTATGCTCCCACTAATATTCTTGTATACACAAGGTTCATCTTCGTTTTTGATGAAACCAAACTCTTTGACCGATTTATCAAAACGGAGATTCCAACTCCTAGAAGCTTGCTTCAATCCATAAATGGATTTCTGCAATTTGCATATCTTAGAATTCTGTTCAAAACCTTCTGGTTGTGTCATATACACATCCTCTTGTAGTTTTCCATTTAGGAAAGCGGTTTTGACATCCATTTGCCATATTTCATAATCATGATATGCGGCAATGGCAAGCAAAATTCTTATAGACTTAATCATTGCTACAGGTGAAAAGGTTTCATCATAGTCAATACCATGAACTTGCCTATAACCCTTCGCTATAAGTCTAGCTTTGTAAGTATGCACCTTCCCATCCATGTCAGTCTTTGAAGACCCATTTGCATCCTATGGTTCTTACACCTTCGGGTGCTTCAATCAAATTTCAAACTTGATTGTCTTGCATGGATTGCAATTCGGATTCCATGGATCCAAGCCACTTGTCCGAATCAGGAGAAGACATCTCCTCTTGATAGGTTGTCGGTTCATCATTCTTAATGATTTCCACCTCATTACTATCCGTTATGAGAAATCCATATCTCTCGGGCTCAGATCGTAACCTACTAGATCTGCGAGTTACTTGTGTATTTTGAACAGGTTCCACAACTCCTTGTGGTTCTTGTTCTTGTTCCACTATTGGTTCAATGTTGTTTTCTGGGTCTCGAATTTCTTCAAGATTTATTTTACTCCCACTGATTTCTTTGGAGAGAAACTGTTTCTCTAGAAAGACACCAGTTCGGGCAACAAACACTTTGTTGTCCTCTCGGTTGTAAAAGTAATATCCTTTAGTTTCGTTAAGATATCCCACGAAAATACATTTATCAGATTTGTGTGCTAGTTTGTCGGAGACAAGTATTTTGACAAAAGCTTCGCAACCCCAAATCCTCATGAAAGACAAACTAGGTTTCTTTCCGCTCCACATCTCATATGGAGTCTTTAGAACCGATTTAGTTGGAACTTGATTTACTGTGAAAGCAGAAGTTTCTAGAGCGTAACCCCAAAAGGATATTGGAAGATCAACTTGACTCATCATTGATCGAACCATGTCTAACAAAGTCCGATTTCTCCTCTCGAACACACCATTCCATTGTGGTGTTCCGGGTGGAGTCAATTATGAAACTATTCCACAATTCTTTAGATGATCATCAAATTCATGACTCAAGTATTCTCCACCTCGATCTGATCGAAGTGCCTTAATACTTTTGCCAAGTTGTTTTTCTACTTCATTTTGAAATATTCTAAATATCTCAAATGCTTCACTTTTATGTTTCATTAGGTAAACATACCCAAATCTACTATAATCATCAGTAAAGGTTATGAAGTATTGAAATCCTCCCCTAGCATTGCTACTTAATGGTCCGCATACATCGGAATGTATCAACCCCAATAAGTCTCTTGCCCTTTCACCTAGCTTGGTAAAAGGTGTCTTAGTCATTTTTCCAAGAAGACACGACTCACAAGTGTCATATGACCCAAGGTCATATGAACCTAAGAGACCGTCCACATGGAGTTTTGAGATACGCTTCTCATTAATATGACCAAGACGGCAATGCCACAAATAAGAATGATTTACATCATTAGGTTTAGATTTCTTATTTATATGATAGACATTTTCATTATTTTCATTCTTGACATCCAAGACATAAAGGCCATTAAATGAATTAGCAATACCATAAAGCATATCATTTAAATAAATAGAAAGTTTCTTATTCTCAATAAGAAACTTAAAACCTTCATTATCCAAACAAGAAATTGAAATAATATTTCTACTTAAATCCGGTACATAATAGCAATTGTTCAAAACAAGTATTAAACCGGAAGGTAAAGTGACTTCATAAGTCCCTACGGCTAATGCAGCAACTCTTGCTCCATTCCTCACGCGTAGGTCTACATCACCCTCTTTAAGTAGTCTCCTATTCTTTAGTCCCTACACATTTAAATAAATGTGAGAACCACATCCGGTATCCAATACCTAAGAATCAGTGGTAGAAAGGAGAATATCTATCATATAGATACCTGAAGTCGACGCAGCCTTGCTGCCCTTCTTCTTCTTTTGCTCTTCCAAGAAAGCCTTGCAATTACGTTTCCAATGACCAATTTCTTGACAATGGAAACAGATTGCATCCTTTTGTGAATCGGGTTTTGCCTCAGAAGCCTTGGCAACCTTTGCCTTGCTTATCATGGGTTTGACAACTTTTGCCTTACCCTTTCCTTTGGCACCAGCCTTCTTCCCATCATGAACCAAGAGCACAGGAGAAACTTTCTCCACAATCTTCATCTCCGCAGTTTTAAGCATCCCATGCAACTCGTAGATATTCTTATCCATTCCATGCATGTTATAATTCATCACAAACTGATTATAACTTTTAGGCAATGAATTAAGAATGAGATCTGTGGCTAGCTCCAATGGGATTAGATAGCCAAGTTTCTCAAGATGCTCCACATAACCTTTCATTTTGAGCATGTGAGGACTCACTTGTTGCCCTTCACTCATTTTGCAAGAAGTGAATGCAACAATGGTCTTGTACATCTCTTGCCTAGCTTGCTCTTGAAACATGACTCTTAACTCTACGCCTATCTCATAGGCTTCCAAATGTTCCAAACTTTGTTGGAGTTTTGATCACATAGTAGCAAGCATGAGACAACTTACATCTCTAGAATCATTACGATGTTTCTTGTAATTGTCTCTTTCTGCCCTAGGGGCAGTAGGTTCTGGTTCAGCAGGAAGACGCCCATCAAGAATGTACAACTTATCTTCTTGCCTAAGAACAATTCTTAGGCCACGGATCCAATCCATAAAGTTCGTACCATTCTCTTGGAGCTTATCCTTCTCAAGGATCGATCGCAACGAAATTGATTGAGTGTTGTTAGTCATTATCTACAATTATGCAAAATTTCCAAAATTTAATAAGTACCAATTTTCATTAAAGAAATAAACAATGTATTTTCTCAAAAAAATACTCCCACTAAATTATATAACCTTCTTATACATCCAATGTATAATATAATTTAAATGGGTTAAGATCCCGTTTTAATTTAATTTTAAGTCCGCTAAGGCGGATTACACAAAATCAAATTAATTAGGTAGACAACTCTTGTCAATCATATCTCATATGACTTTTAGTTCCTTTTATGAGATTCTTTAAGAAATCTTATTTCAAAAAGCATGTTAAAACTCATTTTTGCCTAGGCTCAAAACTGTTTTGACGCTCAAATAAGTCCAACCATTTTAAACGTATAGTTAATGTGCCTCGCTAGGGCGTGCCCACATTATCTATCTTGCTCATACATAAATAAAGTCAATGCATCTCGCTAGGGCGAGTTTAAAATGAATTAAGTTGTCAACATGAAAGCGTAACACCTCAATGGGCCTGAAATCATAAGGGAATCTCGTTGAGGTGTTGCGCTTTCCAATAGCCAATAGTTTGTTCGTCTAAATGACCGAATCATTTTCGGCTCTTTGAAGGTTCATCACATATAGCATACAAAACATTTATGAGCACATAATATAAACACGTTACGCATCAAGTTTAGCCACTAAATTAATATCCATTAATTTAAGCATACTATTTATGTGTCATTAGTTTCTCTATAATTATGAGGATGAGACTATTTCAACTTTGGTTATTATCTCCAAATCAAGACAACAAGAAGTGCGGCCGAAACTAAGCCATAAGGCATCCACAATTCCGCACTAATTCAAAAAACCAAGAAAGTAGTCCATGTGGCCGAAACTAAGCAATAGATGGTCTCGATGAACGTAGGCCAATTGCATCCACAATTCCACGTGGATCTCCAATCTTTGAATCAAGAACTTTGTTTCTCAATTTTAGCAATTATGAACTCTTCATAATTCTAACTTCGTTTTATCTTTGAAACTTTGATTGCGATCAAGTTTGGGAAACACAATCTCGATGAACGTAGATTAGCCATCCAAACCTTGAACCAATCTTAGAATCGCAAAACTAAAACAAATAGGAAAATCAAACCCCAGGATCCACACCCAAACCAACTACCCAAAACCCACTCCAGATCAGCAGGTCTGACTGGTCTTGTCACTGGTCTGGTCGGACCCCATCAAAATTCCAGATTCTGACCGAAAATCAAAACCAGAATCCTGACAACTGTGCGGCCGCCCAAGAAAAAACTGTGCGGTCGCCCAAACTTGTGCGGCCGCCCAAGGTTTTCTGTGCGGTCGCACAGTAGCACCATAATGAATTTTAAAGTTCGAAAATTTGTCTCAAAACTGTTTTTCCCGATTATTAAAACTTTGATCCAATCAAAAATTAATAATCAAACAATTTAGAATCCAACATAATTTTTAGTGCGATTCAATAGTGCGATTAAAGTTGTAAAACAATAAACCACATAAAATCATATAACACATAAACATCATATATCCAATATTCATATCATGTTAGACACATAAACAATTTATATACACACAACATGATATAGGTATTGAAATAGTCAACATGAACGGGGCTCTGATACCACTGTTGGGTTTCCAAGTAACATGCGCAGCGGAAAATAGCATTTAAAATTTTATGAAACCCAAAGCCCATAGATCCATTCATATGATTAAATCAAATACTTGCAATATGAATACTAGAAAAACTAACCCTTGATGACTTTGAATTTGGTCTTTGATCTTGGTGGAGAAATTGAAGCTTTAATCACGAACAAGTAAGAACACGAACTTTGAAGATGATGAGCTTCACCCTCTAACGGTATCCACACCTTGAACGAATATCAAGAACACTTGATCTTGGTTGCTAGACCAAAATTGTGAAACACGTTTTCACAATTAATATGAACTATATAGAATATTATTTTGTGTATTATTTTGTTCTTCAATTCTAGGATGTCTTAGAACAAAATAAAACTCTCTCAAACTCTTTGGAGACTTGGACAAAAGCTAGGTTATTGTTCTGGCCCGAATTTGACTGTTTATATACAAGTTAGACCTATTCCAAATAGGAAAATTGTGTCAAAACCCGTCCAAAATCATTTTCCTAATTAAATCAGGAAATCTGTCCCGACACACTGTGCAGCCGCCCAAAATCAGGTGTGCGGTCGCCCAAAACATGTGCGGCCGCCCAGCCTGGTTTGTGCGGTCGCACACCAGCTCCAGACAGTCTTAATTTCCAATATAGTCCTTTTAGGATTCGTTCCATTGTGTGTGACCCTCTAGGATTATAATGAGTTGGCAATGGGTTCAAACATGAATCCATAAGATATGATTAGGTTCTAGCAAACCGTCATACCTACCCAAATAGCATAACTAGATACAAGTTCGCATTCCTTTAGAATATGTCACAATCCCTTTGTCCACAAGTCATGGTCGAACGGTCAACTTGTCTTTGTTCAATACTTTCTCGATTCCGAATATGTTGACAATCCAAATGACATTGATCTAATCAATTCATTTGAGTCCGGCCGAACATTTCATCAACATCATTCCTACGAGAGGCCTAAGCTTTAGATCTCTCCGAAGAGGGACAAATCCATTTAGCTTATTATTCTTCCCTACGTGAATCCGATTATGCCAATCATACACTTTATAACTACCCGGTTAAAGGTAGCGTTTAAATACGTCAAACATAATGTTCATCAAGTGGAAGACTATAATAACTTCATGTCTAAGGATTCGAATGACATAACTAATATGAAATATATGTACGACATAGACCATGATATAAATCTCATACAGCGGGTCATGTCTAGTATCTTGTTCCAAACAAGTACCCATAAATCTAACATGATCATCCCATGATCATTTAGCCTTTATACTAGTGCTTGACAAGTACTAGGGACGGAGATTATTATAAGTAAACATGAACAACAATAATAATCAAAACATATCTTTATTGATATGAAATAAATGATAACAATTACAACGTGTATTAAACGTGCCTAGGGCACCACTACCAACAATCACAAGTACGCAATACTCTATCAGTTGCCAAACACTTCCCCATAGGGATGAACACCTCTAACACATAAGATAGAGACTCAGAAGACAAATGTAACTGAGATGTAAAAATGCACAGACACATATAAATGCAATGAGCCGGGGTCTATAAGTGCACGTGTCCTCAAACTAGACATAGAAATTATACCTCCTATCACGGCAGAAGAATCTGAAACCTGCTGTTGATTAATAACAAAAACACGACCCTGCACTTTAGGCTTTCCCAAGGCATCCCTCTTCTGACCCTGTGATAATCCAGCTCCACCCCCAAATGATACATTCCTGGTTCTAGGACAATCCCTTTGAAAATGATCAAACTGACTATAATTCAAACACTTACCCAACTTCTTCCAACACCTTTCTTCAGAGTGTCCTTCCTTATGACAATATTTACATATCCTTCTACTTTGATTTCCCGAGGTGTTACCTTGATTATTGGCAATTGATTGCCCCTGAGGTTGTCCTTTGTTTTGTAATGATGTTTCCTGACCTCCTCGATTGTCACCGTACTGTGGTTGGGGTCTTCCTTGCCTTCCAGCACCTGACAGTTCAACTTTCCTCTTATGTTCTTCAATATGGTGCTCCACTTGATAAACTCTATCAACTGCATCTTGAACATCCTGGATAACTCTGTGAATTTAGATGTATACTGAGCCACGGACAAAACATTTTGCTCTAAGTTGAGAAACTCCATTTCTTTCCTGTCTTGATTCACCCAGGGAATAAAATGTTCCTTGAACTTCTTTTAGAAAATTTTCCCAAGTATAGGGTACTTGAGTCTCATCCCAATTGGTCTTCAAAGCTTTCCACCAGTACTCAGCAGCTCCACTCAGTTTAAAAGTAGCAAACCTGATTTGATCTTTATCAGAACATCTCAGAACATCAAATATTTTTTTCATCGATTCAATCCACCTTTTATCTTTAGCTACATCGGGTTCTCCATCATAGCCTATTGGTTTCATCTTTAAAAACTGTTCTAGCCCATATCTCGGAGGTACTTGATCTTCTCCTTGTCTTTAATCATTTAAGGTTTTCATGGCTGCTTCAAACATTTCCTTGCCTTGACGGCCCTGACTGATCTCCTTCTGTCCCAACCATTTTCAATAAGTACTTGCATAAGACTCTCAACGTTACTCACCCTATACACAACTACCATCCTAGGTCACTTAGTCATTCTAGACCATCTACAACCTAGCTCTGATACCAACTGTCGCGCCCCAAACCCGTGGTCCTACTTGGCCCCACGCTCGGGACACGATCGGAACACGTCATAAAACACTTTTAGAAAATTTTTCGAAATATACTTTCATAAAGTTTAACAAAATCCACACTCGAAGTTCAAAGACTTCCATTTAAATTTCAAACAACTTTACAAACAACTTTCACAAACGAAAGTACTTAGCCCGAAGGCTTACAAACTCTTATACAAATGTACAATTACCACACTTTAACAAAATATGTGATACACGGATAAAGGCTCGGGTACTCTACCCCAATGGTTATACATTTACATAATGTAGCCTTTACAAACACTTGTCCCAAAACTCTTACCAAAACCACCACGACGTCCTCCCTTGTGTAAGTGACCTATCCTCTGGGCTCTCCTTTATCTAAGGAAAACAACATTGAAAGGAACGGGGTGAGAATAAATCTCAGTAAGCTACTAAAATACAACTACGTTACATGCTGAAATGATACTCATAATTGAACAATGTCAATAAGCATTCACATATCACATAACATGAGAGGCAAAGCCAACTCATCATACCACATATAAGGCAGAAATAAACACTCATAAGCGGATACTGAGCCAAGGTTCTCGAATCAAACATATAACCATCTGAGAGGTATCAACTGAGCAGCACCAAATGGCTGAAACCGGTTCCGAAACTAAACAATAACAATAACAACAACAACGGGGGGGAAATGACACAAAGTCATAACCCAAACGGTGACTAAACTCACACAAAGGAGAGCTAGCCCAAACCCAATCCGTGGCCCAAGGAAAGGGGTTAAAAATGGGAAACCAATGGTAGAAGCCTTACAATGAACTTGGCTCGTGTGCCATTATAATCCATACCACTGCTCGACTCCACAACAAGAAGTACCAGCTGGACTTTACACGAGGGCATAGTAATAAATACTTGCTTTAAACAACAACCGGGGCATATACTCTGGGACACAGGGAGTACGCATAACTTGTAAAATTCTATTATAAGTTTCTCTAAATCAATGAGAGTTGTTAGTTTCTCATTTTTATTTTATTTTTTTATTTTTTAGCAAAGTTTCTCTTTTTTATTGAGAACTTATGTTTGTGTATTTGTTTTGTTGTTTTTCATTTTCCAATTGCAACCAGTGTTCTAAAAGACGTCCGTCTAGGCCGCCTAGACGCTAGGCGTTCATGAAACGCCTAGGTCCTGTCTAGGATATTATAGTTATTTCTGAATTCTCGGCTCCGCCTAGATCCCGCCTAGGCCCCGCTTAGGCGCTAGGCGCCCCTGCGGCGCCTAGCGACCGCCTAGCGTTTTTTAAAACCTTGATTGCAACAAATCTAGCTTAATGATTTCATTATTGTTCTTACTTTCTCTATTCCAAAATAACTTTTATCATTTTCCTTTGACAAAAATTAAAGAGATAGTATATATTAAAAGTATTATGAGTAGAAAAGTGGTCGAGAATATGATGATTTGAGAGTGTAACCCATAATTTGCGTGTGTAAGGGCATCTCCAATGGTAGGTACCAAAACCAAATTTTGGTACCTACCAAAAGTGTTAACATCTCCAATGAGGCAAGCTTGAGGTACCAAATTTTGAGTAAGAGTTAAGCAAGGTACCAAAGGGAAAATATAAAGTCACAAAAAAGTGCCACAAAATGTGGCTTACAAAAGGATGTGTCAAAATTTTATTGGTGTTTCTAATTAGAGTGTGCTGGGTCCACAATCGATGCAACCATTAAAATATCGCCACCTCACTTTGTGTCCATGATTTTGTAAACTTCTTTTATGCCAATAGCATTGCCCGGTACCAAATTTGATACGTTGTCTAACTCTTTCTCATTGTTTAAGTATTACAAAACTTGTAAATTTCTTCCTTTTTTAATCTTTTACCTCTTGTGACTTTATTTTTATTATTACTATTACTAATATTATTAATATTATTTTATTTTTATTTTTATTTAAAATTAAAAATATTATTTTATTTACAATTATTTATATTTAATTATTAAAAATATTTAAATTGTTAAATATTTTAAATATATAATAAAATTAATAGTATAAAATAAAATTTTGATTTTAATACCTAGCATTGGAATTACTATTACATTTTATATAAGTATCGAAATTTAATTTTGATACTACCATTGGAGATGAAACTTTGGTACCTTATGAATAGTACTCAAAGGTACCAAATTGTGATTTTGGTACTTTTGCTTAACTCTTTTCATTGGAGTTGCCCTAAATACAAGTGGGGTAAGGTGAATAAATAAAAAATAAAAGTTGAATATTTTAAGAAAGTGAGATTATCAATAGGACACCTGAAAGGAAAATGAGGAAGTCTTGTGTAAGATGGTCTCACACATGAGATGGATCTTGACGAGAGAGAAAATGAGTTTGCTCCGCCCCGCATAAGGGGCAAACCATTTACTATCTCAACGAGACATGTCTCACGTGTGAGATCGTCTTACACAAGTTTTTATCAAGAAAAAATAGTGCAAGTTGTTTAGAGACGGACAAAGTATTGCACAGGGCTGCTTTCTGGATTCTCTAAGTTACATCATCCGAGGATTTTTTTAAAGAGGTGGTCTCTTGTGAGAACACCTAGATCCGTCTCATAGAAGAGACGGGTCGACCCATGGCCCGTGTACAACATTCTCCGCGAAACGTAGGATCCCAACCCATGCTCCACTCAAAATCTGCCACGTGGGAGCGACTCATTGGCCCAATTATTTTTTTTTCCCAGAAAAAAATCGTTTTTTTTTTTAGTTTTTATATTTTTTTTGACTTTTTTTTTTTCGTTTGCCAAAAGTAATACTTAGTACAACTAAATGTAACAACTGTGTTACTTATAAAGTACAAGTTTTACAAAAAAAAAAAAAAAATAGCTCATTTTACTCATCTTTCAACTGTAATACTAACTATAAATACGTGTAACACTAACAATAACTAAATATAATTATCGTTATACTGAAATGTAATAGAGTTTTTTCAGAACATTTTTTATTTTTGAGTATTTTGATTTTATTTTTCAAAAGAAAGTAACATTTGAAAAATAACAACTTATACTCCCTCCGTCTCTAGTTAGTGTGAACCAAAATGTTGGGCACACAAATTAAGAAAAAGTAAGAGAGATAAATAATGGAGGGAGATGTTTGTGAGTATGAAAAATTAAATAGGAGAGAGAATGAGTAGGAAGAATAGTAAGTTGATTAGTGTTGTGAGTGTAAAAGTAAAGTAGGAGAGAGAATTAGTGGGAGGAATAGTAAAATTTCTTTGCTATTTTTGGGCAGTTCACACTAACCTAAGACGGACGAAAAAAGAAATAAGTTCACACTAACTTGAGACGGAGGGAGTATACATGAATGTAATTATTTGTACAAGTAAATGTAACATTTTAGTAGATGAAATTGTAACAGATTTTTATAGATAATGTAATACTTTTACATGTATCATGATAAATTGAACCCATTGTAACTTATTATTTGAAAACATATAGGTATACTATTATACAAACAAACGTAACTGTTTTACAATGTTATTATACAAGTAAAATGTAACATTCGTTTATAAAAATTGTTACTTTCTTATTTTTACAATGTTACTAACACAAGTGTTTTTAGTTCTAAAGTGTAAATAGTTGAATTATTACTTTTCTATACATGTGTTACAATTATGTATAAACATTGTTACATATAAGTAACACATTCGTTACATTTTAGTTGTAATAAGTACTCCCTCCGTCCCAGACTAAGGTTCTTACTTTTCTTTTTGGTTTGTCCCAGACTAAGGTTCTTAGTTGGTTTATTACCTAAAATAGACAATGGGACCCACTTGTCATTCTCACAACAAAAACTTTTTACCCACTTTCTCTCTCCTACTTTCTCCTACTTCACTTTTCATACTCGCAACATTTATTTTTTCTTAATATCCGCGTAAAGTCAAACTAAGAACCTTAGTCCGAGACGGAGGGAGTATTACTTTTGGCAAACGAAGAAAACAAAAAAAAAACACTGTTACTTTTCTGTATATATGTATTACTTTTATGTATACAAACGGTTACATATAAGTAACACATTTGTTACATTTAGTTATATTAACTATTACTTTTGACAAATCGAAAAAAAACAAAAAAAAATTATATATAAAAAAATAAAAAAAAAAAAAAAAATTTGGCTTGTGGGTCATGAATCCGGGTCATGGGTCAAAAAATGACCCGTCTCTCTTATGAGACGGGTCATGGTGTTCTCGTACAAGTTTTTGTCTTTCCTAAATGCCAAAGCATTGTACTTGAACTCTCTCATGCTAAAAAGAAAACAAACAAACAAACACGAACCGGGTCTGATTCATAGCAAAAGAAAATAAATAAACTAAAACATTAACAATGTAATAATCTCTTTTCAAAAAAAAAAAAACAATGTAATAATGTCAATGAGAAAAATTCCCGCCCCGTACGAAATCAATCTAATCACCAATTCCGAATCCATCTCCTACGATTTCCCTCCCACTCTATATGATTGGCATTTGGTAAACCCTCCTCTTCCAATCGCTGTTCAAGCTACTGATTCAAAAAACACACAGTCAATTTCAACGCGCTTTGTACAAATTAAAGTCAACTCCGATTCCAGTCGCCGATTATGAAAACTAGAGGCAAACTCAGTGGTGCCGGAGTTGCTTGGTGGACTCTAGGGCTTCCCGCCGTCTTCCTTTTCTGCCTCTTCTTCTTCTTTGCCGGCTTCTTCGGTTCTACTCTTTTTTCTCAACAGGTTACCTGTCTAATTCTAATCACCTCTCTCTCCTTTTATACTATGGTGGATGATTTGCGGTAATTGTTTGGTTTGGTAATCGGCAGGTCGATTCTAATTTGCGGCCTAAACCGCGGTCGCTTGGATCGGTGAATGATGTTTCGGAACTTGAGTTATGGTCTCGTGGTGACAGCGGTGATGATTCGTTTACGTCTATTCCATTTCAGGTATGATTCGTTTGATCCTTGTTTGTGTGATTGCTATTGTGTTTTGACTTTTGATGGTATAAACTAGGTCAAGTTTGTGATGTTTACATTATGATCACGATGGCCATGTTAATTTTTTATTTATTTTTTTATTATTATTTTTGGTTTTTTGGAAGTATATTAGCTCCTTAGACCTGATTAGTTTCTAGTGGTACAAGTTAGCCCAATTTTGTACCTTAGGATCATGATGCACAGTTAAACTGTTCTTCGAAGTAGATTTAGGCCAGCATTAGTGATGTGCACTAGTTTGCAATGTTGATATATTATCAGCTGAAAAATCAGACTTGGTTTATTTAATATGGCTCATATAATTATGTTTGTGTGGAAATTTGGACGTCCTCTTTATTTTGGCACACTGATCAATATTAAACAGATGGTTTAGTAGTGCTATTTACTGATATGCAAATGCACTTCTTCCATTTGTTTTCTTAGTTTATTCATGTTTCTATGATCAACGGATTGGTAACTGAAGTAGTTTGCTTTGTTCGTTGTTCACATTTTATATCAACTTTATGTGTGGTCCACATACAGTCGTAGACCATTGCTATACTTGGTGAGTTTTTTATTGAAGATCTTACATTACACAGCTGTTGAGAGTAATCTATATAAACAAAATCCGTGATAGTATCCAGCAGTGGCGAAGCCAAAATAAAAGGGGGTCAAGATTGTTTTATGGATATACATTATAGTTGAGGTATTCAAACTTAGCATAAGGGGATCAAAAAGATAATTTAGTGCAAAATTTACCCAAAATCAAGGGGGGTCAAAATGTATAAATTCATCATTTTTAGTACTAAGAAGACATTTAAAAAGAAAAATGAAGGTGGTAAAATTGACACGTTCCAAAATTGAAGGGGGTCGAGTGACCCCCTTCTACATAATGTGGCTTCACCACTGGTATCCAATATGTAAGCTCAATCACGAGGTATAAGGTGTCATTTATCTAGTCAAGATTTGCCTCCACAAAATAGATGGAATTTGTGTTCTCTTATAAGGTTAAAAAGCAAGTTAAAGAGTATATTAAACTGTTCTTGACTTTTTGTAGGAGCTTCTCTAAGATGTAACTCTAGAAAGGACGAACGCCTTCTCTAATTGAAACTAAAAACATAAAAACCCAGCTACAAAAGGTAGAAAAGTAGTCTTTATCATTTATTTTTTTTAAATAAAATCTTGTACTCGACAATTGTAAGTACAAAAGGATAAGAAAATTACTTCTCTAACAATCCTACTCCCTTATTGTTTGGTAAAATAGTAATGATACAGCACAAATTGGAAGGTTGATTTGCATTATTGGCTATGAAAACAAAACAAGCCCGTGGATCTGATAACAATGGATAAGTTTTGGTGCTAAAAGGGTGACACTGTCTTAACTTATGGGTTCTAAAATTATTGCAACCCTAGTGATACTGAGGTCTACCTTTGTAATTATCCTAGTTTAAACAGAAGAGATTTTTAGTAAGTGTATTCTCGTCTCTCTTCCATATTTTCATCTCTGTTTTCCTTCTTATTGCATCAAATCAGTCAATAAGGGATTATACACGTTATCATTGTTTTGACTTTTTTTGGTTTCAAAGAGAGTGGCCACTGTTTGTTTTACCAATCACGGATATTACCACCTCAAATCCCAAAATCAATGTCCATTTTATTCATGGTCATGATAATGATACTGATTTGATACATAGGGAGTGTTCCAGCATTACCTAAATTGAACTGAACCTTTTTATGATCATCTATGACTCATTCTCGTTGAGGGTGTTTGCAAACACATTGTAAAAAATCACGACTATTTTTTTTTGTGCGGATAAGTGCTTTAATTGACAGACTTGATCGTTGTGTACAAGTCATTCTTTTGAAGATGTTCGCTAATGTAAATGGTAATAATCAATACTACCTCCGTCCCAGTTTAAGGTTCTTAGTTTTTTTGCTGTTTGTCTCAAGGATCTTTGAGCAATAATTGAAGGTTAATCTAACTATCCAGATGAAAATCTAAAACTAGTTATTGATAGACCATCATATATACTATCAATAACAAGTTTTAGATTTTCATTTGGATAGTTAGATTAGCATTTAATTATTGCTCAAAGATCCTTCAGACAAACAACAAAAAAACTAAGAACCTTAAACTGGGACGGAGGGAGTATATTTATTGCACTAACAAATGTTGAAGTACCATCTACTTATTCACAACAAAGAACAAAGTGGCATATCTTTAAAAAACTGCGCTCAGTTCTAATTTCCCACTAAAGAAAGAAACAGGAGCACACAGAATATGTTCCCACTTCTTGGGAAAAGCACCATGAATTGGGAACTGATTTACTGATTTTCCCTCTTATGAATCCGTTCCTCTGGTCATGGAACAAAATAGAGGAAAGAAAAGAAAAGAAAATAATCGTAACATTTATTTTGTGATATTTGTTGTTGAGAATGGTAGCTCTCTCTCCCTCTTTCTCTATCTACACACACACACACACACATATATATCTATGTATATAGAATCTGTGACACACAGAGTGATGGAACATGAATATGCAGTAAGAGGCCTTTAACATCAAGCTCCCAATTACTGTTTGTTTGGACTTTCTTGAGAGTGGACGATTGTGTCATTTATCATTTACTACCTCTGTCCCTAAATGAGTGTCCGAATTTCATTTTAAGGGACATCTGAAAATCTCAACCTTTTGTACAATTTGGTGGCAAAGATTCATATATAATCTTGTAATCTCCTTTCCAAACATTTAGTTTTGCAAGTATAAAGAGACCGGTGAAAAAAAAAATCGAAAAAAATATTTAGGGACAAAGTTATGTTCAAAAAAAGACACTCATTTTGGGACAAAGATTTCTTGAAAATGGACACTCATTTAGGGATAGAGGGAGTATGATTTTTGTCGGGGTTTCATAGGATTGATTTTAGATGACAATTGCTATTAGCTAGCGTGTGTGAACCACTAAGTATCTGTATTTCTGAACTTGAGTATTTTTCCTGTACTGTAGTCACTTAGTCCGTACAACATTAAATGAAGATTCTTTGGAGCTTACTGTTTTTGGTGTATCCTGATCTTTATTCAGGTTGACATGTGATATTTCCTCTCTTGTTATCTCAAGGTACTATATAATGTGTGCTCAGAAATAACGGTGAAAGTAGAGTTCATAGATTATTTTTGTTGTACTTCTTGATCATTCCCCACCCCGACCCCATTTTTCGTATATGGATTATCTGGGTCTATTCTCCATCTCCACCACTATTGATTACTTTTTTGGTTAATAGGCAGTTTTATAAAGGCCTAGAATGAACAATGTTATTTTGGTGAGTAAAGCCAAAAAGGAATAGATAGCTGCCACACTACGGCTATCTTCATATCATATTTTCATCCTCTGGTATTTATCTCTATTTTCTTCCGGACCTTCACTTTGTGGGTTTCATTTTCTTATTTAGATCTTAAGCTGGAAGCCTCGTGCACTGTACTTTCCTGGTTTTGCAACAGCTGAACAATGTGACGGCATTGTCAAGGCAGCAAAAGTTTCTCTTTTACCATCAAGTTTGGCTTTACGCGATGGAGAAACAGCTGAGAACACAAAGGGAATCAGAACAAGGTAAGTATGATTTTTGATTCATCAATTTTACATGTTGGATATACAATTTATTATCTGTCGGAGGAAATCATGCTTTTTTGTTATTATTCTTTTTTCCTTGTAATCAGTTCTGGAACATTTATGAGTGCATCTGAAGACAAAACTGGGATCTTGGATTTTATAGAGAAGAAAATTGAGCGGGCCACAATGATTCCCAGGACTCATGGAGAGGTATTTTTCCATTAACACCCCCTACTAAAAATACTTGCAAAATTTTTGAGAGGTGTTGAAAATAATCAGTGAGTAGTTATTGCAAGTATGAAGTGAGTCATATGAGTAATGAATTACTATAAATACTTTCTTTGTTTTTTTCGATAAGAAATGAATTTGTTAAAGTTTCATAATAAAGGATAAAGTAATGAACGTGATACATTAAATGGAAAATTTTAAATTATATTGTGGGACAAATGAGTATATTAAAGATGATTTTAGATATATATATATATATATATATATATATGCCGTGCATCGCACAAGTGCACTACTAGTAACTAAAAAAAATTATATTATAAATGTTCACTAATTTTCCCTGTAATATTAAAATGGAAGGTTTACCTAATTACCTCCATTCAAGAGAGAGTTTCTGCCATGCAATCAGTCATATTAATAACCCATTGAAACAGTGAACCTCCACATTTCAAGTTCAAAGATACGAGACTCATTCCCAGATAGTTCTGTCACTCTTCAAGAGATCTTTCATTTAAGTGGCAGTTTCAGTCATGCCATAAATCATCCCTGGGCAGTTTTAATTCAATCACTTGAAAAATGTCAAGCACACTCTATACATTCTCACCATCCTAGAATCACTTAGTTGGGGCAAATATTGGGAAAAGAATATGAGGATTTTTTTGGTGGTTGATTTTGAAGGGAAAAGTGATCATAAGAAGCAAAGGTTAATTATTTAATATGCCCAATATTATCTTGGTCGAGTGTCTAAACTTGTACAAGTTTTGTGGATGGTTCCATTTTGACTTCTGTTTGTCTATTGGTCCTGTTATGAACAGCTATCACTGGATCCTTGCCTATATCGTTCATACCGTCGAGAGTAGTATTTATGTTTTCCTTTTGATGAATTTCCTGCTTTGCTATGGAGGATGTATCCATTTTGTTCTGTATCTTTATCTCCTTACTTTTTTCTCATGATGCGGTATTTAGTGCAATATCTGATTGCTTGTGAGTTGTTTCCTGTTAAGTGTCTTTTATCATAGGTACATTAACTGTCCTAGTAACACTATTCTCACCATGTTTCAGCCATTCAACATTCTACGCTACGAAATTGGGCAGAAGTATAACTCACATTATGATGCTTTTAACCCAGCTGAGTATGGCCCACAAAAAAGCCAAAGGGTACGTGACTAACCATGACTTCTTTCCTGTACAGCTTTGATGAAAAAGTGCTTATACTCATCTGCCAAAAGGCCAGAGCAAGACTATCATAACATCTTTATTCATTGACCAATCTGACGCACCAAGAAAAATAAGTTGCTCTCCTCCCCAAATAACTGTCAATTTTTGAGATATTACTTTTCCCAAAATGGATGTCCATTTTAAAGGAATTTATTACAATCACCTTTTAAAAATTATCATTTTCTGATGTGCACTCACTATTATGTAAGTCTTGGCAAGGGTACATATTGTATATATATTTGCTTAAAGTCATCATTTCCAAAATCTTTCTAATTCTAAAAAAATGGACAATCATTTGGGATGGATTTTAATATCGTAACTTTATGTATGTAGATGTAATAAGCTAGATCTTTCTGTTTTAGACTTTTAGGCCTGTTGCACAGGTTTGCATCATACGCTATGACTCCACTGTTTTAATTTATAGAACAGTGAAGTTCACTTACAATGTATGCCAATAACATTGCATGTCACTTTTGGGAGAGTGTGTTCAATGTCTTATGTGATGAACTTATATATATAATGTTTAAAGGAAGCTACACATTGCTTGATAGAACTCTTTAGAGCTAAAATCCACTATTCATCTTATCATGGTATGTTGTCCTTGTATTGATTTTTGTTTATTTTTAACGTCAACATTGGTTAACTTATCTACAGATTGCTTCTTTCTTATTGTATTTATCTGATGTCGAAGAAGGTGGAGAAACCATGTTTCCATTTGAGGTGAGATCAAGGCCTTGCTTGTTTATTTTATTTTGATTTCTTTTACCAGTTCTTGCAATATCTGAAGATAAGCATTCACTCTACTGATCTGATCTGCAGAATGGACAAAACATGGATTTAAGTTATGATTTCCGCAAATGTCTTGGCTTGAAAGTGAAACCCAGGAGAGGCGATGGACTTCTTTTCTATTCGCTATTCCCAAATGGTACAATTGATCCGGTGAGTGTTTTTACTGTTTTACTACGGAGTATATTATTTAGTCACAAATTCCTCCTATTCGTAATGCAACAGGTAGGTGAGTGGGAAGTAAAAAACCTACAGTATGAAACAAATCTGACTTTAATTTACAAGTGATTGGGGGGTTACTTCCATTTTCGTGGATAAACGTCTCTGTTCAAAGCTTCCTTGTACGGATTAAAACTAGAGAATAAATGTTTACTGAATGTAATGTGACACTCATTTTGGGATAGATTTATGAACGAGTCCCTTGTCTTACAAACTCGTAATTGCTACTGCAGACATCACTTCATGGGAGCTGTCCAGTAATTAAAGGGCAGAAATGGGTTGCCACAAAGTGGATCAGGAATGAAGTATATGATGATTAAATTAAATGCTTGGATTGTGATCTGAGCTTATTTAACATTACCTTAGAGAAGAGCCCTCAAAAGTTTTGCTTGCATGATAATGTCAAAATCCATCCCCAATTCTTCAGAAACTGACAATGATGTAAATGAACGTTTCAAAGAACAGCTATATTCTATGTGTCCGCTTTTGCGCTTATTTTATTTTATTTATTTATTTATTTGGGGGGGGGGGGGGGGGGGGCGGGGGGGCGGGGTGGGAGGTGGGGGGATTGTATGTTGGTGTTTTCTTTGCACTTAGAGCTGCTCTCACTTCAAGAGGCACAATTTTTGTGTATTAGAAGGGGAAAAAAAGGGCAAGTTTGAGACTGCATTGCACACCATGGTGGTGGTGGTCTAAATTGCAGGGTTAGCAATGGGAAGAACATGTTGCAAAGCATTTTACTGTACCTCTTCACAGCAAACTTGTGTTGTGCCAAAAAATGATGTTCCATTTTTCATTGTCCCAAATAGTTTTTGATATTTCTACAATTTAGGCTTAATTAAATGTGCATAAACACAACATGGCTATTGAAGCAAGTGTTCAGATCTTTCAAATTTGATAATCATTTTGTATAAAATAGATTTGTCTGCATATGTGAAGCAAAGCAAGACAAACAAAATGATTTGAAACTATTGATCATTTGCTCCCACCTTCATCCCAGCCATTGATTTCCAAAAAGAGGGACTGGGGCGCCATCCCCTCTTTTGGCTGTGCAGCGAAGTAGAATGGGGGTGTTGACCACCATTTCTCGTTTTCTAATTAGCAAAATCAAAACATAGTGTTATTATGGTAAATACTCTCAAACGACCCTCGGGATGAAAGAAAATACAACCTAAATAGCAATCCTTCAGCTCAAGGGCCTATTTTGTTCAAATCTCACCAAATGTAGCATGGTTACCTGCATTCCTACATGTCTGTCTAAGTGGAAATCAGGAGGCGCCTGTACATTTGCACAAATATAAGGTCCATAAACACCTGGTTCGCTTTATACACTTGCTCGTGCCAAAAATTTGCCTTTGTTCTTTGTTACTTCTCCCAGCATTAGCCCACCTGTGGCAATTAATTGCACCGCTGAATATTAATCATGGTCAGCAGCTCTGTTTCTATTTGAGTCAAGATGTGTGGACAGGAACACTTCCTATTCGCGTTGATCCCACCTCATTTTTCGGGAAAAAGAATGCTTAAATTCACCGTGCTGGGTATCACAAAAGGTGAATTCAGTCATAATTTGTGAAAGTCTTGACGGGATGAGTGCTTGCCAAACTGCTTCAGCATATGCATACAGCCAGCTGCAGAGAACAAACTAAGAGCGGCTAATGCAATTATCGTGGAGTTCCCAATGCTCCGATAGTAACCTCCCTGCAAAATAAGAGTCTCGATTTAAGAAGTACAAATAATTAATCAGATTGTCGTGTCGGATAGACCACCAACATAAGCATAAACACCAATGCCAACAGCTGGTCAATGATCAAGTCAAACTTGTGGTAATCCTTGTAGATTTAATTTTCTCACCAGTTTTCTCCTTTTGCTTTTCCTTTTTTTTTTTTGGGACAGGGCTAGTAATAAAAATGGTTGATACAGCCTACCTCTGTTATTTTTGATGTCCTTCTCATCAAACCTAGGAAAGCGGGTTGCAAGGTGATGCGACCAACTGTCACGGAGACCTTTTCCCCTAAGAAACATTCTTTGGATATCCTACTAAATGCTTTCAAGTAACATACAGGAATACATTCTTCTGGACCAGGTATTACATTGTTGTGAGTAATTTCTTTTTAAGGCTGGCCTGTCGATTGTTAGAGGTGGGAAAATTAACCACCAAAATGGCAACCTTCAATCTCCTCTTCATGGGAATAGAAGGAGAAAAAGGCTAGCATATTTATAGACTATGTAAGACAAAAGCCAATAGGCTGTTCATATCTCAGTTCTTTAATACGTGACCTGATACTCCATCACAAAACAGCTTGCACAATTTTGGAGTTGCACGGGAACTAAGGAAAGAATATACTCACACCGTCCCAAAACAACTAGCACTAATTTCTTTTTTGGGTGTCCAATTGGTAAGTCCCACTTTCCTAAAATGTTCGATTTTTATTATTTTTATTCATCCTACCCCCACTTGTCATACTCACACACTTAAATTGTGGGTCCCACTCTTAAATCATCATACTCACAATCACTTTCCCACTCACACAGCATTTGAATATACATACATATATATATATATAAAACCTAAATATCGTGAGAACTTGGATACATTAGGTAAAAAACTAATGTATCCAATATGCACTTGGATACATCATTGGATACATTAAGTTCTCACGATATTTAGGTTCTCATTTGAGCACCTACCAATATATATAAATATATATATATATATATATATATATATATATATATATATATACACATATATATATTCTTCTTAATTCATGTGCATCTCCAAAATGGTGCAAGCTGTTTTGTGACGGAGGGAGTATATATTCAAAATTATGAGTAAACCACAAAACCAACCCGCATACTATGGCCCCAACATCACTTTGACATGCGTACTATCAACTCAGTAAATATACCATGCGTACTATAGTTTTATTATCAATTTCCCTGAGATTTGTAACGCCAGTCAAAATTTTAACGGGGCTGTTAATTAACTAACAAAAAGTGAGATTCTAATATTCAAATTATTCAACTTTGCCCCTTGAATCATGATGAAGGTTAGAAAATCAACTAAAAACATCATGTACATGCCACATGATGTGGTCAAACTAACCAATTTAAAGCCCATTTAACTTAAACAAATCAATTTTAAATCCAAACCACTCTCTCTCCTTACCCCTACGCCAGACCCATCCCTACCCATTTTCCAGAAATGTTAATTTATTCTCTCTTCTCTCTAGCATCAAATCCCAAATCCCCAAGATACCAAACTCATATTCACATTCAAAATCCAAATTCAAAAAACCAAATTAAATCTAAATCCCAAATTTCAAGTAGTTTTCAAAGAAACTGGTATAGCCATGAAATCAACCCCTTGTCCGCCATGGCTGTTGCAACTAGTTGGGATTTGTTCTTAATTTCTTAATGATAGAAAAAAAATATTGTGAACTGGTGGGGGAAGGCAAATTGAATTGCTAGAGAAGTGGGGGTGGTTGCAGATTTGTTACGGGGATGTATGGGATATGTCGGAGAAGAAGGGGAAGCTAACGACAGGGAAGAGGGAGGAAGGGCGGGGTCATAGAGATGAGATGACGGTGCCATTGAAGGATAGCATTCACCAGTTGCGTCATGAAGAAGAGAAATTGCCGGCGGCGTCTTGGGCGGGGGTAGTGGACGGTTGTTTCGGGAAAGGATGGGGAAATCGGGAAGATGGGGGTGCTGGGATACTTAGGGTTTCTTAAGGATGGGGAAAGGACGGTTACTTCCCTATTACGCACCAACTCCAACTGCAGTGGTGACTGGGTGGTCGGCGGTGGTGACTGGTGGTGGATGGGTGGAGGTGGGGCGGCACTTGGCTGGTGAGGGTGAAGGTGAAGGTGAGGGGCTATGGAGAAGAAATAGATGAAGAAGATGATAGGGGGTGTTCATATTAAAATTTAGGGTCAATTTTAAAAATGTGAATCTAACTTTTTGTTAAGTTATTAACAACCCCATTAACTTTTTAACCGACGTTAGAAATCTCATGGAAATTGATAATAAAACTATAGTACGCAAGGTACATTTACTGAGTTCATAGTACGCAGGTCAAAGTGATGTTGGGGCAATAGTACGCGGGTTCATTTTGTGGTTTACTCTCAAAATTATTGTCAGTGGAAAAGTTGTTGTGAGTATGATAATTTGAGAGTAGGACCCACCTTTTAAGTATGTGAGTATGACAAGTGGGGTAGGGTGAATAAAAAAATATAAAAGTTAAGACATTTTGGGAAGAGTGACTTATCAATGAGACACCCAAAAAGGAAATTAGTGCAAGTTGTTTTGGGATGGAGGGAGTATATATATATAATACGTTTGGCATACTACATTGTTGTGCACACACAACATTGAAGTGTTTACAAAGTTTACTGAAACAACAAATTCATCTAACATCAGGCAATTAAGGTTACGGGAACATACTTGGATTAGGCAAAACAGAATTGCTGCATTCGCTGGAGCTAGTGAAAGACTAATCATTCCTCCACGCAGCTCATTGGGTACATACCTGCGATTTAAATGTGCAGCAGGAACATTCAATACCATAGGAAATAAATGTACTAAAAAAAAATCCTAACTTGTACTGATATCTATTTAACATGGAAGTGGAAAGGTGGAAAAAATATTCGCATACAAGGTTCTCAATCTGGCCAGTGAAGGAAGAATAAGCCCAATGCAAGCATGGAATAAACAGAATAATGTTACAAGAAATCCAATTTCCTGCAGATAACAATAATCAAAGTTAGTCTCATGCCACGGGATCTAAACAGCTTGCAAAATATTTATCTTTCTTAATGGTTCAAAAAGTTCTCACCTGATAGTCATAAGCCACAATAGATAGAACAATGCCTGCTATAATGAACACATAAACTAGGCAATCCTCAGTCCGAAGTGACAATGGTCCACCAAAGAACCATGGAAAAGATGTACTACCCAGCATCCTTGCACCCAGAAAACAAGGGTAAATCAATCCTAGATGAACTTCTCGACCATCAGCCTGGATCCAATAACAACTGTCAAATACATTCAAAATGTAATACAAGCATGTGAATAACTGTCTCAAAAAAGAAAATGAACCACCCGAAGACATACCACTATTGTTGGAGCCCACAGAATCCAGAAGACTACTACAGAGAAATGAGCACAAGATTGTGCCCATGACAAAAGCCATATCCTTTTATCTGTCAAAAGCAACAGTTCATGACTAACGTGAACTTTTAATGAAGTTTATTGGAATTAGCAATGCAAATTAACGTTGTGCCACTATTTCAACATGCGAATAATCCGTCTACTCGGTGACAACCACAGATATATGTAGCTGCATCTTCCAATATAACAGGAGACCTCAATGTGGAAGTTGTTGGGTATGCTTATTATAAACCACTCCTCTTACCTAGATTTGATTGATCCCATAACCTAATTTTATCTTTTGTGGACTTTAGGATATATTGTAAGAAGTGTTAAACTTCATTTTTAGAATAGTCCACTTTGATAGTATAGGCTTTAGATTGATAGGCTGAAAATTTTCTAAGTCTGGAATTTTAGTGGTCAAGACCTTGACCGTGAATCCACCTGACCGTGGAAGACCACTTGACCGTGAATCACTTGACCGGAAGTCAGTGACCGTGAGCTTTGTGGCATATCTTGACAGGTCACATTTGACCCCTCGACCGCAAGCCACTCGACCGTGAGGCCTTGACCGCAAATGATGAAGTCCAAGAACCCAAGTTTGTTCAAATTTAACCATGGTCAAACTATGGTTAGTTTAGAACGTTGCAGAACTTGGATCCCAAGTAATTCAAATTTGAATTCATCTAAGTGGGACCACCTCTTACCTGCAAAAAGGGACAAACTCAGAATGAGCTCCAATCAGAATTCAACAGCTCATTGTCCTTCAACTTGGAGCCCAAGTATTTCCCAACAGTTACTTTCTCATTCAAGGCTATAAATAGCCCTTAAGTTCTTCATTGAAACTAGCTGAGATTCTAAGAGAGAAATTGCTGTTGATTCTAAGAGAGAAATTGCTGTTGAAATACTTGGTGATTGAAGATCATACTCAAGATTTCCAGAATCCTTTGAATCTTCAAAGAACTCACCTTTAAACCTTCAAAGCTCTCCAGCAACAAACAAGTCATCTCAAGCCTTGTAACACTTAAGATTCATTAGGCTCTACAATCACTTAGATTTTAAAGAGCTTCTGATTCTTACACACACTCACCCCAATTGATCAATCACATAGATTGCATCAAAAGGGATACACTGGTCTAAGTCTAGGATTTATTCTTCATAGAAAGTAGGTGTTGATTCAAAGCTTCATCTCTGTAATCTGTACACTCAAGAATCAATATATACCTCCATTCAAAATCCAAGACTGACCATCTTGGTAAAGGACGTAGATCTTTTAACAGATCGAACCTTTCCAAATACTTGTGTCATTTTACTTTCTGCAAATTTACTTTCAAGTATTGTTCATCTTGTTCTTTATTGTTCATATTAATTTTGTTTGTCGTTTAGTGTTTGATCTTTCAGATTTAAGAACTATTGTGAATTGTGTGTGTTTGTTCTCCACATTGCCTAAGTTAAAATCTGACTAACTAATCTTTTGCCAAAACTTCTAAGACAACAACTTTCAATCTCAACCATCTGACCACAAGTTCTCTTGACCGTATTTCTCTTGACCGCACTTACCTTGACCGGACTCACTTGACCGCAACTTGGTTGACCGTGAGTGCTGGTGTTCCTTAGAGATTTTAGTCAAAATCAACTCTACCTTATTTTCATCGAAAACTTCCGCTGTGCATATTACATCTTGAACGCACGGTTTATTACGTGACCGCAAAACTCAAGATTGTAAGCACTTGGTTGAATTTTGAAAAAGGGTTGAAATTTTAAGTAGGCTATTCACCCCCCCCCCCCTCTAGCCTCCTTTCACATTCCCTTGTTGTGTCTTTGGGACCAACAGAAGTAACCATCTGCTCTTGTTGGAGCAGAAGAGGCCTAGGAGCTAGGACACAGAGAAGCATCAATATGTCCATACGTGTATAGGAAGTTCAGTGATCAACATTCACTTTCAATCATTATTTCTTGCACACACTCATTTAAACTTGGAAGCTGAACAACTCCAATAAAAGATGCTACCACTGCATTCTATCTAAAGGCACCTAGTTTTTATTTTATTTGGTGTGAATGTTGGCACACTTCCATATTTCGTAAAGAATAACAGAGATCAAAGAATGAGCATCTCTTTACCAGCAAAGATATGTGCATAGAATGATATCCGATAATCCTTATATGCTGCTGTTGTAGATTCTCTCCATCCTCGGCTGACAGAAATGATACTGATAAATGCCAGTAAAATAGCTATAGTGGAAGGAGAAATCAAATATTTCTCAATATTATCGACCAGCCAATTTGCAAGAATTTGACTTCCTATTAAAGATGCGGACTCCGAGAATGTCATCAGCCAAAACATGTCATTCAATGTATCTAGTCTGTGCCCTAGCTGCAAAGGATAACCACAACAGCTTGTCTAGTT
Source organism: Campanula takesimana (assembly GCA_026119855.1). NCBI lineage: Eukaryota > Viridiplantae > Streptophyta > Magnoliopsida > Asterales > Campanulaceae > Campanula > Campanula takesimana. Next base: position 660,813 of record JAOWBW010000439.1, read on the forward strand.
AGCTAGTGATAAAAAGAGAGTTAATGTTGACAAAGCAGCTGAAAGAGGAAAAGGGAGGACCATTATTTGTGGCAAGCGAATAGGTAAAAACTGCAGGAAACAGAATGCTTCTATTTCAAACAAGCCTATGAATATAAAGGAAGAAAGAGACATTTCTTAGCACAAACCTTATCATGCTCAACCACCATCCACGTCTCGAAACCGAACAAGAATATTGAGCTGGTGAGTGAGAGACAGATACTTGCTAACCAAGTACTCGGGTGGAAAACAACCCTCCGCCAAGTGCCAACAAAAAGATGGAGGATGCAAAATATCAAGCAAACTATCTTTTGTCCTCTGCACAAATAGACAAACTGAATTTTAATACAAATTGAAAGAGAAAACCTCTGCTTATATGTTCAAATGTAGCACAACACTCATTAAAGGTTGTCCTGCATTTTAGAAGCAAATGTTTGCTGACAACTCCCCCCCCCCCCCCCTCTTCAGGTAACACATGAGCATATAGTATTTATTACACATCACAAACTTGTTCGGAAGCTTCACAAAGATGTGAAGACGTAAACAAATATCACAGTACACGGATGTACTTAGTCTTCCATAACATGCAGTATAATGGCTAAATGTATGTAATGTTTGTACTTAAGAACACAATACCAAAAGAGATAAGAGCTATAAAGAGCATGACTGTACAATGTTTGATAATATAATATACTTCTTTGTTGTGTACAAAATGAATTGTTTCATACATTATGACAAACTCAAAATAACATGAAAATTGCAAGCTTAAATAAAAATTAAGATTCTCAAATTGGTTCATACTTCATACCACTTCCCTGTATAGTGATAAGCCTTAATCAAGCTCTTAAATGGAATTAAATGCGGTAAGCAACATGCCTAAATAAAAGGAAACAAGTAAGACCAAGGCCATTAACTTACATCAAATCAGAGAGCATGCCGAGAAAAGTACCAAGGAAGAGAGCAGCAGCGGAACCAACACAGAGATAAAACACCATTTGCTCCCTACTAACACCGTAGTTTGCTAACTCATATTCTCCAAAAACTGACCATAGCCCTTCCATTACTGTCAACAAATACTAAGAGTCAAGACTAATCCAATACAACAGAAAAATACAGCAACACTTTTGAGCTAAATTTAAATTAAGTTCCGTCAATCCTAGTTGTGAACTATATGATGCTGTATATGTTAGAGTAAGTCAAAACACTTCCATTTTTGGTACTCCCTAGCTCCAATCAAAGAGTTCATTGTTTGTAATTAAAGAGTATAGTATGTTTTAGGTAATTGAAATTTGATTTTAAATTAAAAAAAATTAAGAATTATAAAGCTTTTATAACGTTCCCTCCATCTCAACATAGAGTTAATTTTCAAAGTAAGTTTATCCTAAAACCAGTATCAAATTACTATAGCCAAAGTAATTAACTATAATGTCTTAATTTGCAATCAGCAGTGATTTTGTGATAATTAGGGATACCAAATACTACTAATTTGTAAAAACACGACTCCAATTCCTCGATTCGAATAGAACTGGAATTGGATTGGGCGAGTGATATCTTCTCCCAAACTAGGAACGCAGAATGATATTATTGATTTGCAGTTGAATTGGAAAATAATAATAAAATAGACTGCAAATGCTGACCTGATGATAGAGAGAAGAGGAGTAGAAACCGTCTCTGGAAACGCATCAAAGACGGTGGCAGTGCGGAGGAGTCGAAGACGGTGGTTGTTCTGTTGGAGGTAGCCGAGAAGTATGGCAACGATAAAATGGAGAGTAAGCATGACGCGAATATGAATATGTACACAGATTGATTTGGTTCCCAAACTTCGCTTTCTATGACTACTCCCATTTGTTTGGATCTCTATGAATTTCGATCAAAGGTGTTTGTTTTGAATAAGATCTAGAGAAAAAAGTCGCCGGCGGCGTAGCGACGGCGATCGGCCATTTTCAATTAGGTGACTGATGAGCGAGAGTCTGATGTTGCTGTTAATGTCCCGCCTGGGCCTTCAATTGGGCTCGGATAATACTCCATTGTGGGCGTTTGCAATTGGGCCCATGTCTATTAAGCGTCGTTAGAGAGCCCATTTAATGGTCATCACGACAAAACCATAAGTAGGATGTGAAAATGGGATTTACCTTGAAAATCTTACACTTGAAAAACTTTGCAAAAAAGAAAACCCTCTTACCAGATTATAATTTTGTTACACCCGTTCTTTTGGAGTCGTGATCTCCTGTACCACTTTTGTATGCCATTTCATGTACCACTTGTAATCTAACCGTTCACAATGTTTGCATAATATTACAATAATATCAATCTTAATAACTATGAATCATTAGATCACTTGTGGCACATGAAATGGTACACGATGTGGCACAGTAGATTTGGGCTCGTTCTTTTGGCCAATAAACTATGGCAGACCCTGAGAAAATTGCTTATAATCATGGTGTAAAAAAAAAGGATTTTTTTTTTTTTTTTACTTATAATTTTGGTCGGCGGAGTAAGTAGCAAAAATGTAGGAGTAGTACTATCAAATTCTTCTTTTTACTCATTCCCTTCCTAGATAAATCACAAAGAATACTACCCAATGCCCTCTATGGGGTATGTCAGCGGTAAGGAGGTGAGGGGTGGTAAGACATCTTTTGTGCTCGAGTGGTGGGAGGAGCAGCTTGGTGACAAGTGATGTAAGTCCTGCTGGACATTCCCACCACTTACCAATGGGGGTGCAAGCACGACACATAGGTCATAAAAAAAAAAAAAAAAAAAAAAAAAAAAAAAAAAGAATACTACACAACATATGATTGCACCTGGTCACCCATGTTGAAAAGTTTGGCATAACATAAACTAAACTGAAAAGCACCCATAAACATCTCTTATTGTTACAGCTGAATGTTTTGAACTTCTCCCATGAAAATCATGAATTCTACAACAAACAAAGTAATATTGGGGTAGACAATAGTTGATAAACGCGGCCTAAGAAATACCAAGCAAGAGAGCACGATGAATTATACACAATAAATTGAATCAAAATCTATATTTACACGAAGCACGTTATATATAAACGATTAATCAGTAGAGGAAAGCCACTCCCGGGAACCAACTCCTCCTCATCCAAGGCAAATGAAATTGTTGCCTTCTGACCCAGTCAATGAAAGACGCTTCCATGGACGTCGCATTCTTTACTTGTTTGTCCTGCATATTAAATAATAAACACAAATGAACATCATATAAACTTAATCCAGCTCTCTCAATTCTCGCTTGATTAATATCTTGGGATGAGTCAGAATGGAAAGAGATGCAAAAGCAACAATAGTTTGCAAAATCATACCCAGATAAATGCAGAATGGATATAAGGCACCATCAAATCATGTCTCTTTCTAATATGGACCGACTGAAATGAAATAACAAGCAACGAGAAATGAAATGAAATCACCTCTAGTTCATACCCGTTTATGATGTTTAGATAAATTCCGTGACAGATCTTTTCCAATACAAGCTTAATTGGTATCTATCCCTTCAGCATTAAAAAAGAAAAAGAAAAAAAAAAGAAAAAGTGAATCAAACTAATCATAATAAGCAAAATACTGAATATCAAGGTTTCATCAGCAAAGAACATAGGGAATTATGGAGTAAGATTTGCTGTACCTTTCATTTCAGATCCAGGGTGCATCTCTAAATAGGAAGGTAGCTGTCCAGTTGTTCCATCAACTAGATGAGCCGTCTTACCATTTTTCTGTGGGGAGATTAATTTAAGAAGTGTAACGACCACAAGTCGCAGAGATGAATGGTCTATTGAACAAAGGTCCAAAAAAGCAATTACTTACAGAAGAGTCATCTGCCATCCAATCAGGCACATGTTGGGAAAGAAGGGAAACGTACTGTTCCATTGCCTCCTCCGGGATAATGTTTCCTACCCGCTTCCAAGCATTCCTGGCACACGAAAATCAGTTTGATCAGAAAACTAGGTATACATTATGCCAGATTAGGATAGCTTCAATCTGAAAAGGCTAGTTTCATATGATTAATATCAATAGCTTTCCAATTTCTTGACTCAAACCCTTCTTGGAATAAAACCTACCTCCTCCCATTCTACCTATATGGCCAACCACCATGTGCTGATGGCCAACAAGTTCTGATGTAAATGATATGCCTGTGTCGCTCAAGAGTAATCTCGTCGTTGGGCTTATATTGAAATTTACAAGAATTATTGATACAATCTCAACCAGTAGCAGAGCCAGAATTTTCTTATAAAGGGGGCAAAATTGTATTGAGGTTAAAAATCATCATAATGTAATTTAAAGGGAGGCAAAATTATATTATAGTCTATTTATTTTTTGATACAAAGGGGGGGGGGGGGAATGAAGTCACGGAGTAGCCCAGAATCTTTATATAGTCAATGCATAGCTAGTTGATTCCCCCGGACTTTGCCGAGGCTTACAACGTGGACTTAATAATCGGGTGGCACGGAGCAACACCGTGGGCCGTTGGGCCTGCATGTGTAACGAGTCAACTCTGATACCATGATAAAGTCTGAAGTTCTATCTCAAAACCAATTGGCTATGGGAGGAGTAGCCCAGGATCTTTATATAGTCAATGCATGGCTAGTTAATTCCCAATGTGGAATACTGTCTCTAACAAAAATTGGTAAAAGCATTGGTTTTAATACTAACAAGCCAATTAATCTTAAATTTCTTAGAGCTATTTTGTGAAATTTGAAACATGAATGGGGGCACTTGCACCCTTAATGGATAACATGGCTTTGCCTATGATCTCAACAAACGTGAGTTGCGGCAGTTGCCTGGGAATTAAATACATCCAAGTTACTAACTATAGATAATAGGGTGATTTCTTACAAAAATTTGAATCCGGAAACTTTTAAGATCGAGGAAGTGCAGAACTATGACTTCCTGGATACACGCGAGTGTCTAAAACAATGTGTATTCCTCTATACCTCACCAAATTTTAGTAAAGAAAAACTTGCACAAACTACTATGGTCTTCAATTAGACGTTTCCTCATGATTAGTACTGTCTCATGATGAACTTATCAACCAAGAATTAATAGTCCTCACTCACGAAAAATAGTCCAACTTCCGTTCTCAGTTTGTCCCAAATATAGTCTCATTCTAAAACAAGCAGTAACCACAGCAATGAGATGTGGAACCGCGCCAACAGGCAGATCTACAGCCGAGATACAATTGGGTCCCACATGGGTCCAATAAATCTTAAATCTTAATCTTCTAACAAAGGAGATGTGGCTTTATCCCAACATTGGCTCCTGCGTAGTACTCCCTCCGTCCCGGTTTAAGGTTCTTAGTTTGACTTTGCACGCTTATTAAGAAACCAAGGCAAACTTGAGTCAAGAATAATAGCGTGTAAAGGATATAATCGTCCATTCATAAAGTGAGTGAAAAGTAGATATGTAAGTGATGGTTTTATTGTAATATGTATGAAGTTTATGAGGACAAGATTGTCCGAAACACTATTCATACTTTACCATTTAAGGAATAAATCAACTAAGAACCTTAAACTGGGACATACCAAAAAGGAAAGTAAGAACGTTAAAGTGGGACAGAGGGAGTACCTTTTAACCAGCAAAAGCAATTCTACGTCCGCGCGATGTCAAGAAGGTACAGCCGATTAAGCAAGTAAAACAACATCCATAAAAAGTTTAAAGGAGAACTCCGTTTTTGTCCATCGTACTTTGGGTTGTATTTCACTTTTACCATCAAACTTTATTTTTATCATTTTTACCATCGTACTACAAACAATGGTGTCATTTTATACCAAAATCGATATTTTATAATGACACCATTGTTTGTAGTGCAATGGTAAAATTGAAACAAATTTGGGTATAAAATATCGATTTTGGTATAAAATGACACCATTGTTTGTAGTACGATGGTAAAAATGAAAAAAATAAAGTTCGATGGTAAAAGTGAAACACGCCCTAAAGAATAATGGACCAAAACGGAGTTTTCCCAAAGTTTAAATTGCCAAATGAGACTTTTTCTAATTTTATTTTTATTTTTTTGGACAAAGGGAGTAAGTGTCTTTATATTTTATTTTTTTTATTTTTTTTTTCGTTTCAAGCAATAGGTATGTAAACCCACATTGTATCAAAATTTTGTTATAAAGGCTAAAAGTATGTAAGATGAATGTGTTTATACTTTCCTTTTTAAGGCACAACACAAGAGATAGATCAGATCAGTTCAGCCACATGTGTTGCTTTCTCACCCATAAATATCAATCATACAAACTAAGATTAATGCGTACATTACTCTATACCTCAACTAGCATTAGTAAAATAAATCCTCAAAAAGTCCAACAATCATCAAATCAATTCATTTCTCGTGGTTTGATCAGTTAACTTGTGGTTTTGTATTATGAACAGATGCATCAACTATCAAACTTAAAACTGAGAAATTTAGAAGTCGTAAATAACATACCAATTGGCACGGGCAGAGACCTTGATTGCCATAGGCTGTGGCTCACAGCAAGGCCCTTGAGTTGCAACCTTATTAAGCCCATACAATTGCATCTTTACTTCATTACTGATCATCGAAACACGATCAGCATTACTGTTATCAGACCCCAAAAATGCAACCGCGGCCCAGAAAACCTTCTCCAATTCAGTCCTCTCAATCCCCTCCCAATCATCATCGTCAACAATCTCTACCACGTTACCTTCAACTGGTTCTACCTCGATCTCTGAAAATTTTCTCTCAGTAATTTCATCAAACACTTGCTCTGCTATTACATCATCACCACCGACACTTTCTCTCTCTGCCTTCTCACACTCACATTTTCTCTCTCTTCCCTCAAAAACACTTCCTTCCGTATCTCTCTCCTCCACTCCAACATCTTCAAATTCTCTCAGCAATTCATGATTCTCAAATTTATCATAATCTACAGATTTTTCTTCACAACACTGAACTTTTCCCGAATCCAGTATTTCAAAATCACAAGCTACTGATTTTGCCTCGCTCATCTCTTCGGATGAAACAGCATTTGATGAAGACTTACATTTAATGTAATCATCAGAAGCCGACGCTGAGAAAAGCTTCGCAAGAATCAGAGAAACTATGAGGGAGAAAGAGATTGTAAAGAACAGATCTTGGAAAATATCCATTACTGTTACAGATTGAGTGAGAAAATTTCTGGCGAATTTTGAGAGAGAGAATATAGGAGAAAGAACAGAGGAAAGTATGTAGTGTGTGTGTGCGCGCGCGCGTGTTATGATGGTTTGAGTTTGGAATGTGAATTTTGAATGTCGGTTGGACCCCATTTTGTTTTGTTGGCTAGGCTACCTTTGAATAAATAAAGCATGTGTCCAAAAGAGCCATCGTCATTAGCGGTTAAGGTATCCTTATTCATTCATTTCTTTCAAATATTCCCGTCCTAAACTTATCGCTAATAATTTTTATTTTAGGCGTTTCATATCTATTGGCATTTACTTAAAAATATTTAATTTTCTATTTATTACTCACTCACAACAACTATTTACTAACTTATATTCATGTTTTAATAAGTTACTTTTCTTAAAGTTGGTTTAAAGACTAATTTGAGGAGTCCCTACATTGAATAAGGCTTAATCTCGATTTAGCTCCCTATCTCTAGTGATCCGCTTAAGTTAATAAGAAACTTCAATTTCATAAAGCTTTATTATAAATTAAACAAAACTCGACTCACAACTGCTAAAAATAAATTGTTCGTTCATGAATAAAATGGATTCCCCGAAAGAATAACATTTTATCATTTGTTGCCCCGTACTCCGTATATATTACGGAGTACAATATTATTTCATCTCCTTTCTCATTTGTGTGTTTTTTTTTGTTTTTTTTTTTGGAGAATTTCTTTACATTTTGACACCCCCCTCCACGAATTGAAACAGTTGATGGGTCCTCATCTCAACAATTTTAGTGGTTAGTGTTTGGTCAGTATACGTAAATGAATAATAATGTAAGCATTATTAGTATAGTGTAACTTAAGCTTCGAATGTTGAGTTAGTTACTTGGTCATATTCATTTAAATAGGCTATTGGGATTGTTTCCAGTAAATGAGATGTGATGTGACATGGTTGATTAGTTTACCTCCGCTCATCTCCGTCTAAAAATAATTGAATATCAATTATAAAAAAAAAAAAAAATTTGACTTTTATACGGTACTTTCCTTTTCTGTTTGTGTCAGACTAAGGTTCTTAGTTGTTTTATTACCTAAAATGGACAATGGGACACACTTGTCATTCTCACAACAAAAACCTTCTACCCACTTTCTCTCTCCTACTTTCTCCTATTTTACTTTTCATACTTACAACATTTACTTTTTCTTAATCTCCGTGTAAAGTCAAACTACCTTAGTCCCGGACAGAGGGAGTATTTGAATACTCCATCCGTCCCAAATTAGTGTTTTTAATTTGACTTTACACGGAAATTAAGTAAAAGTAAATGTTGTGAGTATGAAAAGTAAAGTAGGAAAGAGAAAGTGGGTAGGGTGTTTTTGTTGTGAGGATGACAAGTGAGTCTCATTTTCCATTTTAAACAATAAAGTAAAGTAAGAACCTTAAATTGTGACAGATCAAAAAGGAAAGTAAGAACCTTAAAACGGGACAAAGGTAGTATTTATTTTGAGAAAAAGAGAATAAACAGTAAGCACCAAACATGATTTGATACTTTACGATATGCCAAAATTTTGGGTAAAACGCGTTTTACAAAACGCCCAGGAAAAACGTGTTTTTAAAAAAGCGCGGTGGCATTTTTTAAATATGCGGAACTTCTTTAAAATATGCGCGATGACATTTTTGTAAATAAAATCGAAACTTCTCAGACGGTTCTGGATATCAATATAAAGCCTTCTGGATGTAATTTTTGAAGCACGTTTGGAGAATGTCATGGCCAACAAACCTTCTAGATATCAACACCAAATTGTTCTGGATATATATATAAAGTCATCTGGTTATGAGTTTCAAGCACATTTTAAGAAAGTCTTGGCAAAGAAAAAAATCTGAATATCAACCTCAAAAGGTTCTGGACATCAATAATAAAGCCCTCTGGATATGATTTTAATGATATTTGAATAAAGTCATGGCCAACAAACCTTCAGGGTATCAAGATTAAGAGGTTCTGTATAGAATTAATAAAGGTTTCTGGATAATGTTTTTTTATTGTGCAACTGAGAATATTTTTTTAAAAATGATTTTTTTCAGTGCAAGTGAGAGTGTATTTTTTTAGTGTCACTTCTAGTGTTTTTGATAACCAGTTGTAGTGTTTTTGATAGCCAGAAAGCATTTTGAAAAAACCTTTAAAGCTGAAAAGAACCTTTGAAAGTGATATCCAGATGAGTTTTTTTGAAAGGAAAATTGAAGAGAAACAGAAGTCATGGGATTTGCCCACTGGTTCTGTGTTTAAAATCGCCAAAAGACGTCGTTTAGACCCTCAAATTGTCATTTGAGGTTTTTTCCAGCAAATCGCGCCGTTTTTACAAAACACGTTTTTCCTAATCACTTGTTTTAAAACGCGTTTTACACGAGTATATTTGCAAAATCTATCTACTAGGATTATAGAAATCGATGATGAGATTACGTGCATTCCATGTAATAAATGAGAGTGTATGTCGAAATAAAAAGAAGATATGCATCCAACTTGAATATTAATACTTTTATCAAATACTATGAGAGCATCCACAATTGGAGCTTTTTGTGAGCTTTTTATTTTCATGAAAAAGCTCTATAAAACTTTTTGCCATTGTAGAGTTACTTAAAAAACTCTTTACTAAAGAGCAACTCTTTCTAGAAAGAGCTCTCAAAAAGCTCTTGTAATGGGCATTTGCATTAATTTTCTTCAACTTCCAATGTTAGAAAAAAAAAACTCTACCATTGTGAAAAAAAATAAAATCAAGTTTTTATTTGTGACTTGGTGAAGATGTGGCATGTAAAAGTCAAAAAAAAAAAAAAAAAAAAAAAAACTCTACCGTTGTGGATGCTCAGAGACTTATGTATGGAAGTATAGAATTTTTTTTTAGTGTGAAAGTAGATTTCATGCCTTCAAGGAATGAAATTACTAAAAAAAAAAAAAAAAAAAAAAAAAGGCTCACCAACAATAATAATTCAGCATGCTCAAAAAAACAACAATAATAATTCAGCAATATTACTTGATTAGATTACTTTTCATCTAAAGATAAACGGCATGATATACGTGCGGGCATTGGCAACCAAAATTAACAAGTGTTGATGACAAACGTGATACTAATAAAATATGGAGAGAAAAAAATGTGTTATTGGCCGTGTATCTCATGAAGAGGGGGAAAAAATGGCTGGACTCCTGTGACTGCGGCCGCGTGAGGCGGCTCATAGCCAAGCCGAGCCGATTTTTTTTTTGTCCTCCAACTTATTTTTTTCTTGTCATTTTTTGCTCGCCAGCAAAAGTAACACTTTTTATAAAGAAATGTAACACTTTGTTCTCATATGTAACACTTTTTTTCTTTAAAAAATGTACCACAATTTTACTGAAATAGATTAAAGATTAACAAGAGATTGACAACTAAACTAATGTTACATTTTATAATAAATGAATGTAAATTTTTTTTTTCTCAATTGTAACACTTTTCTAGGGTTTTATATTCATTTGAAATGCAAAAACCGATTATATACATGAATTTTAACTCTTTTTTTAAAGAAAAAAAAAGTAACATTTACTCTATAAAACTGTTACATTCATCTATATAGCAAATTACAATCATATATGTACTGTGTTACACTTCAATTATTACTTTTTCTAACCACAAAAACTATTTTTTTGTTGCAAAACTGTTGTTACATCTTACAATAAAGTGTTACTTTTTTAAGACTAAACTGTTGCTTTCTTCATAAAAATGTGTTACATTTTTTACGACGAGCAGCTCACTTTTTGTGTGTGTTAAAACGTATCTTTTTCTTTAAAAAATTGAAACCATATCATGACCTATCTAGTTTTATTCGAACACAACGGTATTTTTAGAATTTTTTTTCGACTTCAAAATCTCAAGATATAGCATTTTAAAGTTATTGTAGAATTTTTTTTTTTTTTTACCCACGATTAGGGAGGAGGAAGGGGCTGGGGCGGGTCACCTAGGCGGGCATGGTAAGATCCATGGGTGTATTGTGAGACGGTCTCACCCAAATATTTGCAAAAAAAAAAAAAAAATGTGCTCCACAATAATAAATGCCGCCTTACTGGTCCATCCAAAAAAAATAAAAATAAATAAATAAATAAATAAAAACTTTTACTATAATTTTTGTTCCTTCATAAATTATAAAAAGTCTTGTATTAAATAGGTGTTTTAAGGCCTAAACTCACTGTTTTAAAGCTTAAACTTGCTATTTTATTTTACGGTGTTTTAAGGCTTAAACTCCCTGTGGCCTAAACTCTAAACTCGCTATTTTAAGGGTGGTGAAAGCATAATAAAAAAGTGGACTTTTTATAACTTAAAGAGAAACTAGTTTTTCCCCAAACCTACTCTTTTCTCTATGGTACAACAACTTCAAAAAAATATAACACATTTTATAAAATGACTGATAAATCAACTAAAACACTTATCATGGAACTGGTGAAATAAATACTACCTCTGTCCCTAAATGAGTGTCCAAATTTCATTTTAAGGGACACTGAAAATCTCAACTTTGTGAACAATTTGGTAACAACGATTCATATATAATCTTGTAATCTCCTTTCCAAACCTTTAGTTTTGCACGTATAAAGAAACCGGTGAAATTTTTTTCCAAAAAAAACGTTTAGGGAGAAAGTTATGATAAAAAAAGACACTCATTTAAGGACAAAGATTTCTTGAAAATGGACACTCATTTAGGGACAGAGGGAGTAATAAAAAAAAAGGTTACGCGCTCATATGAAATATCCAAGTAAGCAATGCAGGCAGGAAAACTGTGACATTATTTTTAAGGGAGGGAAACGAAAACAGCAAAATACAGATAGTAGTTACCTGTTATAAATCCAACGTCCAAACATTAAATACAAAATGATCCTAAAGATGTACTTAATCATTCACAATTTCAGATGCTCAAAATAGATGATATCTAAACAAGAACACGGCGTGTATGCTAATACATCTCACAATATAATAAAACGCTGGCTGGCTCGCTCGCTGGTTATTGTGTCCGCATCCTGCTGTTCTCTGCAGCCCTCACTTGCAAGAAGTATGGATGGGCCTAAATAAAATGCACAAATTATTTATGTTAGAGCTCGGTGTTGGATACTTGTTATCAATCCCTCAGAGAGTGTTCAGTCAAAAGTTGACCTAATTAACATTTACAAACTACCGCGTTTACAATTAACAACTTCTAACCTTAAAACAAGGAAAATATTTAATTTTCGTTAAGGTAGTTATTGTGATGCTTAACATGCTTTGATTATCAAGAGTGGGATCATTGATTGAAGAGAGTGAGTAGGTTCTTAAACAAGAAACCCTAGAATTACTCTCTCCGTCCCGAAATAATAGTCCCATTTGCCATTTTTGTTTAGTCCAAAAAAAAAAGACAGTCACATGTCCAAAATTATTAGGTCAAAATCACTGAACTTCGACAATTGCAAACCAGGGAAGAAGGGGAAGTGAGGGGAGGATGAGAGCCAACCAAGGAAGAAGAGGGAGTAATAATTAAACCTCATTAAGGTTAGCGATTGAAATTAAAATGTCGTTAGATTGTTTGAATAGTGAAATGAGACTATCATTATGGGATGGAGGGAGTACGAACTACAGTTTTTCTTACCATAGCTTCTCTTGCGGTTAGTCTATCCTGATGATCGTAACGGAGAAGCTTGTCAAGAAAATCAATAGCCTGCGTGCCACACGTGTCAAACGAATCAACATCAATGACAGCTTCATAAATACAGTCTCAGAATAAGACAAATTATTCTTCACTATGCTCCAAATGAACATAAGATATACTGCCTACGTCCCCAAACGATCTTCCCACTTTTTTGCCGTTATTACGAATGAACTTTGAGCAATAATTTTAGGTTGGCTTAATTATCGTAATGAAAATCTAAAACTTGCTAGTGATAGTATTGTCCATGGTGTATCAATAACAAGTTTTAGATTTTCATTAGTATAATCAAATCAACCTAAAATAATTGCTCAAAGTTCCTTCCTAGTAACGGCAAAAAAAGTGAGAATATCATTTTGGGACGGAGGGAGTATACCTCTGGAGACACTAAATGCTGATTATCGGAATTCATGAATTTGGACCACGGCTTTCTGCTATGCCTGCAAAAGCATACACATTAAATTTTGTTCAAAAATCAAAAGCTAAGCCTGCTAAATTATCCTCGATATTGGTTAATATTGACTGTAAAAACTTTAAGGAAACATACATATCAGAAGACAATGCTAAAGTATACCTTCCAACAAGAGTCTCGAGTTGGGGATCAAGCTCTAGACGATATTTATTCAAATATGCATTTAACTCGTCCGTTCCAAGCACCTGCCCATCATCACAATGAGTAAGAAAATGCTATGGGATCAATTGAACACGAAGAGATATCAAATTCCAATCAGGAGGAAGTTGTTGGGTGATGAGACAGAGAAAATCAGAAAAGTGGCAAGCCGGAAGTTCACATGTGCTAAGTTATAATCGAGTATTGCGGTCAATGTGAAAAATAACAAGCCTACTCAAAAATTGAGATCACTGCCAGAAACCAGAGGGAGTCACTATACAGTTATATTCTTTCACTGAAGTCCAGAAATTGCAATACCCTGGCAATTTTGACGAGCTGATCCTGGTTATCATGGCCATAAAAGAAAGGTTCCTTGCGGAATATCTGTGTATAGACAAACAAAATAGAGGAAGAGAAAAAGTAGTTAAAAGTTCAGTTCATCAAATTTAAGGAGATAAATTCATGATTATAACAAACACCCCAATAATAATAATTTGCTATTCTCACCATTCCGGCAAACATGCAACCAAGGCTCCACATATCCAGAGAATAGTCATAGTCTTGCAGATCAACCAGAAGCTCGGGTCCTTTGAAGTATCTGAATGTAAGAAGGAAAAATTCTAACATTTCCCATTACACTGAATTAATAATTTGAATTTCACAATAAAACAGAAAGGAAAATAAAAAAGAGAAAAAGTAAACAGGAAAGGAAAAAAGCTATAACTCCATATAAAGGACAAGTGCTCGTGGCACCCGCGACGTTTGCGCGCATGTATATACATGTCTGTGTGCATTTCACGGTTTAAGATTTGAGAGATGTACCAATCTTTTGCAAGAAATAGGTCAGAAAGAGAAGTTAGTGAGAGGTGGTTAATAAAAACTACTCCCTCCGTTCCTATTTATAAGTCATTTTAGACTCTCAATTTCGTCCCTTTTTAATTGTCGTTTTAGCTTTTATTTGGTCTTTTAGACCAAAATGCCCATCTTTAATGTCAAGTCTAAAGAAGAGTTATTGCTTCCTTGGTTTGTGTAAGGTAGTTGAAGAGAGAATTAAATTAATACTAAGAGATAGAAAGGGTAATTTGGGAAGTTTAAAGAATAGTTATTGCTTCCTTGGTTTGTGTAATTTTTGCTAAAACGACTTATAATAAGGAACGGAGGGAGTAAAATGGCAAGATACGCCGAAAGAGTCCACGACATCAGTAACTTCCTCTCCCTTAAATTATAACAAGCGTGGCACACACAATTTGTGTACGAATATTCACATATTTTTCATGGTTCAAGATTCGAAAATTTCTATTAGATTTGTTTTTGAGTTTAGATTTTTCAGAGATAATCTTATAACAAATTTCTTTTTATCTCTTTAAATCTACTCTAAGATCTGAATTTTTTTTACTCTTTGCTTTTAGGTTTTTTCATCTTTGATTTCAAAAAAATGAAGAGGAATGTTATTAGAATTGTGTTTGATTTATTGCCTTCTCTCCTTGTTGAGAGTCTTGTTTTCACTCCTTGTGAGAGCCTTAGTCTTCTCTCCTTGTGAGAGCCTTTGTCTTCTCTCCTTGTCGAGAGCCTGGATTTTTCGGTTTTGTTTTTTGTCTCGTGATGAAGACGAGTTCATCTTCATTGACTCTGATCACTTTCTGCCAAATTATGATTCTTACAATATTTATTTGGTTGGAAGTTTTCTCCCTTGTTCATTCCTCGAAGAATTAGAGCGAATGGTGAATTTTATTTGGTGGGGTAATCGACAAGATGGTCAAAGGGGTAGTAATTGGCTGCAGTGGCGACGAATATATTTACAAAATGAAGCATATGGATTGGGTTTTCGTAATCTTCGGTTGTTCTATCTAGCATTGTTTGGGATACTCGGTTGGCGGTTTATGGCTAACCCGACGGCCTCAAATTGTCTTGTTCTCAAAGTTAAATTTTTCCCTAGGGGGATTTTGTGAATGCCAATATATGGCAGTGTTCAAACTTTGCTTGGAGAGGCACTCGTACGTCCCAAGACATTGTAACTAGAGCTACAAGGTTGGAGATTGAGAATGGTCATGCAAAACAATTTTTTGGTGATCAATGGCTTCATTTTGATGACACTGCAACTTTCTGCACAAACACTTTCTTTCGTCATCCCTCTTGTTACATTTCTCGTGTAATTCTAAATGCCAATGTATTCATTGATACTACTTGGGTTGAGCCTCTAATGTTTGTAGAGTGCCTACTCACATGTTTATGCTTTTATGTTTAATACAATGGTGTTTTGATTTCGGGGAAAAAAAAAAAAAAAAAAGAGATTAAAAAATTTTATTACTTTTTCCATTTATTATGTTAGTAGTGGAAGTTGTAGCTGTAGAAAAAGAATTTATAGGAAGAAGTTATTGCAACGGTGGTTACAAATGAGTAAATATGATGGTTGTTTGGCGTAAAATAGGGTGAGAGACTAGAAGAGTCCAAGAGTCCACCAAGTCCGTCTCAATTATCATTATATATATAGTTCACATATGCTGTGTGTGTCCCAAAAAGAGATGCTCTTATTCTTTTTTGTTCCAAATAAAGCATTTCATTTTCACAAATGAATCTTCAAACATTTTCAAGCTTTTGTTCTTTTTGAAGACTGATAGTTATCTAATGTGGCATGCAGAGAGGTTCATCACTTTGGTGCATTTTAATAGAACTATAGAATAGGAGAGTATGGTATGAAAAGCTTGACTAGCCAAATGCGACTCGTATCTATAGCTTTGTAGCAACAAAAGAGATTTATGTAAATCATTATTCTCTTGTCAAATCTACTTATGTTGATCCAAAATGACTTGCCTGAAAGAGAGGGGTCAATAATGAGATATTGTGAGACTACTGTCGTTCTCACCTTGAAGCTACACGAACATTATATTCTTTTCCAGGATGGTAAAATTCAGCAAGCCCCCAATCTATCAAGCGAAGTTTCCTTAATTCATGGTCTATCATGACATTATGAGGCTTGACATCTCTGTGCATTATGCCCTGCGAGTGACAGTGATCCAATGCCTGCAAACAAGATGTACTACACAATTTAAGTATCTCCAAAGTTTTTAGAAATACAGATTATATCACCAATGTGAAAATACAGTATGCCTCACGAAACATGAAAATACCTGTATTTCTGACCAAATGTGAAAATACGCCTGGGAAAAAATGAGAAGAAGAAGAACCTTTCCTCTACACTACTCCACCCAATTCTTAAAGTTGCCCAAAGGTATGTGGGCTTAAAGCTATGAGCATCTCTAGAAAAACTACTCAGATCTTGGTAAGAACCATTAGTCCTAAAACAAGAGCTCAAACTTACCACCTCATACCAAACGGTTTTGAGGCCAACAACATGTTCATATATACAGCTAAGGTTGAATACCATATCAATACTCACGACACGAGGGATCACGTTGTCTCAAGAAGCAAAAAAAAAAAAAAAAAAAAATATCCCTTTCATTCCTAACTCTTGTGTTACTTTATGATAGGATGTCCCATAAGGTTGTCCCCTTTCAAAAGACCTTCACATTGTCTAGTTTTAAGAATTGCCCAGGGTATTTAACCTAGAAACAAGTTATATTTAAATTGAGTTCAAATCACACAAATATATAATGTAGCACGGATATCGTTAAAACTTAGTTTTAATTTTAATTATCTTTATTTTATTTGTAATTTTCGGAATTACTATTAGGTAGGGAGTATTTTTAGAGATTATATCTTCTGTACCACAAAATTGTGCCATTGTCTGCACCACAAATAAAATGTTGACATGTGGCAATATGGGGTTGAACTGCAAACTTCTGGTAGCAAACGGAAGAGGGGTAGATAAGGAAGCCTCATATCTTCACTCTCTTTCACGCATCTCAAATCTCTCTCTAAATCAAAAGAACAAATGGTCCAATGGAGAAGGCAGGGAACTCAATGGCTGAGCACCGCATGGTCCGGGAACAACCACAACTCACCATATATCGATCCTGAGTTCCTGACGCGATGATGGCGGTTGAACCTGGTTGGAGTTGTGGTGGTGGTGTTGTAATTAGGTAATTCGGCGGTGGTTAGCCTCCCATCCCTACCCATATTACTTCTAGTGTTACCCATTTAGGTTGGACATTCAGAAAATGAAAATCAAACTTTGTTGTTGACAGTGATAAAATTTGGAACTAATTTCTTACTCTATTTTCAAACTAAAATGGGACCTTTGATTTTTGGGGAAGAAATTGGAAATTTGGAAGACAATGGCTGCTACAAAGTGATTTTCGTTTGGAGACGTCGAAGAAGCATAATAGCTTGAATAATCAAGAGCGATTCTTCTTCTATTGTTACTGCAGGAGGAAAATCCTCTTCTTTTGTTATTGTTGTGTAATCTGACTTAGGTTAGGAACTACCATGTTTTAAGGAGTAAAATTGAAGCTTCCTAATCTACCCCTCTTCCGTTAGCTACAAGAAGTTTGCAGTTCAAACCCATCTTTGCCACATGTCAACATTTTATTTGTTGTGCAGACAATGGCACAATTTTGTGGTACAGAAGATCTTATCTTGTATTATTATGTTTTAGAGTAGATTTAGGATTTATTTTGTTGTTTTAGTCCTATTATGTTACTATATAGGTTAGGAGTAATTTTGGCGGGTTTTGACTTGTTTTCCAAGTCGTAGTAGGAGTCGTATAAAATAGGGTCATAGTTAATTCCAAAAATTAGACTTTTATTTAATAAAAAATAAGCTATTGCTTTTTCATTCACCTAGATTGGTGTGTAAATCATAGCCCGTAAGGCTGGTTTATATTTTTAAGGATTTCTCTTCGGTAGATTTCCTTTGTTGATTGTTCGTTGCGTCAATATATGAAGAACAAGTGTGTAATGTATCGAACTGCCTAAATATAGTGAATTTGACTCTGAAACTCAGATGGAGAGAGCAAGTACAATAAGCAGCATAAATTTTCCATGTTAGCAGAAAAGTTTCATGCCCATATCATGTCTAAACTTGAGAAAAAACAAAATTGCACATTCCAAATATGCAAATCTTGCACGTGTGTGTATGAGAGAGTGAGAGAGAGAGAGAGAGAGAGAGTTTGTAATATTGAGTGCACTTGACATAATTGTTTACCTTCAGAAGCTCATATATGTAATAGCGTATGTCATAATCTGTCAAAGTTGGATACAAAACCTTGAAATCTGTACTGTTCACATACTCAAATATCAAGCTTGGGGTTTTTGAGTTCTGGTCTCTGACTATATCATAGAGTTTCACAATATTCGGACCGCCGCAGAGATTCTGTAATATTTTTATCTCTCTCTTTATCTACACAGAAACCATTGAGAAGATAAATATATTGATCGAAAAATGTGAAGTTAGTTATGCATCAAAATTTATAGGCAACTCAAGCAAATTAGATCACTCCCATCAGGGAACGAAGTGCTCGGTAATATAGACTAGTTTGTGCAACCTATGCATACAAACACAACTAAGAGGGTGTGCACGTGTTAGTGAGTGAGTGAGAGTGAGAGAGAGAGAGCGAGGTTGCTAAATTTTGGAGACAGTACATTTCTCTAAGCCAATAAGTTCTGACATGACTCTCATAGGTTCCTAATGCATCAGGATCTTTGAACAAGAAAGGACACCTCATTTCAACTACTATAATAACCACAATGTGATTCACTTCATACATTGTTGATCTCAAGTGTAGGCTACCGAGAGACTACCTTCTTTTTCTTAACAGGCTTCAGTATCTTGATAATGCACTTGTCGTTACTGTTGACATTTATCCCTTCAAACACTTCACTATATTTCCCCCTCCCAACTTTTCGAACAACCTCATAGTCATCCTGCTCTCTGAAAGTCAATATACGAGTTAAGATCACAGCTATTCGAATAAAACTCAAAGTTATATTATCTAAATCTCTCATGTCTTAGTATGTTAAAAAACAATTCCAGCAATAACTGCAAGTAAATAAAATCAAGAAACAGGCCTTACAGTAATAATTATAGTCCTTCAATTTTCTAGTTTGCAGCTTAAGTGACTGCCCAATGGTTGTGATTCTACTGCTTAACAGGACACAAATAGTCTACTTACCACGTTACCAACAATGACTGTATCATGAGTTATGAAATTTATTATCCTAGATAAGGGGGGAGAAAGGTCGATAAGCTAGAGCCTCTCCAGAAATGAAAGAGTGTGAGACTTGGACTACCCTTTTACGACACTGCGAAGAGGGCGTTATAGCATCCTTAATGACCCACTGAAGGCCTACATTCATAGCATCATTACTAGAAGTCAATGTGAAAAGAGAGAAGGGTAGTACTCACTCTAAAAAAATTGATATGACATAAAAAAAAGAAGGAGGGGGGGGGGGGTTGTGTGTTGCTTCTTGTGATCTATAATCTGTCACTTATATTCAGATACAAGGGCAAGTTGTAGGCGTGTGCTTACACATTGTATCTACATATCTCTCACTTCACTGAAATAGTTAAAAACTATACTAAGTAACTCAAATTGGTTTGATTGAGGTACTTTTTAAGCCAATTAACACAGCCTTAGCTAGTAAGGTTTCCATTAATGTTCGTTTACATAGATAGAACTAGAGAACCTGTCGGTGCAAGTTGTTACAGGCTCTCAATCTAGTATTCTCCATGTTCTCACTCCACCTCTTACCAGATTCACCTACATGAGCCGCTCCCCATATGTGCAGTGCAGCGTGTTATTCAAGGGCAATAGAAAGCTGCACATTCATTTATTTTAATTGATGACTAATCTTCCGAAATTCCCAACAATATTTATAGCATTTGCTGAATCAAGGAGTCCATATTTCCAGAATCCTGACTAACTGCGGATATTCTGAAGGGGAATAAAATTATTCCAATCTAATAAGCGAAATCAACACTCAGTACCCAAACAAATTCAAAAAAAAAAAAAAAAAAACAATCGAGTCAATTAGGAAACAACAGACAAACAAAAAATTTCAAAATTGAAGAACCAAAAAAATCGAATCTAGCTTAGGGTTAAGTAAATTTACCCCCACTGAACAGCGAGCGATTCGTAGTCCCAATACTCCCTGGGCCTAATAACGTTGACATCTGTATAAACTCGAGATTTCGACATATTCTTCACTGGTCTGGAAACGTTGATCTGTGAGAGATCGAGATTGAGATTGAGATTGAGCTGATCGACGGAGATTGAGAAGCTAGTGGTGGAGTCGTCGCCGGAGGATAGGTTTGGAAAAGAGGTACAGGGGAGTGGACTGGAGCTGGAGGAGGGATGGGCCTGGGAGACCGGCGTCAGGAGAGCAAGGAGGAGGAGGAGGAAGATGGGGACGGGTGTGTTGATCGCATCTCTCATAAGTTGCCACCGCCGAATCGCACCATTCGCCTCTGACTGATGCCGAAGCGATTCACTTTTTTTTTTTTTTTTTTTTACAGCGGTGACTTTGCGTGTTGTCTGTCTCTCTGCTGTTAATTTTACAGGTAGGGTCGCTTTCGATCGATGTTCTAAAAATGGCTAGCCCTGGGGATGGGGCTGGTGCTAGGCTGGGGGGCGTAGACGGATTGAGAGTTTAGACACACAAATTATACAATTTATTTATAAAAATAAACACAAACACAAAAGTTATTCTCTCAATCCCAAAAAGTTATTCCCTCTTTCCTCGTTATTTTTGCAAATGAAATTTTGAGCAATAATTTATGTCAGTTCTACTTATCCTAATGAAAATTGACAAATTCTTGTACGCTCCCTCCGTCCTAATTTAATTTTTTTTTAAATATTGGATTCAAGAATTAAGAAATAGGGGATGTGTTGTGACTTATGAGTATAGATGGTTTGTAGTGTAAGAACATGGATTAATATAACATATAAATACTTAATAATATAATGATCAATATTATAATATATGGTATAAAGTATAGAACTCAACATAATGTGTAGAATTCCATAGTATAAGGCTACCATTAAATGATGGGCATAATGGTAAACTCTTATACATGAATAGGTGTAGTCCCTAAGTGAGGTGCCTATTCCCTTCCTATATAAAGGCCATTCCATCAGCCATAGAAGGGACTGAAATTTTGATTATTTTCTCATTTATAAACTCTTCATAAAGATCAAAGAAGACAAGAGAATAAGGCACAATCACTTAGAAGATCTACTCCTCTCTTCTTTAAAGACTATCTTCTTACTTCATCAAGAACAAGACTAAGAACAATCATGGAATCACAAGGTACACGCTTCCGTCTTCGTCTTCTTCTTCTTCTTCTTCTCATTCTTAATCTAGTTGTGAGTCGGTTCATGGTTTGATGGATCATTTTGTTCCAACAATTGGTATCAGAGCCTGGTCATATACTAGATTGAGTTTGAGTTTCTTGTAAAGCCTTATGCTTTTATTTCTTGAAAAGATTCCATGTTCATCATGTGTTCTTGAATTATTGTCATACTCTAATTCAGATTCTAGAGTATTATGTTACTTCTATATTATAAATTTACTCACAAGGCTTTCAATTCTTAATGTAAGATTATCCCATTTTTGAACATAGCCACCATCCTTGGATGCGTTGTGAGTTTGTTCACATGCATAACCACGCATTTAAAAATGTGATGTGAGTATGCGGATCTACTTACTTTGGTTGAATATTGATTCACCATTAAGTTAAGAATTGATAGTCTAAATATCGAAAATCAAGCAGTTGTGCCTGAAATTCGACAAGAACATAATATTCAAAATGACGTTAATTCTCCTATTAATGAACAACATGAAAATGTTGATGAGGAAATTCAACACCCTCAAAATCAAGAAGAACCGGTGCCATTAAGAAGATCTAATAGAGCAAGAAGGAGTGCTATACCGGATTATTATGATGTATATCTTGCCGAAAATGAGGAACCGTTAGGTTTAGTGGGAGATGAGACAATCACCTTCCATGAAGCCATTAGTGGTCCAAATTCTCAAAAGTGGATTGATGCCATAAATGAAGAGTTAAAATCCATGAATGATAATGACGTTTGAGATCTTGTCCCATTACCTAAGAATGTGAAACCCATCGGATGTAAATGGGTCTTTAAGACCAAAAGGGATTCACAAGGTAATGTGGAGAGACATAAGGCTCGTCTTGTCGCTAAAGGGTTTACTCAAAAAGAAGGCATTGATTACAAAGAAACATTTTCACCGGTATCCTCTAAAAATGCTTTTAGGATCATTATGGCTTTAGTGGCACATTTTGACCTTGAGCTTCATCAAATGGATGTAAAGACAGCTTTTCTCAATGGCGACATTGAGGAAACTATCTATATGAAGAAACCAGAAATGGTGACTGATTCGGATCAAACTAGTCAACTAGTTTGTAAACTTAAGAAATCCATTTATGGGCTCAAGCAAGCATCTCGTCAATGGTACTTAAAATTCAACCAAGTTATTCTTTCATTTGGCTTTGAAATGAATCTTGGTGAAGATTGTGTGTACCATAAGTTCAGTGGGAGTAGATTTATATTTTTGGTCTTATATGTGGATGACATTTTACTTTCTAGTAATGATAAGGATCTTCTTAAGGAAACCAAGAAATTTCTCTCAAACAAATTTGAGATGAAAGATCTTGGAGAAGCTTCTTTTGTATTAGGAATCCAAATACATCGTGATCACTCACGGGGTATGTTAGGATTATCACAAAAGAGCTATATAGAGAAGGTATTACAAAGGTTTAGCATGGGAAATTGTAAACCACATGACACCCCGGTCTCTAAGGGAGATAAGTTCAGTCTAAAGCAATGTCCTAAAATAATCTTGAATCCAAGTATATGGAAAATATCCCTTACGCATCGGCAGTAGGAAGCCTAATGTATGCACAAGTTTGTACTCGCCCAGATCTTGCCTTTATTGTTGGCATGCTTGGGCGATATCAAAGCAATCCGGGAAGAGAACATTGGGTCGCAGCCAAAAGAGTGATGAGATACTTACAAAACACGAAGAACTACATGCTTACATATTCAAAGTCGGATCATCTTGAGATCATTGGTTTTTCCGATTCCGACTTTGCTGGATGCCAAGATAGTCGCAAATCGACATCGGGTTATGTCTTCACTTTGGCCGGTGGAGCGATATCTTGGAGAAGTGCCAAGCAAACATTAGTAACTACTTCCACCATGGAAGCCGAATTTGTTGCTTGCTATGAGGCATCCAATCAAGCTATATGGCTGCGTAAATTCATTGAAGGACTGCGAATTGTCAAAGGTGTTGAAAGACCGCTTAAGTTATATTGTGACAATCGGGCCGCGGTATTGTACTCCAACAACAACAAGAGTTCATCTAAATCTAAGCATATAGATATTAAGTTTCTTGTTGTGAGAGAAAGAGTACAAAATGAACAAATAGAAATAGAACTTATTGGTACAAACTCCATGTTAGCGGATCCATTTACTAAGGCGCTATCTCCTTTAGTAATTTCACGAGCATGTTGCTCATATGGGTGTAATAACTTTTGATAATGCTTAAATCAGTGGGAGTTTTTAATGTTTTCTATTTCCTTGTGTTGTTTTAAATTTTGATCTCATTTGGTTAAAAGTAGGACTAGTTGGAGAATATATATATGCATTCTTCATATATATTCGTTAATATTCCATGCTACATATCTATACTTAATCTATGTCATTTAGTTGGATATATATATGTGATTAATGTGGGTTTAGTTGCGAATCAATTACAACGACTGCCCCTTTAGTCCTTATACTTATATGACTAATGGACGGGATTGGTTTCGAATGACAACAAAGTGCACATAAGGGTTGTCATTTGTGGTATAAATATGATTAAAAGAATTTTATTAAGTGAAGGTATATGTTATAATAATCCAAGTGGGAGATTGTAAGAACATGGATTAATATAACATATAAATACTTAATAATATAATGATCAATATTATAATATATGGTATAAAGTATAGAACTCAACATAATGTGTAGAATTACATAGTATAAGGCTACCATTAAATGATGGGCATAATGGTAAACTCTTATACATGAATAGGTGTCGTCCCTAAGTGAGGTGCCTATTCCCTTCCTATATAAAGGCCATTCCATCAGCCATAGAAGGGACTGAAATTTTGATTATTTTCTCATTTATAAACTCTTCATAAAGATCAAAGAAGACAAGAGAATAAGGCACAATCACTTAGAAGATCTACTCCTCTCTTCTTTAAAGACTATCTTCTTACTTCATCAAGAACAAGACTAAGAACAATCATGGAATCACAAGGTACACGCTTCCGTCTTCATCTTCTTCTTCTTCTCATTCTTAATCTAGTTGTGAGTCGGTTCATGGTTTGATGGATCATTTTGTTCTAACATGTAGGAGATAGAAAGTGGGGTAGGAAATAGTTAGGTGGTTATTGTTATGAGTATGACATTTGGGGCCCACAAATAAAGACGTATAAAAAAACTTTCTTTTTGAGGTTTTGAAGTTTAAAATGGGACAATCAAAATGGAAAATTTTGTTTTAAAATGGGACGGAGGGAGTACACTCGACGCACATGGTGCGACGGGCCATACCCGCGGGTCAAACCCGCCCGCTCCAGCCTCTCCCTCTTCCCAGATCGCGACACGTGGCGAACTTAAAAAAAAAAAACTTCAATAACTTTAAAATGTTATATCTTAAGATTTATAACTCAGAAAAAAAAATACCGTTGTGTTACGAATCAAACTAGATAGGTCATAATATGGTTTGATTTATTTTGTTTTTTTTTTAAAAAAAAAAAAAACTTTTTAACACACACAAAATTTGAGCTAATTGTCACCTGAGATGTAACACTATGTTCTAATAAAAGTAACAGATTTATCTTCAAAAAGTAACACTTTATACTGTCAAATGTACTTAACAGCTGTTTTGCAATAAAATTTAAATAGTTTGATAGCTTTTGTGGTTAGAAAAAGTAATATTTGAAGTGTAACAGAGCGGATATGTGATTATATTTTTTTATACAGATGAATGTAACATTTTTATTTAGTAAATATTACTCCCACCGTCTCAGTTTAAGGTTCTTATTTTCCTTTTTTTTTGTCCTAGTTTAAGGTTCTTAGTTACTTTATTTTATAAATGGAAAAGAGTGAAAAGTACTTTGGAGAATCTTGTCCTAAAAAAGTTTATTTAATTACAAAAAAAACATTACTTACCTAACTTACTTTCACCCACTTGCTTTATAAATAGTGTTTTGGACATTTATATCCTTCACTCTCTACTTTTGGTTGACTCATTTCCATTATTTTTGCCTTAGTTTCTTAATAAGCGTGCATAGTCAAACTAAGAACCTTAAACCGGGACGGAGGAGTACTTTTTTTTTTAAAAAAAAAAGTAAAAATTCATTTATATACTCGAGTTTGCATCTCAACTGTTACTTTCTCAATAAAAATTGTTACATTTCATATATAATGTTACATTTAAGAATATAAACTGTTACAATTGAGAAAAAAATGTTACATTCATTTATTATAAAATGTAACATTAGTTTAGTTTTGTCAATGTTATGTTTTAAAAAAAAAGTGTTATATACGATAAAAAAAAAAAAGGTGTTACATTCCTTTATAAAAAAATGTTACGTTTATCTATTATAAAATGTGACATTAGTTTAGTTGTCAATCTTATGTTATCTTTAATCTATTGCAGCAAATTTGTGGTACATTCTGGAAAAAAAAGTGTTACATTTGAAAAAAAAATGTTACATTAAGTTATAAAAAGTGTTACTTTTGTTTGCGAGCAAAAAAATAGTAAGAAAAAAAATTAAATAAAGTTGCTCGGCTCGGCTTCGTGCGAGCCTGTAAGTACCCCGATCCGGATTACTATCCTTAAAATAATCAAATTATGAAGCTAAGGGGTAATTTGGGAATTATTTAGGACATTCCTGATAGGCTAAGGCCTCATAGGAATAAACAGAAAACTTTAGGACCAATTTGGAATTAAAAAAAAAAAGAAAAGTAAAAAAGACTAGCCGTGCGGATAGTTTGTCCAAATTCCACATCCGCAGCCCAAACCGAAAATGTACAATTCCAGCCCATTTTGTGCACTGAAAATACCAGTTTTTGGCTCGTTTTAAGGATTAAAATATCTCCTCTTTGCTTAGCCCCTAAACAAATAATAAGTTAATAGTTGAGGGACCAAAATATTACTTTTAAATTACAAACAAGTCCCCAATCCATCCTATAAATAGAGGCTTCCTCTACCCAATTCACATCAAGAATTCCCTAGCAAAGTTACTCTAAAAAATTGTAGTCTCTTGTTGAGATAATGACGAGATCTGCAGGATCTCGGCATATCTCTTTTCCTTTTTGTATGTATCCTAAATTAGTTAGTTACCTATTTGATAAAGATGTAAATATGTAGGATTTATTTGCTCAGCTATTTTGTAGGGATTAGACTTAGTCTCCAAGAAAAGGTCTTTGTATATATGATGTATGTATGTACTCGGCACATTTAAGAGAGATGAAAATAAACTGACTTTATTTTCCCAATATTATTTCTCTCGGTTTTAACTTGGTATCAGAGCCCGATTTTATCAAACAATGGCCGGCGGCGATGAACAGAAAACCGGTGAGGAGAACTCCGGTAAAGGGAAAGCGATTAAGGAAGAGAAGAGATCTCCATATTTTCTTTCCTCTAGTGATAATCCATGAATGATTATCACACATGTTTAGCTAAGAGGAGAGAATTGTGAAGAATGGGCACGAGTTTTCAAAGGATCGCTTCGAGCGAAGACGAAAAATGGATTCATTGATGGCAGAATCCCATGTCCTGAAGATGCTGATGAAGCGGACCAATGGTGAACGGTGAATTCCATGATTGTCTCATGGATTTTTAATACAATTGAGCCGACTCTTCGCTCCACTATCACATATGTGGACGAGGCGAAGGTTTTGTGGGATGATTTAAAGGAACGATTTTCGATGGGGAATGGATCGAAGACTCAACATTTGAAGGCGGACATAGTAAACAGCAGACAAGGGAAGAATGAAAGCGTGGCTTCTTATTATGGGCGGATAAAGAAACTGTGGGATGCTCTCAATGATTTTGAGATGCTACCGACCTGCTCCTGTTTGGGTTGTAAGTGCAATATTGGGGCTTTTTTGGTAAAGAGACGTGAGGAGGAGCGTGTGCATCAATTCGTTATGGGGCGAGAAACTCTAAAATTTGAGAATGTGAAGTCGTCTATTGTCAATACGGAGCCCCTACCTTCTATGAATAAGGCATATTCTAACGTTGTACGAGAGGAACAGGTGCTGGGAGGAGGACATGGAGAAATCCCGAATCCAGCCAGTTTTGTTGTTCGTACAGTTGATAGACTAGTTGACAGACCAGATGTGAGCACAGATGGCTCGTCAGGTGGCTTCACAGAAAAGAAGGATATGAGTAATGTCACCTGCTCTCACTGCAAGAAGAAGGGACACAGTACAGATTCGTGCTTCAAGCTGATAGGATATCCAGAGTGGTGGGGAGACCAGCGTGGCAAGTCAGCAAAAGGAAGAAGCCTATCCTTTTCGGGAGGAAAAGAACAAGGAAAGCTGGGCACGAGATCCAATAATACAGAGGTCAGTATTGAAGGGACAGTGGTTCCAGATTCTAATTATTTGGTGTATTTTTTTGACAAACAATGTGTTGTACAGGACCGGGTCTCGAAGATTTTGATTGGAGCGGGTGAACTGGATGGGGGGTTGTACTATTTGAGGAGGTCATCGACAACGCAAGTGTGCAACGTTAGAGAATCCGGCAGTTTTCAGTTGTGGCATCAGCGACTCGGTAATCCGTCAAGAAAAATAGTGGGTTTGTTACCTTTTATTAGTCGTAGTAGTATTAATAAAGACGTTTGCGAGATTTGTTGCAAGGCTAAGCAAAGTAGTGTAGACACCCCGCCTTGGACCTCTCACCCCGATTGCATACAAAGTATTTTTATTTAACTTATTTTTGTTGATTTCTGTTACTTCGGTTAAGTTCCTAACTGATTCCATTAGTTTTGGACTAAACTGCATAACAAAATTAACTTTTAGGGTCATTCTGTCCTTCTCTGCCGCGGGCGCTTCCGGAACTGTTAACGGGCTGCGCGCACGTCCCGCCCCAAAAGCCGGACCCGCGCGCCTCCCATTATGGCAGTAACGGATTGCACCTTATTTCTCTCCCTTTTCTTATTTACAAACATCTTTTCTTGATCACAAAAACCATCTTTTTACATCCACATTCATCCCCCCTTTTCTCATTAACTCCCAATCCCAAATTCTAAGCCTTTTCCCAAAAACTAATATTTCTTTCATTTATTATTTGATTTCTTTTATTTCTTTTATTTTTCTTTTATTCATTTATCTTATTTGTGATTGGCCCATTCCATTTCACATGGATGACCAATTTCCCTCCATCATTTCCCTCTTTTTTTACCTATAAAAACCACCATCTTCTACCTTAGAAAGGGACTCCAACCTTGATTCACCAACTACATTATACACAAATTCTCCCAACAAGAGTTCTTAGTAACAAGACTCTACACAAATTGTTCTACAACAATTTCATTACAACAACAACACTTTCAAGTCAAGGTTCCAAGTCCTCTTTCTCAAGGTACAACTCCATTTTTTTCCTTTGTTTTCTTCTTCTTGATGTATGCAATCCCCATTAATGGGACATGACCAACATGACCACTTCACATATTGAAGTTAGTTAAGGTTATCTCCCTACATTTTAATCTTAACTTTAATTCACCATGTTAATTTCTCTTCATCTCTTAATGTAATTCTTTAACATTACTTGTTACATGTAATCTTTATCATTAAATAAATAAATTTATTTCCCCTTTTCTTCTCATCACAATTATTAGCACATTTCTATTTAATTAATTGAAGGACATGTAAATATTAGAACACCAATAGTAGCAAGACCCGCGTAAGCGGGGCGGAGTGGTTGTTTAGGTACTTCCCACTCCGTCACCTAACCCCCGAACCCTTCTCTCCCGAATCTCTGGTTTTTGTACATAAATTAGGCTATTTCTAGGTTTTTCTTATGTTCCTTTAAAAACATAGGTGGCGACTCTAAACAATCTAAAAACAAGTTAGACATCCTAGGATAATTCACCGCTCTAGCCAAGCCGTGGTTCCCCGGGGTATCTACAGTGGCGACTCCGCTGGGGAATGATAGAGGGTTAAACTTGCGTTTTCATTTTTGGTGTTCTTTAATTCTGTTTTCTGGGCATTCTGGTAAAAAGGGTGGGAAGCGCGCGCCTCTGGCCTCCTTGGCCTAAAGCGCGCGCGTCCGACCCCAATTACCAGAATCGCCCGTCTTCCTTCTCGTCCTTCAATTTCATATTTCTGTGCTAACAAGTTTCTGCAGGGGAAAGTTACATAATTTAGGACCAGAGCAATCCCCTGAGTCCGCAGTTTCTTCTAACATTCTGACATGTAACCCAGATGCGCGCGCCTCCGATATTCATTACGAAATGCGCGCGCTTCCCACATCACTTCCCTGAGGCGCGCGCTTCTGGGCAATTTTCCAGAAACAGAACAGTGCACAGAAAGCAGAACAGAGCAGAATGACAGTGTGTGGGCACCGGGCCTACATACATTTTTTTTTACTTTCTGTTTATTTTTACCGGTCACACGGGTGATTCGGGAGTTGTAAATACGTGATTATTTGTTTCCTTTTTTTTTTTTTTTTTTTTTTCTTTCTTTGAAAAAAAAATGTTTTGTCACATGTTAGACCTCACATTACATGCACATATTCTTATCAATTGCTCACTATCGAGTCGCAGAAGTCCAACCCCAAACCCGTCGAGACCCGTCATAGAAAGTTTCAAGCTCCACTCGACCTTGGCTCTTTCGAAGCGGTAAACCTCAGCCCGTGGCGTAGTTCATGACTACATGCCGGGGGTGACCTTTGAGCCTCATATTCAAGCCGAGCACAAACCACACAATTCTAGTTTAAGGTCTAACACTCCGTGACTCAAGTCGGTTTTCATGTACCGAGATTTCCCTAAACTAATGTCTTCAAATCATACATGCCAATTTGTTGCAATGGACGAAATAAAAACTCCGTCCCCAAAAGTGGTTATTTTGGACGAAAATAAAAATCCGTCCCCGCATGTATGATTTACTACGTTAATTTAGTTTAATCCCGTCACATGTAGGTATCACAAGCGTGGTGGAATCCGATGAGTATATGGGACCGCGAGAAGGTCTATATACTAGTGTGACGATTCCACTATTTTTTCTAGAAACCCCAAAAAGGACTCCGTCCTTCCGACTTTTGTAAATAAAAAAAAAAAAAACAAAAACAAAAAAAGAGTCATTTTCTTTATGTGGTTGAGTATTTTTCTTTGTTTGTGGATTAATTCATTTTAGCCAAAAAGTGTTTGTGGGGCCAATCTAAGATCAACCGTGCTCTTCCAATAGGTCCAATGGCTTCCAACGGCAACAACAACAACGGTGGAAATGATTTCGTGTCCAACGAAGGGTTACTCAACGTAATGAAATCAATGGGGGAACAAATGGATAGGATTGTCGAGGATGCCCGCCGTAAAGACAATTTGTGGCAAGCCCGTTTCGATATCGACAAGAGGATTCACAAAGAAGAGGTTTCCGAACTCAAGGCCCGTCTTGATTATGAAAGAAGAATTCACAAGGAAGAGGTTTCCGAACTCAAAGCCCATTTGCAAGAGCTCACCGACAGCAAAGCAAAGTTCAATGATAAAGCATGCTCAAGTGGCCCAACCCTCAAAAGCTACAAAGGTACCACCAACAACCGAGTTTTCACTCCTCTCCAAGGAGTAACCCAAGCCGAGGCATTTGAAATTTTGGTGGCAAGAGGGAAGATCAAACCTTTGGAGGGGGTACAAGCCGAAGGCGATACTGAAAAATCATGCTCATGGTGAATGGTGCGGCTACCACAAGCATAGTGGCCACACTACCGAAGGGCGCTTCCTTCTCCGAAACATCATCCAAGATTTGATCGACAACGGCGAATTTACCGTGGGTGAAGAGCAACTCATCAAAGAAGTGGCTTGGTTTTGAAATGGGGCTTCAACAAAGAGGACGACGACAACAATCTCCGTTTCTCTTTCTCTACCTAGTAGTAGGAATAAAAAAAAAAAAAAAAAAAAAAAAAAAAAAAGAGTCAAAAGTCCTCTTTTGTGTGCATTAATGTTTTCTCTCGTCCCATGTTAAGTGTCGAGTCTTCTTATCAAATAAAAGTCGTTCTTGTCCTTATACACTCTTCCAAGTTGTTAAAATGATGAAAAAATGTCTAAACAAGTTTTAGAACAAGGTCATCACTTGAACGCCTAGGGGCTAAACATCGACGCCAACATCAACGACGAAGCCAAGACAAACAAGGTGGAGCAACAATCATGAAGAAGTCAAGCAAAGTTTTCAAAGGGGGATTAAAAAAAAAAAAAAAAAAAAAAAAAAAAAGCTCGCTAGGTTGAAATCATCAAATCAACCTAGACAAAAGTTAGAGCACAAAAAAAAAAAAAAAAAAAAACCCCTCAATCAAAGAAGTTCACATCAAGATCAACATCATTCCATCCACCAAAGGAGAACGAAGCTACACGACGAAGCAACAATTCCATCCCGAAGAATGGAGAATTCACAAGAACTACGGTGACCTGAGCCTCTACACTGGAGGAACGTAGGCAACCTGCGGGTCCGGTCTCATGCAAGAAAGAAGATATGTTTAGCCCTAGCGCGTTATGGTGATCGGCCTTCATCTCGAACTTGTCAAGACATCTTTGTACGATTCATTTGCCAATGAATTAAACACCAAAAAGATTGAACAACTTTCTTAGATTTGGAATCATTCCGCGTTCCTTGTCGAGTCTAAGGACTTCTATTCTTTCTGCATACTCCCAATTTATTGCAATCAAATTGGGGCTTTCCTTCTCTTCTCTCTTAATGACTTACTTGCCTTCGCGAGTCATTCAATTCAATAAAAAATACATGTCAATACTAGGGACACTTCCCTAGTTAAGTCAATGTCACTCATCATTAGTGACAAAAGGTCTCCACCGCAAAAATCACATGTCTTATCTCCTCAGCTAGAGTCAATGCACACTTCCTCATCAATTGAGTCAAAAAAAAAATGATGAAGACGCAAAAGAGATGCCCGCTAGATTGAAAACCCGAAAGGGCGGTCCAGGCAAAAAACAGGGTGCGTCATAAAAAAAAAATGAGAGAGTGAGAGAGAGAAGGGAAAGAGAAATGGAGATCCCCGGCCTATAAAGAAGACAACTGCACGAGCTCTACATTGGATCTCCTCAGCAAGTCAATTCCCCACCGAGTC
The DNA here is from genome assembly GCA_026119855.1 of Campanula takesimana. NCBI lineage: Eukaryota > Viridiplantae > Streptophyta > Magnoliopsida > Asterales > Campanulaceae > Campanula > Campanula takesimana. The sequence continues at coordinate 693,521 of JAOWBW010000439.1, forward strand.
AACTTTGGGATTGCAAAAGGCTCGACAAGATATAGCACCATCAAAGGTTGTCTTGGGTTATCGGCATCATTCTCCAGCAGTGTGCATTTTTGGGTTCATGAAAAGAAGGCCCGTGGTAACCAAGATCCATCCGAGAACAAGCCCATCATAAAAGGGCACGAGGTTGCAAAAATAATCCCTAGCTAGTCAATTGGCTTGGGCAGCAAATAGCAACAACACGTGTCTCAGTTTTCAAGGCTTCTTCAAGTATGTGCTTCTAAAGTACGCCGAAAGGCTCCCGAGAAATGGAGTAGCTCTTGCCATATCCTCTCATGTTTATTCCCTCACACAAGGACGAGTCACTCTTGCTTTGCTCAACAAATGGTGACGCCCTAGGGGCTACGTGACTCAAGAACAAGGGATTCTTTTGCTTCATTTGGAAATCAATACGCTCTAGGGGCTATGCTCAAGAAAGATGTGTGAGACTATCCTCAAAGTCTCTCAAAAGGGATGTCAAAAATCCCTCTTGTCACGTGTGCCCGTGCTCGTTCCCCCAATCAAGGATGGACCTTTCTCGCAATCAATGATGGCACTCTAGGGGCTACAGTCAAGTCTTAAAGGCTCCCTCGGCAAAGAGCAATTAACTCCCCAGCAGTATCCCCAGCCATGTCATGTGCAACATTGAAAGCTTCCTCAATTCGGCACCGAAGGTCTCAACGGGCTTCGCAATCTACAATCTTTTGGGCTACGGCATTACAGTAATTCAAGCAAAGGGCAGTATTAGGGCTTCGCAACCGACAGTCTTTTGGGCAACAATACTCGAGCAAGTGCAATGTGGAGTAGTCTTATGGCTCCATGAGAACAATCAAGATTCAAGGGTCTCTCAACACTTCAAGTCAAAGGCCTCTTGGTTTTAAATGAAGACTCCGATGTTATGAATGAAGTTGATGATTTTTGTTAGAACTCACAGTGAGATTTTGAAGGAAGTCTTAGAGAAAAGGAAAAAGATTCAATATGCTAAACTCTAATCAAAACAGGGTTATAGCGGGAAATGCCACGGCCAATCCCAATGTTTCTGCAATTCAGCACCCCCTTCTCCAAGATCAAAAGCACAAGGTGCAGCTCAGATAAAGTTGGGCCACAGCACTAGTTGCATCCGAAGATCCGTCATTAGTTCAACTCAAGAAGAGTCAAGCAAGCATACTCATTTGAGGCTTTATCACGCCAAGACCTTATCCTCCGCAACCTCGACGACACCGCAAGACATTACTGCATCCTTTGACATAAGCCCTCGGCTATTTGGGTATCGACCACAATGAGGCCATTCATCTCCCCAGTAAGAGCAAGAAGGAGATCTCTATCAAGAATTCTACCAAACGGTACATCCGCTCTCAATGCTGAGCCAATCACGATATAATTTGGGGCTTTACAATGAAAGGTCTTCACATCCCGCCATCTACAAGCCCACGACACTTGGGGCTTTGCAATCTCTCGAAGCTTGGCATCAACAATCTCCTCTTGGGGCTTGCTCACTACAACAACAAAGGGCGATTTACTCGAATGGTCCAAGAGCTGATTTATCTTGGAGCTATGCAAGTCCCTCAAAATTTGGCATCAAAGGCATTCTAGGGGCTTTACAATCAGCAACCCCTCATCTCGGCATCAAAAGCCTTTTTGAAGCCCCATAACCGACAAATCTCTTAGGGCTAGACATCAATCTTCGTTGGGCACACCAGCGACAACAGAATTCAAGCGAGGCAATCCAGACTTCGACTGAGCATGACTTGATCTTGGGTTGGCTTTACAAACACACAATGGCTAAAATGGTTCACCCACCAAAAAAAAAAAAAAAAAAAGATTTTTTCTTTCTTTTTCTCCTTCTATGTGCAAAATTATGTGCTTTACTTTGCTTTGCTCCTAGCTTCTCCTCCAGAGTTCTCCATCATCCTTGAACTACGCTGGTCTGATTCTCTTAAAGGGATACGTAGGCAGCCTTTGGCACGACCAACCCATCATTCAGAGTACCATCTCGCCAACCCAACATCAAGGGCATTCTCTCATCAACATCTAAAGAATGGACATTCTCCATCAAAGCATCCTCCGCGGACATCAAGAATCCATCTCCACTCAAGCGGCAATGGTAAGTGAAGGTATGAATACATCCAATGCTTTCCTCAAAATCACACCGTACACAAGATCACTTTCTACATTCTTACTTCTCTCTCATTACAAAGGTGCTTTCAAATCACATATCACACCACAATCACAATTTTCTCTCGCAATTCCTATTTCACATCTCACACAAGCACATATATCTGCAAAGCATACACATAACAGGTGCCGCACAGAGACCAGGTGCCGCACAGAGCACCAGAGACCAGGTGCCGCACAGAGCACCAGAATCAACAGGTGCCGCACAGAGCACCAGGTGCCGCACAGAGCACCAGAATCAGCAGGTGCCGCACAGAGCACCAGGTGCCGCACAGAGCACCAATTTTGGTCCATGGTGAACCACTAAAATCACCATACCTCTTCCATCAGCAAAAGTCGCTCACACAGGGAGCACATTTCTATCCCTTGCAATTTCAAATTCCTGCTTTATCGAGTCTTTGTTTTCTCTTGTCGATGTCCTCGGCGGTTGTCTTTCTTTCGTCGACGCGTTTTGCCTCGCAATCCACATCGCCGAGGGGCTCTGTAGACACCCCGCCTTGGACCTCTCACCCCGATTGCATACAAAGTATTTTTATTTAACTTATTTTTGTTGATTTCTGTTACTTCGGTTAAATTCCTAACTGATTCCGTTAGTTTTGGACTAAACTGCATAACAGAATTAACTTTTAGGGTCATTCTGTCATTCTCTGCCGCGGGCGCTTCCGGAACTGTTAACGGGCTGCGCGCACGTCCCGCCCCAAAAGCCGGACCCGCGCGCCTCCCATTATGGCAGTAACGGATTGCACCTTATTTCTCTCCCTTTTCTTATTTACAAACATCTTTTCTTGATCACAAAAACCATCTTTTTACATCCACATTCATCCCCCCTTTTCTCATTAACTCCCAATCCCAAATTCTAAGCCTTTTCCCAAAAACTAATATTTCTTTCATTTATTATTTGATTTCTTTTATTTCTTTTATTTTTCTTTTATTCATTTATCTTATTTGTGATTGGCCCATTCCATTTCACATGGATGACCAATTTCCCTCCATCATTTCCCTCTCTTTTTTACCTATAAAAACCACCATCTTCTACCTTAGAAAGGGACTCCAACCTTGATTCACCAACTACATTATACACAAATTCTCCCAACAAGAGTTCTTAGTAACAAGACTCTACACAAATTGTTCTACAACAATTTCATTACAACAACAACACTTTCAAGTCAAGGTTCCAAGTCCTCTTTCTCAAGGTACAACTCCATTTTTTTCCTTTGTTTTCTTCTTCTTGATGTATGCAATCCCCATTAATGGGACATGACCAACATGACTACTTCACATATTGAAGTTAGTTAAGGTTATCTCCCTACATTTTAATCTTAACTTTAATTCACCATGTTAATTTCTCTTCATCTCTTAATGTAATTCTTTAACATTACTTGTTACATGTAATCTTTATCATTAAATAAATAAATTTATTTCCCTTTTTCTTCTCATCACAATTGTTAGCACATTTCTATTTAATTAATTGAAGGACATGTAAATATTAGAACACCAATAGTAGCAAGACCCGCGTAAGCGGGGCGGAGTGGGTGTTTAGGTACTTCCCACTCCGTCACCTAACCCCCGAACCCTTCTCTCCCGAATCTCTGGTTTTTGTACATAAATTAGGCTATTTCTAGGTTTTTCTTATGTTCCTTTAAAAACATAGGTGGCGACTCTAAACAATCTAAAAACAAGTTAGACATCCTAGGATAATTCACCGCTCTAGCCAAGCCGTGGTTCCCCGGGATATCTACAAGTAGGGACAAGTTTTTACTTAGTGAAAGTAATTCTAAAGAAATTTCGATTTAATCCATTGTGAAATCTGGGGTGATTATCGGAAACATGCTTTGTGTGGTGCTGTTTATTTTTTAACCATTGTGGATGATTGTTCCCGTGCGGTGTGGATTTATTTGGTCAAGTCCAATGGTGATGTTTCCCAAATTTTGAAAAAAAATCTTGCCATGGTAGAGCGGCAATTTAATAAACGAGTTAAGAAAATTCGGAGTGATAATGGGACGGAATTTACTTGTTTGGAAAAATATTTTCTTGAACATGGAATTGAACATCACACTACTTGTGTTCGTACGTCCCAATAAAATGGAAGGGTGGAACGAAAACATAGACATATTTTAAATGTGTCTCGTGCTTTAATGTTTCAAGCAAAATTACTGGTCAAGTTTTGGGGGGAGTGTGTGTTGGTGGCTGGGCATTTGATTAATCGAACCCCCTCAAAATTGTTAAACGGGAAAACTCCTTATGAAATTATTTTTGGGAAGCCTCCTTCGTACTCACACATTCGGGTGTTTGGGTCTTTATGTTATGTACATTATTCTCGGCATGATAATGATAAATTTGCAAGTCGAAGTAGGCGATGTGTGTTCTTGGGGTATCCTCTTGGCAAGAAATGATGGTATGTGTATGATGTTGATGAAAATAAATTGCTCGTTTCTCGGGATGTTATTTTTGTGGAAAAGGAGTTCCCTTTTGCTCACGGTCGGGCTGACCAAGATGGAACATACACGGATTCTGACATTTTTCTTTGTCCTTCCAATGATATGAAGGATTGTGAAGAAGATGTACATGTGACTGGGGAGTTGACTGCACAAGTGACCGAACAGGTGGCAGAACAGATACCAGCCGCTGATGTAGTTCCTGATACAATTTCCGACCAACTGACTGACCAGGTGACTGACCAGTTGACAGAACAGGTTCCATCACAGTTGTCTGAACAGGTTGAACAGCCTGCCAAATTGATTGAGCCAGAAAATCTGGGACGTGGTCAGAGAGTTAAGGTTCCTTCTACTAGATATCCAGCTTCTGAATATGAGTTGGGACAATCACAGGCGCATACCACTCAAGCTACACCCCCGTCCCGTCCATCTCCTAAATCCAAATCTTCAGGTACTCGTTATCCCTTATCACATTTTGTCAATTGTACTAAATTCACGTCTGCACATCGTTGTTTTTTGGCTGCTATTGACTCAGGTGTTGAGCCAAAACATTTTGGTGAAGCGGTTAAGCTTCCTCAATGGCGCGAGGCTATGTCTAAAGAGCTTACTGCTCTTGATCAGAATGGAACATGAGAATTGGTGGATGATCCTCTTGAAAAGAAGGTGATTGGTAACAAATGGGTATATAAAATAAAGTAAAATGCTGATGGGACAATTGAGCGTTGTAAAGCTCGGTTGGTGATTTTGGGCAATAGACAAGTTGAAGGTGTTGATTTCAAGGAAATGTTTGCACCCACCATCAAAATGGTTACGGTGTGAGTTTTTCTTAGTATTGTGGCGATTAAAGGATGGGAACTTCATCAAATGGATGTTCACAATGCCTTTCTACACGGTGATCTTAGTGAAGTTGTATATATGAAGGTGCCCTTGGGACATCCGGATTCGTCTTCTGGGAAGGTTTGTAAACTTAAAAAATCATTATATGGTCTTCGGCAAGCTCATCGCTGTTGGTTTGCAAAACTTTCTATGGCATTGAGGGGATATGGATTTGTTCAATCATGCTCCGATTATTCTTTATTTTCTTTCAAAACTTCCGTTGCTGAGATACATGTTCTTGTCTATGTTGATGACTTGGTTATTGGTGGGAATGATTCAGTTCACTTCAAAGGCTATCTCAGTAGTTGTTTTCACATGAAAGACCTCGGGCGTCTTAAGTACTTTTTGGGTCTTGAAGTGGCGAAACATCCGGATGGTATTTTTCTCTCTCAGCGCAAGTATGCGCTTGATATACTTTCTGAGACTGGTCTTCTTGGAGTACGTCCAGCCATTACTCCTGTTGAACAAAATCATCGTTTGGCCCTGACTAAGAGTGACGATTTACGTGATCCCGAGGCGTATAGGCGACTTGTTGGGCGTCTTATTTATCTCACTATTACTCGTCCGAAACTCTCTTATAGTGTGCATACTCTTGCCCAATTCATGACCCCGCCGAAATTGGCTCATTGGACGACAGCTTTACGTGTTGTTCGGTATCTCAAATATCATCCAGGCAAAGGCCAAGAAAGTTTCTACATCTTTCTCTCTCTAGAATTTAGGAACCCACATAATTCCTACCTCCTACCCAAAATCAACCCAAGTAAAAAAACCTTAGAACCCGAGTTCTCTAAGTAAAGAAAAAAATAAGCAAACTTGGGTCAACCAATTAGTGATTTACTCCAAGCATGCTTAAATGTTGAATATTTATTTTATTGTCATCTTTATATTGTTCTTGTTGGGACATTGGCTTTGTTTATTTTCATGCTAATAAAAATGTAATCTTTATATATATATATGATTGGACCCAAATACTCCCATGACCCTAATGGTTTCACCTTACACTTTTATAGTGTATTAAAATGATGAGCTAAGTAGAGAGGAGTGTTTGTTATGATTAAAAGTTGTTACTTTTATGTCATTTACATTTATGTCTTTACTTTCATGTCTTTATTTTTGGCTTGGTGATCCATTGCACATATGGAGAGAGCCTTGTACATTTATCTTGTATTTGTTTATTTATTGTCATAATCTCTATTATTATTATTATTATTATTATTATTATTATTATTATTATTATTATTATTATTATTATTATTATATTATTATTATTATTATATCTAAGTAAAAGTATTATTGCTAGATTCTCCCTCTTGATTTTGCTAGCCTTTTCCATGGATAAGTGAAAGTCCGTCCCTAAGAATACCTTATTTTACTTGGATAGTTTATCCCTTTTATTCAAAATATCAAAACAAAAATGACATTAACATGCCTACATTTTATTTCCAAAATCACCTTCTAAAAACAAGTTAGTTTCTCCCATTTTAAAATACACACACACACTTGCACGTTTTGGTCAACAAACTTAGGGAGACTCGGTTTTCTGAGGCGGATTGGGTGAACGATGAAAAGTTCTTCCCAAGACGTAACCTGACCTCCGAACTCATTTTCTCTAACCTTTTTCGTTGAATTGGGTTTAAAATTAATTTAACGTGGGGACTTCGTTTTCTTGAACATAAAGTGTCGTGTTTGACTCTCGAGAGAACTTTTCCATTTTCCCGCGGGTATCTTACAGTGGCGACTCTGCTGGGGAATAAGTTGTTTCCAACCTTCGTTTTAGAAATTTTGGGGGCACCTTTGTGTGGGTCAAACTCCCATCCCCGTTTATTGACTTTGCGCATATTTTCTGTGTGTTTTATGTTTCTGTTTTGATTTCTAAAAATGAAACGGTTCTGGAAACGCAATAAACTGGGGCTAGAAGGATCAGAAACAGGAAAATTGCAAAAAAAATAATGGATCTTCTTGAGAAGCCGTACATCTAGTTCTCTTGGGCCCACAGAATGTTTCAAATTCAACAACTTCTTTTAGGGCAGAAACATTCTGATGGTCCCCTTACTACTGCTTGTTCAGGTTCCAATTACAGCCTTTATTTGTGCACATATGCCTTTGTTTTCTTAACCAAAACTTGATTTTCAAAACCTTGGTTATGCACAAATTTTTGGACATAAAATTTTGGGTTTACAAGGCCTCATTGTGCATAACCCTTTTCATAAAAGTTTGATTTTCAAAACCCCTTTGTTGGTGCACAATCCTTTTGTACAAATTGATTTTCAAAGAACTTTGTTCGTCTTGCAAAATTTTGGTTTCCAAAACCTTGGATTGTGCACGATCCCTTTGTACAAAATTTGGTTTTTAAGGTTTTTGTTTGTTCATATGCTTGTTTGTTACTTGTGCAAATTACTTGTTCAATTACTTCAATAACCCTCAAAACCCGGAATGGATGCCACGATGCAGCTTGATTGGTGCTCTTGTACCCTTCTCCCGCGCACGGGTCCATTCCACCTCCCCATCCGAGCCGAGTCAACCACACTTGTCCGTGACACACAAATACCGTGACTATGGTTGGTTTTTGGTCTAGCTCACATCATTTTATCCTTAATATGCGCCCAAGGTTTATTATGGCCAAATTAATGCCCGAGTTCATGATTCCTTGCGAAAGCAAGTGTGACCAAGGTCATCGTTGACCCGGTCTTTGACTTATGCGTTAATGTTGACTATAATTAACCAAAGTCATGTATTAAAGATGGGATGACATCACGTCATTTAGCCCTAATGTTTGGCCCATCCTAATTATCCTTAAGCCCAAAGTTAAGGTCCAATATCCCTCATGCAAGTGAGGTCATGCCAAAATTCCGTTAAGGCACTATGTTGATCTTAACATCATGATAAGAATGGTCCATACATTGGAAATTTACGACACACTAGACTTTAGAGATGGTTCTTTTGGTCAGTGGAAGCCGCGTGCCCTATAGGACTCTCGCCCGGGATAGTCCGTCCTTGGGAGTGTGCAATACATGTGAAAAACTAGGGGCTTATAGACGTAGTGATGGCCTCCACTGATCCAGGGTTTAGAGTAGTTGCGAAATAGAAGAGAAATATTTTCCAACCATTTAGGAATTAAAAAAATGTTTTAAGTAAACTTGAACGACTAATTAATTGCACATTGCATAAATTCGCTCTGTCATGTTTCTTGCCTCGCATGTTGTTTGTTATATGTTTCTTGACGATAATTAAGGTCATTCTTTTCCCATTTAGAAAATTAAAAGTGGCCAAACCAATAATGAAAGATCTCAGATTAGTTTCTTAGATTCCCGTTAAAATCCCTAGGCATAGTCCCCTAGGTCCCCGTTAAGATTCCCGTCAAATCCCTAGGCATGGTCCCCTAGGTCCTGTAGACACCCCGATCTCGCACCCCCTAAACCTACCCTTAATCGGTCTAAACAGCGATAATTGACCTAAAACCCCAGATTTGGACGTACGGACTACCGTACGCCTTATCGGTGCATCAAATGCAAAAACCGAGTCCAGATTCATGATCAGTGCTCAAAACCGAGTAGAAAGGTCTATCCTTAAAATTTCGCGTGCCGGGACCCCTCAACGGGTCCCGTACTGCTTAAAAAGCCTTTTACTCGTCATCTAATGAATTTAAAATATTATCTATATTTTTCCTTACTTTCTAACATTTTGTAGGTACACTGGCATGACCAGAAAAATCAACCGAGCAACTTTCCTGTTGGGCCCGCGGGCAACCGGGACACCGAAACGCGCACGACGGAGCAATTGCGGAGCGGAAAGGCTGGAGCAAATGTGCACCAAGACATGCCTGGACCAGCCCGAAACGCGCACGACGGAGCAATTGCGGAGCGGAAAGCCGGAGCTGGAGCAAATGTGCACCAAGACATGCCTGGACCAGCCCCATCGTGCCACTTGTCATTGTGTGATTGGCCAAGAGGAAATATTTAAAAAATGAAAATTGGGCACCAAGTTTGGGGGAGCACGGTCGTGCCCTTTAAATGGCACGGCCGTGCCACCCAAGTCGAACTCTCCAGCTTTTTCCCAGTTTTTTATTATTTTCTCCCCCATTTTTGTTCCTCTTCTTCTTCACTCTTCCTCCCTCAACCACAACTTTACTACCCCTACAATCAGCCCCTACACCCTACAAATCTTTCTCCCCAATTCTTACCTCCCTCCTCTCTCTAATGACTACCCAAATCCCCTAACACTCTCCTCATTCTCACAACAATTCTCACTCTCTCATACAACAACTCTTCTCTCCAACTCTCAATCTTTCTCAGCCTCTAAACTCTCTCCTTACCTCCTTCATAGCCCCACCAAACAACCATCACAACTCCACCACTAAACCACCATAACCCCACCATAGAACCACCACTACACAACCACTAAATACAACTCAAACTCAAACATTCTCTAGCATTCCAACTCTCAAACAACTCAAACAACAAAAAAGTCTTCCCTTGGAGACAAAGGCAGCACACCACTCTCCCCTAATCTAGGTAAGTTTCCCTCTTGTAAGTTATAAATTTGATACATGTAAAGTTTTGTATGTTCTGTTGGGAATCTAGTTAACTAGTGACTAGATCTCCCTTATTATCTATGTAACTTTGTTTTAGCTTTGTAAATAAACATGCTTAATGTATTTTAAATGTTCAAGCTTCTATCCTAGCATGTATATATATGTGTTAAGTTCATTTTGGTGTTGATCTCATGCTTTAAATCTCAAATCCCAGCAAGATATGGCATTTTCATTCAGCATGTATATAATGTTGGGGAATTGGGGGGGATCTCCGCATCCACTAGCCCATACTAGCAGTCATCAACATGGAAAAAATAATTCAACACATGAATAATAATATGAAAGAACAAGAACACCGATGTTTGATAACCCAGTTCATCAACACATGACTACATCTGGGGGCACTTAGCCAGGATATCATTATAATAATATATGTAAATATTATAACTTTAGCACATGCGCTCACATAGATCTAGCATGGCTACTCTCCAATAATAATCTCTCACCTATACATTATTATCTCTCCTCCCTAAGAACATACAAACATAGTTATGACCGGGTTGTAGGATCGCCCCCCATGGCTCTCCTAGGCCCCCGGCCCCCTCCTATACACTATTTTGTATCTCTATCTTGATATCCTAACTTTCTCCTACACAAAGTAAAGTGCTAAATATTATGGTGGTAGTCACAATATATTTATAGGGATACAAAACATAATCCTGATCAAAACCACATACACATAGTACTAGAGACGGAGGGAGTAAAATGGGATTAGGAAAATAATTCCTAAAGCATCAAAAATTGTGTGATTGCTTTCCACGTGAACAAAGGAATCTAATTCCTTAGTGGACTTTTCCACGCCAAAGTACTCCACAAGGCCCACGGCTCCTCCCAGTTGATATTGCACGGCCGAGTTTATGGTCCGGTCGGGTCCTTATACAGGCCCGGTCGGGTCCTTATACAGGTCTGGCCGGATCTCAGCTTCTCCGCTCTGTCCCGGTTTGACTCCTTGCTCCTCCGCGGTTTTGACTTTCTCCTTGGTTTTGACTCCAATCCCAACATATAATCTGTCCTCTCCTTGCTCTTTCATGTTTATTCTCATTTTTGGTCTTGTTTGTTCATAAATAGATACTCAATAATGTTAATAATATGTTAATAAACAAGTTCCTCAAGTTTAATGGGATTTCTCTGAGTTCATGCCATGTTTTGATCTCTATCTTTATGCCTTGAATAATCTGTCCAGCATGTTCTGTTTGAACCAAGCTTTTTGATGTGCTGTTCTCTCTATCATAACTTAGTTTCTAGGACTAACTCAAAACATAAAAGTTGTTCATTACATATTGAATATGATGCATGCCAAGTTTAGTGGTCCCATTTCATGTCTAGGTCATGTTTTGGTAGGTATTTTCGTAGCTTAAACCTGCTGCCTTGTTTGCTGCACTTTTTTGACTCATCTGGGTTTTCAAGTCTAAAACTCTACCAAAACTCGATTTTCAAGTCAAATTCAAAACATGAAATTTGTTCTAAACAAACTAACAAAGATGTTAATGTATTTGAAATAATTTTATGACCAAAGGAAAGGATACTTTCTATTTTCCAAATCAAGTGTTTGCTCCCAGAAATGATATTTCCAGATTCTGACATATAAATGTCAGAGGTCTTTTGAAGAATCAAAACTTGTTTTCTGACTTTGAAACTTGGCACACATAATTTTTAATATGCGATAATCAACTTCTATGTTTTAGGTTGTTCCAGATTCTTAGGTTATCATAGTGTAAATTTCTCATCAAAGTATGGTCTGCTATCCTTTGCGGTTCTGGGATGTTTTTGCATTGATGTTCTTGGCATGATCTAAGCATGAAATATCCATCCATAAATCCAATAAAAATTCATACATGTTCTATAACATCTTGGGAGTTAATCCCAAGTTTTAGATCTTGTTTTGGATATGTATTTCACAGGTACAATCCACAGCGATTCACAACAACCATGAACTTGGAGATCAATTTTGCACCCGGACATTCTTTCATGGGATTTATCCCATTTTTTGCATATATGTATTATTTGTATAATATTCCCCTCTCCCCACTATTTGTTCTTACTTGTCTAATTGATTCAAACCATTTTTCAAAACCGATCGGGAATCCACCCAAACCGATTCCCGGTTGCGATCAAATGAATCGACTTAGACTAGGAAAACTCATTTGTACATAAACACACATTTTTCTCAATGTTAGGGCATAATAAGGCATTTCAAAAAGTCATTTAAAATCAATCATAGGCGGAAGCATGCTAGAGACCATAAGGGCAAGCGGAGTTCTACTTATCACCTTCTCCTCTCGTAACTTAGCCTCCGAACCCACTTCAAATCAAACAAAAGGTTTTATCTCTATTTTCCTATAATAAAATGAGGTGGCGAATCTCAGATTTTCCAAAACCAAGGTAAAGAAACCGCTATGAAAAAACGAGCGGATTCAAACCGCATTCGCACGGACCAATTTCGAACGGTTCGCACGCGGGCTCTCACAGGTCCCCGTTAAGATTACCGTCAAATCCCTAGGCATGGTCTCCATTAAGATTCCCGTTAAATTCTTAGAAATAGTCCCCTAGGAAGTCAGTCACTTCCTTGGATGGTCCCTGTTATCCTCCAAGAAGTCAGTCAATTCCTTGGATGGATCCCCGTTATCCTCCAAGAAGTCAGCTAAGTCCTTGGATGGATCCCCGTTATCCTCCAAGAACTCAGTCAAGTCCTTGGACAGATCCCCGTTATCCTCCAAGAAGTCAGGCAAGTCCTTGGATGAATCCCCTTATCCTCCAAGAAGTCAGTCAAGTCCTTGGATGGATCCCTGTTACCCTCCAAGAAGTCAGTCAAGCCCTCGGATGGATCCTCGTTGTCCTCCAAGAAGTCAGTCGAGACCTTAGGTGGATCCCCGTTATCCTCCAAGAAGTCAGTCGAGTCCTTGGATAGATCCCCGTTATCCTCCAAGAAGTCAGTCATGTTCGTCTTTTCCTCTTAGAATTCTAAACCCGTTCGAACTACGGTGACCTGAGCCTCTCATCGCGTGGGGCCCCCTCCCTCGTGGTGAGGGGAACGTAGGCAACTTCGGCTCGGTCAAATATCTCAAAATAGAGGATTCTAAGATATGTGCGTCTTTGGCCCAAGCACTCATCCAATTTTTATCCGAGTCTAAATTACCTTTTTTCCCGCCGTAGCAAGAATGAAGTGGAAAAGAGCACCGTGTCACCGCCTCTTCAGCATTGAGTCCGATAGTTCCTCAGTCGCTACAACTCCTCCACTCCGGTACCTTGGAATAACCAGCTCAGAGGAAAGTAGTTGGGGAAGTGATGCCGCAAATGATCAGGACAGTCCAACCAAAGAAGAGTTGCTCCAAGCTTTAGAAGCCTCCAGGGTTCGGGAAGAGATTACCAGGAGGCACCACAAGAAAGCACGGGACTGGTTTGTCAAGTCGATGAGACAGAAGGGTGTTAAGATTTTATTTCAGACTGATGGATCCTTCATTGAGGTTTCTAACCATGAGGACGAGGTCGAAATCACCCAACCTCTGAATTGCAACCAAATTCAGCCCCCTCAATCTTGCGGAAACACCAAATCCCCTCATTCTCTATCTCAACAAACCGTCACTCAAAGCTTACCTCCCACTCAAGCTCCCTACACTCCGCCTCACCCCGGATCCAACATTCCCTATGGGTTACCTCCCATAAACCCCCAAATATAATACACTCAAAACACCCATGTCTCACCATTCACACCGGTCATGCCTCAACCATCACTCCCATGATATCTTCCTAATTATACTCCTTTTCGGTTCAAGATTGCCAATCAAATCCCAAGAAATCAGTCACCATATGTAGGTACTCGATCAACCTTGGATTCCATGATGACCCGTATCAGTTCTACAATCCAAGACCTTTTAGACCACAAGCTCCTTGCATGCCTCCGATGTATATTACTGTAAGCAACCGAGGTTATGAGTATGCCTACACCTACCCACTTCCACATAAACCTCATGTTGCACCTCAGTCGGGTAAGTTATTGGGAAAGAAAAAGCAAATGGAAGATAAGGAACGCCTTGTCTCGAGCAACGGTAATTCTTATTACCTCCACATTTCACTCAAAGATAAAGGAAAATCCAAATGCCAAGCCAAACCCCGTTTCACAAGGTTTGAGGATTTCAGAATGCCCATAATCAAGGTATTTGAAGGATTGGTCAAGCAGGGCCTCACGTTGCCTTTTGTCAATTTTCAACCTAAAAACCCCAAAAGGTGTCTCGACAAGACCAAGAGGTGTGCCTTTCACAACTACCATGGCCATGACACCAATGATTGCACCGCCATAAAATGCATCATCTTGGAGTTAATTGAGAAAGGAATGCTTGAACGCCCCCACGCCTCCGACACAGCCAATAACTCGAGTGTCAACATGCTTGAATTCGTAGAATCTAATCCCGTGACCTCCCTCGAGTTCAAAACCCCGATGATCGATGTGAAGGAAGAACGGAGTGATATCTGCCCCAAGGAAAAGGAGCCTAGGATTGACGAAGTCGTCAATCCTAAAGTGGAAGAGCCTGTTTTGGAAAAATTGACAAAATCAGTATTCAAGATGGAGGCTCCTAAAATCAGCAAAGCCGAAATGATGGAAGGCGTTTGGAAAGGGTCAGTGGCACAGAAAATGTCTGAAGGGCTAAATTCTTCGGGTTGGGAAATGAATGGTGCGGTGGTTGCCATAGCAGAGGACGAAATTTCGAAATCCCTTCCATCAACCTCCCCTTAGGAAAATCCAGCCTCCACCTAGGACAAGTCAGAGTCTATTGTTAGGATGTGTGATAAGCCCTTAAGAAAAGTCAGTTAAGATATCTTTTAGGTTTAGTTAGAGTCTTGAATCCCCGGTTGATGCCATGTGGTGACCATTCTGAGTCCATTGTCAGTTTTCTTAATAAGATTATTGTCTTGTCAAAAGTTTACATAAAAAATTGTGTGTGAGTCTTTCGCTCAAAATAAAAGTGTGTTTTTTTCCAAAAAGAAGACCAAGCTTTCTTAAAATAAAAGATCATATCTTTCTTAAAAAGGTCAATCCGCTAATGAAGCGTTCTTCTCAAATCCCGGTTATAATTTCACCTTGAGGTTTAATATGCTAAGTCCTTCGCGGTTCTGCTATTGGAAACATTGACCAAGGACCGCACATCTGAATTGGACAACCATCCACATGAACAACAAGATCAAAAGGTTGGAACACTGTCTACAAGGAGAGGCCCGTGCTTCGGAAGCCCAAAAGCGGCTACATCAAATGGAGATCCGTACCTTCGTCGAGTGCCACGCACGAAGGCTACGTACCTTGAAAGGAAATCACCAAAAGGAGATGGCCAAAGAAAACTCTCAACTCATGAGTAGACGAATCCAGAAATTACAACGCCAAGCCAAATGGAGACCTCGCGACATCTTTCCCGATGACATGGAACCCGAGTTCCCCGTAGAAGACATGAAATATGCCGCCGACAACCCTCCAAAAATTGAGGAAGACAATAGATCATCGTGCTTCATTGGAGCCCATCCTTAAAAATAAAAATAAAAAATAGAGTCTTCCAGCCTCGTAGGATCTAGATTTTCACCAAAGTTCGTCCCGGACTGTGTCTTTTTATTTTTACAAAGGTCCACACTTGGGACATGTATGTATAAAGTTATCTAAATAAAAGAGTCATTTTCCTTCTCTTCTCTCTAGACTTGAGACACTATTTGCAATATACATTTACTCTTGAAATTGCCTTACTTGTTATTATCAACTGATTGCTACGTCCCTAAAATGATGAATTGACTTCTAAGCATACTAGTCAATGACGACTCATTAAGGACGAATGGACCTAACACAAATGAAAAATGCTAAGTGCAAACAATTAATCTTGATGTGAATAAATGTTGTGATCAATTGACATGAAGAAACCATTAATGACAAGTCTTCCTTCATACAAATCCCCGATACACATCCTCGATACCCATTTCCCGATACACCTTTCCTATACGAATTCTTGATGCACATCAAAGGCATCCCAAGACAATTAAAAGGCAAGGATGTTGTTGCCCAACCACCAAGATTCAACCGTGATCGCACGTGCGCAACCAAGCAAAGGACTTCCCGGGTCTTCAAAGTCAAAGCTAGAAGTGACAGATATCCCACCAAGGAGCTACAAATGAGCCAGTGTCCAAGATAGCAAGCTGGGACTAATGTTTCCCCTCTCCCTCAAAAAATAAAAAAAAAATAAAAAAAAAAAGTGAAAAGAGGGAAAGAAAATGAATATATGGAAAGAGGGAAAGGAATGAATGTATGCAAAGAGGAAGTTTTCCTCAAAATCTCACCAAGTTCACCGCAAAAGTCCACCTCAAAGAACATCCCAAGGAAGCAAAGCGATCTACATCAATAAAGCAACAACATCTTTCAAAAGGACACCAACTTCAACAAAAGATGATCCACAGCTGAACTATGGCGACCTGAGCTCCTCAAACTAAGGAGAACGTAGGCAACCTTCGGGTCCGGTCATGACATGAAATAAAACCACCAAACCTTAGTCCTCTCAAAATGACAAGTTCTCTTCCCTCGGTCCCATCAATGACCGATTTCCTAGGCACACCTTCTTTGGTCACATCAAGGACCAATTCCCCCTAAACACATTCTCCTTCTGATCTTGCCATTGATAGAATCTTAATCTCAATTGATCACAATATTTATACATGTTAAGGCTAATTGCTTGTTATAATCTTGACTTAATAATAAACATGGTCCATTCAAGCAATCATTTTGATAATCTTAACTAAGGCAAATTTCAAATGTCTCGACAAGTCTTCTTTTCTTCATCTTAGGAAAGAGCTAAACACTTATGTTCTGTCAAGCAAGGGCTTCTTCCCGTTTCATGATACATTGCTCAAAGAGCTCACCAACATAAAGGGACTCTCTCCTAAATAAAATTTCCTTGCATGTTTCCTCCAAAAAGATACCTTAAGTCCCCATCCCGTCGAGTCGGCTGGATCACTCATAAATAAAAAAAAAAGAGAAAGGCACCAAAAAAGTAGCCCGCTAAGTCGAAAACCCTCAAGGGCGGCTTAGGAAAAAAACAGAGTGTGCCACAAAAAGACGCAAAAAGAGATGCCCGCTAGGTTGAAAACCCGCAAGGGCGACCTAGAAAAAAATAAAGGGTGCGTCATGAAAAAGGGATGGGTTCCTAACATCATCAAAAGCCAAAAGACGACAACGGGTCCACGTCAACATCAAAGGTCGAAGGACGACATTGGGGCTACCTCCACATCGACGACAACAAAGACATGGAGCTACCTCGACATCAACGACAAAGATGACATTGGGGCTATCCTTACAATAGTGACAAGCAGATTTCCTACCACCAGTTACTTCTCAATGAATTGACAAAGCTTCAAAGGACTTTATGCATAACAAACCTCGCGGTTAAGTTAAAATAAAAAAATTGACTAACATGCGATAAATCCTTGTTAAGGATAAAGCTTCAAAAGAATGGTACAAACTTCATGGATTGGATCCTGAGCCTAAGAATGGTTCTAAGGCAAGAAGATGGGTAGTACATTCTTGATGGGCCTATTCCTAAAGAACCCAAAGCCGGAATAGACAATCACAAGAATCATGAGTATGATTCTAGGAATGTGAGTTGTCTCAAGCTCACGATTATGTTCTTAAAACTTCAACAAAGTTTGAAACTTTGGAAGCCTATTAGATAGGCGTGGAGTTGAGTTACATGTTTAAAAGAGCAATCTAGGCAAGAAAGGTATAAAACCATTATTGCATTCACTTCATGCAAAAGGAGTAAAAGGCAATAAGTGGAACCTCACATGCTTAAGATAAAGGCTACGTAGAGCATCTTGAGAAACTTGGTTGTCCAATTGGATTGGAGCAAGCAATGGATCTCATTCTTGATTCATTGTTTAAGTGTTATGATCACTTAGTGATGGACTATAACATGCTTAAAATGAATAAGAATTTCTTCGAGTTGCATTAACATGCTGAGAAACTGCGAAGGTGAAGATATTGGAGAATGGTTCTCCAGAGCTCATGGTTCATAATGGAAAAGGGTCAAATGCCAAAAGAAAGGTAAGACAAGGGTTGTCAAAACCTAAAACTATAATTGATGCAATTTGAAAAATTGGCAATTGGATTGACCATTTAAAATTGTAGTCAAAAGGTAAGACAAGAGTTGTCAAACCTAAAGGAAATAATTATGGTTATAATAATAACTCTAAATTGATGCAATTTGGTAATGTGGCAATTGGATTGACCATTTAGAATTGTAGTCAAAATTCTGGATGATCAATAAAAGGAATGGTAGTGGGACTACCACTTGAGAATCTTATGTTATAAATTAATCTTTCAAACTTTAATTATTGGGTATTGGATACCGGATATGGATCCCACATTTGTATAAATGTGCAGTAATTAGTAAACTGAAAGACTACTCATAGTAAAGGTTGATCTATGAGTGGTAATGATGCAAGAGTTGCAACATTATTCATAGAACACTTGTAAAGTGGCTTTACTAATGAAGTAGGAAATATTATTTTGTTATAAGATAATGAAGGATATTAATTTCTTATTTAGAATAAGAAAAGTGCTTTATTTATTATGATTTACTTCATTGTGTTATCATATAAATAAATCTTATATCCTAAATCTTGAAGAACAAAGTAATAAAGACTATAACATAAATAATTAAAATTATTTATGCCTTATTGTTTTGATCAAATAAATGAGAAATGCATATCTAAAATTCCATGGGACGTAGTTTTAACTCATATGATTTGGAATCACATGATTTATGCAAATATCATTTACTTAGACCAAAACATCTTTTACTATGAATAGTAAAAGGCTAATATCTTACCTGACCTAATACATGTCAATGTATATGCTGCATTAAGTAGCAATGCTAAAAATGAATTTTGGTTATACTTGGTAAAACTATTCAAAGATTCTGACTCGATCGTGATGATGAATAATTGAACCGAGATTTTGATAGTTATCATTAAGGTTGTGAAATAGTTTCACAAATTAACTTCACTAAGAATATCATTCTAAATGATATGTCTGCGTGGAAGTATAAGAACCTTATTGGATACGGTTCGTTGGATGACAAAGTCAAAGTGATCTTCCATTATTTATTTTGGGGTTATGTATTTAAAACCGCTATGATTATACTAATCTGAATTCCATCAAGAGAGGTTAAATGGTGAAAGAAAACTTGGTTTGTCTTTCATAAAGATTTAAGATGGTGAGACTCTTTTGGAAAGGAGTTGTCTGGGACACACTCACATTTAAATCTAATAAATATATTTTCATGGGATATCCTAAGGAAACTTGAGGATAAAATTTTACTCATGAGAAACAAATGGTTTGTTGCTTATGATGATACTTTTCTAGATAAAAGGTTTATCTCTAAAAGAATCAGTGGGAGTAAAATATATCTCAAATGGTTCGAGACCTAGAAAATAGTATTTAACCTATGATGGAAGTTGAACAAGTCTTCACAAGGGGTTGTGAAAATCCGTTCAAGATATACAAGTACTTGCACACATGATAAAATACAATCTATTAGAAGAAATATTGGATATTTCGAAATAGAAAGTATTGAGGTAAAGTTCATTTAGAATGAAATATTTACCACCTATCAAAGATGCAATATCAACTCCACTTTTAGATTAATGGCTTGGAGTCATAAAATCTAAAAGGCAATTCATGTATAATAATCAAGTTTGGAACTTGATCATTCTAACCTAAGGTGTAAAAACCAAAGGATATGGATGACTTTTCTTAGAGAAAAACTTACATGGATAGCAAGAAACTTATTAAAATTTTCATAGTCACATGTTCATATTTGGAATATGAAATTTGATAAAATGATGTCAAAACAAGCATTCCTCAATGGGAACTCACTTAAGGATGTATTGGACACAACCTAAAGGATTTGACAGTCAAGGAAAATTCTAATAAATTATGTAAGTTGCAGAAATCCATTGGATGGATTAAAGCAAGCTTTTGGGAGTTGGAATCTCCGTTTCGATAAGTCAAAAGTTTGATTTGATCAAGAACGAAGATGAACCTTGTATATACAAGAAGATTAGTGGGAGCATAGTGCTATTCCTTATTTAATATATGTGGATGACATATTTCTCATTGGAAACGACATTCCTACACGTTAATCTGTAAAGACTTTGTTAAGAAAGTGTTTCGCAATGAAGAATATGGATGAAGCTACATATGTTCTTGGCATTAAGATCTATAGAGATAGATCAAGGAGGCTAATTGGTTTAAGCCAAAGTACATACATTGACAAAGTCATTAGAAGATTCCGCATGGAAAATTCTAAGAGAGGACCATTGCCAATGTTACATGGAGTTTTCTATGCAAAGACTCAAATGTTCTAAGACAAATGATGAGCATGAGAAGACTGAATGGGACGCCATTTTGCTTCGGCAATTGGATCCATCATGCCATAATAAGTACTAAGCCGGATATATCTAAATGCTTGGAGCATGACGAGTAGATATCAATCCGACAACCGGTGAGAATCACTGGAAGGCTGTGAAACAATTCTTAAATGTACTTTAGAAGGACTAAAGAATTGTTATGATCTATGGAGGGATGGAAGATGATCTCGGTGTATATGGGTACACAGATGCATACTTCCAAACTGACAAAGATGATAAAAATCGCAATTGAGTTTTATTAACAATAGTGAAGCTGTAAGTTGGAATGGTTCCAAGCAGAGTACAGTCACTAATTCTACATACTAAAATCTAAGTATATTGCTGCATTGGATGCCGCAAAGGAAATTGTTTGGATTAAGAAGTTCATGGGTGAACTTAAGATGGTTTCTAGCATTGCTAATCAAATAGACTTTATTAGCAATAATAGTCGTGCTATTGATCAAGCAAAGGAACCAAGAGCACATCCCAAATCCAAACACATACTTAGGCGTTCTCTTATCGTTCGAGAAATCGTTGATAAGGGAGACGTACATATATGCAAAGTACCTACTAATGATAACGTTACAGACACACTAAACAATGGGACTTCCACAAGCTAAGACATGATGGTCATGTTGGGTCTATGGGTATTGGATACCTAGGGAATTGGGCCTAGGGCAAGTGGGAGATTGTTGGTGTTGGTGCCCTAGGCACGTTTGTTAAACGTTGTATAAGTTATCATTTTATTCATAATAATAAAGAGATAATAAGATTATTATTATGGCTCGTGTTTGCTTATAATAATCTCCGTCCTTAGAGCTTCTTAAGCACTAGTATAAAGTCTAAATGATCATGGGATGATCATGTTAGATTTATGGGTACTTGTTTGGAACAAGGTACTGGACATGACCCGCGGTATGAGATTTATGTCATGGTCGATGTCATATATAAATCTCATATTAGTTATGTCATTTGAATCCTTAGACATGAAGTTATTATAGTCTTCCACTTGATGAACATTATGTTTGACATATTCAAACGCTGCCTTAACACGGTAGTTATAAAGGGTATGATTGGCATGATTGGATTCACGTAGGGAAGAATAATAAGCCAAATGGATTTGTCCCTCTTCGGAGAGATGTCAAGCTTGGGCCCCTCGAAGGAATGATGTTGGTGAAATGTTTGGCCAAACTCAAATGGATTGATTGGATCAATATCATTTGGATTATCAACATATTCGGAATCGAGAAAGTATTGAACAATACAAGTTGACTTGTTGACCATAACTTGTGTTCAATGACATCGTGGACAAAGGGATTGTGACATGTTCTAAAAGGAATGCGAACTTGTATCTAGTTACACTATTTGGGTAGGTATGACGGTTTGCTAGAACCTAATCATATCTTATGGGTTCATGTTTGGGTTCATTGCCAACTTAGTGTAATCCTAGAGGGTCACACACGAATAGAACGAATCGTAAAGGACTAAATGGAATTATGGAAATATATCAGTGTTTGTCTCTGGCACGGTCGTGCGCCTTAAAATGGCACGGTCGTGCCATAAATCCAAACCAAGGCAAACCTGTCGACATGATTGGCACGACCGTGCCAAATTACCAAGCACGACCGTGCCGAAAATGGGCGGCTGGGGAATTCGCGCGGACTAGATGGCACGACCGTGCCAGTCAAGTCGGCCAGAATTCCTTGTTGCCTAATTTGGTGACGGGATTTAGGTTTCCTATGTCCTTAAGGGTTAAGGATTAGGACCTATTTAAGGATCCTTTTTACAGCCATTAGATATGTTGTTGTGAGTGCCTCCATAAGGTTTTGAGAGGTTATTTTCTTGTTCTAAGATCCCAAAAGTGAAGAACAAGAATATTCATAATTCCATATAGTTCTTACAATTGTGAAAGCGTGTTTCATAATTTGGTCTAGCAACCAATATCAAGTGTTCTTGATATTCGTTCGTGGTGTGGATACCGCTAGAGGGTGAAACTTATCATCTTCATAGTTCGTGATTCTTGCTTTGTTCGTGATCAAGATTTCAAGCCTCCATCGAATTCAAGGTTGCAAAATCAAAGGCAACAAGGGTTAGTATTCTAGTATTCATTATGTTGTATTTGACTTAATCATATGAATGGATCTATGGGCTTTGGGTTTCATAAATTTTAAATGCTTAATTCCGCTGCGCATGTTACTACGAAACCCAACAGCTGAACTATGGCGACCTGATCTCCTCAAACTAAGGAGAACGTAGGCAACCTTCGGGTCCGGTCATGACATGAAATAAAACCACCAAACCTTGGTCCTCTCAAAATGACAAGTTCTCTTCCCTCGGTCCCATCAATGACCGATTTCCTAGGCACACCTTCTTTGGTCACATCAAGGACCAATTCCCCCTAAACACATTCTCCTTCTGATCTTACCATTGATAGAATCTTAATCTCAATTGATCACAATATTTATACATGTTAAGGCTAATTGCTTGTTATAATCTTGACTTAATAATAAACATGGTCCATTCAAGCAATCATTTTGATAATCTTAACTAAGGAAAATTTCAAATGTCTCGACAAGTCTTCTTTTCTTCATCATAGGAAAGAGCTAAACACTTATGTTCTGTCAAGCAAGGGCTTCTTCCCGTTTCATGATACATTGCTCAAAGAGCTCACCAACATAAAGGGACTCTCTCCCAAATAAAATTTCCTTGCATGTTTCCTCCAAAAAGATACCTTAAGTCCCCATCCCGTCGAGTCGGCTGGATCACTCATAAATAAAAAAAAAGAGAGAAAGGCACCAAAAAAGTAGCCCGCTAAGTCGAAAACCCTCAAGGGCGGCTTAGGAAAAAAACAGGGTGTGCCACAAAAAGACGCAAAAAGAGATGCCCGCTAGGTTGAAAACCCGCAAGGGCGACCTAGAAAAAAATAAAGGGTGCGTCATGAAAAAGGGATGGGTTCCTAACATCATCAAAAGCCGAAAGACGACAACGGGTCCACGTCAACATCAAAGGTCGAAGGACGACATTGGGGCTACCTCCACATCGACGACAACAAAGACATGGAGCTACCTCGACATCAACGACAAAGATGACATTGGGGCTATCCTTACAATAGTGACAAGCAGATTTCCTACCACTAGTTACTTCTCAATGAATTGACAAAGCTTCAAAGGACTTTATGCATAACAAACCTCGCGGTTAAGTTAAAATAAAAAATTTGACTAACATGCTTCGTTAAAAGATTTTCCTTTAGAAATAAGCATTTCCAAATTGGCCCATTTGGCATCATTTATCAAAGACAATGTTTCAAACAAAATGCTTTTGATCTCCCCTCAAAATGACTTTCCCAAAATCTTGGACTTTTTCATCCACAAAGGTCGCCCCTAGGCTCTCCCCTAGTGTTAAGAAAGAGTGTCAATCATACCATAGAGTTGAGTTGACCAAAGTCCAAACTTTGACCAAAAGGGGTCAAGTTAAAATGTCCCGGCAGTCCTTAGTCGGACGTAAGACCAGTCTTTCCATCAACTTCCCAAAGAAAGAGTTGACCTATGTCAAGACTTGACCCAGAGTGGTCATTTTAGGTTGAAGCCTTTGTCCCCGGCAGTCCTAACTGGGCATAAGACCAAAGACTCTGATATCCACCTTAGGATAGGATGAGAATATATCCACCTTAGGATAGGATGAGAAGATATCCACCTTAGAATATGATGAGCATATATCAACCTTAGGATAGGATGACAGATATCCACCTCAGGATAGGATGACAGATATCCACTTTAGGATAGGATGAGAAGATATCCACCTTAGGTTAGGATGAAAAGATGTCCACCTTCCGGGTGAGCTCCCGCTAAACAACTCCCATGTCCCAAAAAACTTCATTCGCTCGAACTACGTTAGGCTTGATTCCCCGCAAACGGGATACGTAGGAATCCTATACCCCTAGGTCCAGTCACCCGACCTTGATGGTCACCCATGGTTTGAGACGCTAAGTTCCTCACCCGACCTTGATGGTCACCCCTGGTTTGAGACGCTAAGTTCCTCACCCGACCTTGATGGTCACCCTTAGGTTTGAGTGACATTAAAGTCTCTCGCCCCAGAACTACGACCGTCTTGATTCCCTTGAATAGGGATACATAGGAATCCTTTAAATATAAGGGTCCATCCATTTGACCACTATGGTCACCATCTCTCCTAGCTTGGTAGTTCGCCAGATCGGGATTCTTTCTCTTATTGACAACCCCATTTTTTTCAAAAGCGTTGTTGCCGAGGGGCTCTGTAAGTACCCCGATCTAGATTACTATCCTTAAAATAATCAAATTATAAAGCTAAGGGGTAATTTGGGAATTATTTAGGACATTCCTGATAAGCTAGGGCCTCATAGGAATAAAAAAAAATTTAAGACCAATTTGGAATAAAAAGAAAAAAGAAAAAAGAAAAAAAAGTAAAAAGACTAGCCGTACGGATAGTTTGTCCAAATTCCACATCAGCAGCCCAAACCGAAAATGCACAATTTCAGCCCATTTTGTGCACCAAAAATACCAGTTTTTAACCCATTTTAAGGATCAAAATATCTCCTCTTTGCTTAGCCCCTAAGAAAATAATAAGCTAATAGTTGAGGGACCAAAATGTTACTTTTAAATTACAAACAAGTCCCCAATTCATCCTATAAATAGAGGTTTCCTCTACCCATTTCACATCAAGAATTCCCTAGCAAAGTTACTCTCAAAAATTGTAGTCTCTCTTTCTCTCTCTAGGATTTAGGAACCCACATAATTCCTACCTCCTGCCCAAAATCAACCCAAGTAAAAAACCTTAGAACCCGAGTTCTCTAAGTAAAGAAGAAAAGAAGCAAACTTGGGTCATTGCTTAAAGGTTGAATCTTTATTTTATTGTCATCTTTATATTGTTCTTGTTGAGATATTGACTTTGTTTATTTTCATGCTTATAAAAATGTAATCTTCATATATATATGATTGGACCCAAATACTCCAATGACCTTAATGGTTTCACCTTACACTTTTATAGTGTATTAAAATGATTAGCTAAGTGGAGATGATTATTTGTTATGATTAAAAGTTGTTACATTTATATCATTTACATTTATGTCTTTACTTTCATGTCTTTATTTTTGGCTTGGTGATCCATTGCACATATGGAGAGAGCCTTGTACATTTATCTTGTATTTTTTTATTTATTGTCATAATCTCTATTGTTTATTTATTTATTTATATATATATATATATATATATATTTATATATTATTAAATGTTCATAGATGTTATTTAAAGTCTTTATTCCAAATTTTGTAAAGTTTAACCTTATTTAGATGATAGGGTCCCTATTCATCTAAGTTGTGGTTCCATCCAAGTAAAGGTATTATTGCTAGATTGTCCTTCTTGACTTTGCTAGCCTTTTCCATGGTTAAGTGAAAGTCGTCCCTAAAAATACCTTATTTTACTTGGATAGTTTATCCCTTTTATTCAAAATATCAAAACAAAAGGGACATTAACATGCCTACATTTTATTTCTAAAATCACCTTCTAAAAACAAGTCAGTTTCTCCCATTTTAAAACACACACACACACTTGCACATTTTGGTCAACAAACTTAGGGAGACTCGGTTTTTCGAGGCAGATTGGGTGAACGATGAAAAGTTCTTCCCAAGACGTAACCTGACCTCCGAACTCATTTTCTCTAACATTTTTCGTTGAATTGGGTTTAAAATTAATTTAACATGGTAACTCCGTATTCTTGAACATAAAGTGTCGTGTTTGAATCTCGAGGGAACTTTTCCATTTTCCCAAGGGTATCTTACAGAGCCGTCGCACGCTGTGCGGCGGTCGCACATGAGACCACCTTATGAAAATTTATAACTTGGTATTGATACATCATCATAAATACTATCAATACCAATTTTTAGATTCTCATCAAGATATTTAAAAGTATCCTAAATGATTGCTTAAAGTTCATTCGAGTTGAAACCGAGAGAAATAATATGGGGAAAATAAAGTCAGTTTATTTCCTTGATGAACTATGCTGAGTACAAACAATATATATACATATACTCTTTCTTGGAGACTAAGTCTAATCCGTATAATTTAGCTAAGTAAAATATATCCTACCTATTTACATTCTTGTCAAATAGGTAACAAACTAATTAAGGATACACACAATATGGAAATGAGATATGACGAGAGATTCTCAAGGGTCTAGGCTGATTTCGGCTATCTCAACACCCCCTCAAGTTGGAGCGTGTAGATCACAGACGCCCAACTTGCCTAGAAGATGTAGAAACTGTTGACTGCCTAATGCCTTAGTAAGAATATCAGCTAGCTGTGAAGTCGTATGAACGTAACCAGTTGTGATGAAACCTGACTGTACAGCATCGCGAACAAGATGAGAGTCACCTTCAATATGTTTAGTTCGATCATGATGGACAGGATTTTGAGCCATATACAATGCAGATTGGCTATCACATAGAAGAGTCATCGGAGCTGAATGTGAAAACCCAAAAGAATCAAGTAAACTACGAAGCCATTTCAGTTCACATGTGGCACTTACCATAGAACGATATTCTGCCTCGGCCGATGATCGCGAAATGGCAGTCTGCTATTGGTTTACCACGAGATCGGAGAGTGACCCAAGAAAATAAAGTAAGCGGTAAGTGATCGCCTGGTAAGAGGACAACTCGCCCAATCAGAGTCGCAATAACCCGAAGGTGTAAAACAGAATCAGATCGTAATAAAATGCCTTGGCCTGGACGATTTTTAAGATACCGAACAACACGTAGAACGGCCGTCCAATGAGCCTCCTTAAGCCGAGTCATGAATTGTGCAAGAGTATGCACACTGTAGGATAGCTCCAGGCGAGTAATAGTAAGATATATAAGTCGACCCACAAGTTGCCTATAAGTCTCAGGATCTCGTAAATCATCATCTTCAGTCAAAGCCAAACGGTGATTTTGTTCAATAGGAGTAAAAGCTGGACGTGCTCCCAGAAGACCAGCCTCAGAGAGTATATCAAGCGCATATTTGCGTTGAGAGAGGAAAATACCATCCGGATGTGTGGCCACTTCAAGCCCCAAGAAATACTTAAAACGCCCGAGATCTTTCATGTGAAAACAATGACTAAGATAGGCCTTGAAGCGACTAATGGCAAACGAATCATCCCCACTAATAACCAAGTCATCAATATATATCAGAACGTGTATCTCAGCAGCGGAAGTCTTTAAAGAGAATAAAGAATAGTCGGAACATGATTGAACAAATCCATACCCTTTCAATGCCATAAAAATTTTAGCAAACCAACAACGAGGAGATTACCGAAGACCATATAATGATTTTTTAAGTTTACAAACCTTCCTAGAAGATGAATCCGGATGTCCCAAGGGCACCTTCATATACATATCTTTACTAACATCACCGTGTAGAAAGGCATTGTGAACATCCATTTGATGAAGTTCCCATCCTTTAACCGCAGCAATGCTAAGAAAGACTCGCACCGTAACCATTTTGATGGTGGGTGAAAATGTTTCCTTGAAGTCAACACCTTCAACTTGTCTATTCCCCAAGATTACTAACCGAGCTTTACAACGCTCAATTGTCCCATCACCATTGTACTTTATTTTATAGACCCATTTATTACCAATCACCTTCTTATTAGGAAGAGCATCCACCAAATCCCATGTTCCATTTTGATCAAGAGCATTAAGCTCTTTATACATAGCCTCGCACTATTGAGGAAGCTTAACCGCCTCACTAAAATGTTTTGGCTCAACACTTGAGTCAATAGCAGCCAAAAAACAACGAGGTGCAGACGAGAATTTAGTGAAATTGACAAAATGTGATAAGGGATAACGAGTACCTGAAGATTTGGATTGAGGAGATGGACAGGACGGGGGTGTAGCTTGAGTGGTATGCGCCTGTGATTGTCCCAACTCAAATTCAGAAGCTGGATATCTGGTAGAAGGAACCTTAACTCTCTGCCCATGTCCTAAATTTTCTGGCTCAATTAATTCTGCAGGCTGTTCAACCATCTGTGCTGGAACCTGTTCTGTCAACTGGTCAGTCACCTGGTCAATCAATTGGTCAGAAACTGTATCAGGAATGTCATCAGCGGCAGGTATCTGCTCTGCCACCTGTTCGGTCACCTGTGCAGTGGGTTGTGCATTCAACTCCCCAGTCACATGTACATCTTCTTCACAATCTTCCATATCATTGGAAGGACAAAGAAAAATATCAGAATCCGTGTATGCTCCATCTTGGTCAGCCCGACCTTGAGCAAAAGGGAACTCCTTTTCCACAAAAATAACATCCCGAGAAACCAGCAACTTATTTTCATCGAGATCATACACATACCATCCTTTCTTGCCAAGAGGATACCCCAAGAACACACATCGCCTACTTTGACTTGTAAACTTATCATTATCACGCCGAGAATAATGTACATAACATAAAGACCCAAACACCCGAATGTGTGAGTAAGAAGGAGGCTTCCCAAAAATAATTTCATAAGGAGTTTTCCCATTTAACAATTTTGAGGGGGTTCGATTAATCAAATGCCCAGCCGCCAACACACACTCCCCTCAAAACGTGACCGGTAATTTTGCTTGAAAAACTAAAGCACGAGACACATTTAAAATATGTCTATGCTTTCTTTCCACCATACCATTTTGTTGGGACGTACGAACACGAGTAGTGTGATGTTCAATTCAATGTTCAAGAAAATATTTTTCCAAACAAGTAAATTCCTTCCCATTATCACTTCGAATTTTCTTAACTCGTTTATTAAATTGCCGCTCTACCATGGCAAGAAAATTTTTCAAAATTTGGGAAACATCACCCTTGGACTTGACCAAATAAACCCACACCGCACGAGAACAATCATCCACAATGGTTAAAAAATAAACGGAACCACACAAAGCAGGTTTCCGATTATCACCCCAGATATCATAATGGATTAAATCAAAAATTTCATTAGAATTACTTTCACTAAGTAAAAACTTGTCCCTACTTTGCTTAGCCTTGCAAAAAATCTCGCAAACGTCTTTATTAATACTACTACGACTAATAAAAGGTAACGAACCCACTATTTTCTTTGACGGATGATCGAGTCGCTGATGCCACAACTGAAAGCAGTCGTATTCTTTAACGTTGCACACTTGCGTTGTCAGTGACCTCCTCAAGTAGTACAACCCCCCGTCCAGTTCACCCGATCCAATCAAAATCTTCGAGACCCGGTCCTGTACAACACATTGTTTGTCAGAAAAATGCACCAAATAATTAGAATTTCGAAGCAATTGAGAGACAGATAAGATATTGCAGTTAAAAGTTGGGGCATATAGAACATTTTTTACAACAAGATTCGTTGAAATCTCAACGTTGCCTGCAAGATGAGGCCGAGTGGGTGATGCACCATTATCCGGGGCATGGTCTCATTAGCTCTTTGTGGCTTTCATGTATCTCCCATTAGGCAAACCAATATGATTCGCCTTGATATTATGAACATCACTGAGCAAAGAGATGTCCCCTGTTATGTGTCGGTTGGCTCCACTATCGACAAGCCAACATTTATCATTCATCTTACCAGTTGCCTTGCCAGTTGTGCTGACAGTTGTCGGCACCTGTGTCTGCATAAAATTCTTGAAGTTGTTCCATTGATTTGCTGTGAATCCCAGCGCTCTAGCCTGATTTGGAACCCCTGTCCCTTCAACACTGACCTCTGCATTGTTGGATCTCATGCTCAGCTTCCCTTGTTCTTTTCCTCCCGAAAAGGATTGGCTTCCCCTTCTTCCTTTTACTGGCTTGCCACGCTGGTCTCCCCACCACTCTGGATATTCTATCAGCTTGAAGCACGAATCTGTACTGTATCCCTTCTTCTTGCACTGAGAGCAGCTGATATTGCTCATATCCTTCTTTTCTGTCAAGCCACCTAACGAGCCATCTGTGCTTACAGCTGGTCTGTCAACTAGTCTATCAACTGTATGAACAGCAAAACTGGATGGATTCGAGATTTCTCCATGTCCTCCTCCCAGCACCTGTTCCTCTCGTACAACGTTAGAATATGACTTATTCACAGAAGGCAGGGGCTCCGTGTTGACAATAGACGACTTCACATTCTCAAATTTTGGAGTTTCTAGCCCCATAACGAATTGATGCACACGCTCCTCCTCACGTCTCTTCACCAAAAAGCCCCAATATTGCACTTACAACCCAAACAGGAACATGTCGGCAGTATCTCAAAATCATTGAGAGCATCCCACAGTTTCTTTATCCGCCCATAATAAGAAGCCACGCTTTCATTCTTCCCTTGTCTGCAGTTTGCTATGTCCGCCTTCAACTGTTGAGTTTTCGGTCCATTCCCCATTGAAAATTGTTCCTTCAAATCATCCCACAAATCCTTCGCTTCGTCTACATATGTGATAGTGGAGCGAAGAGTCGGCTCAATCGTATTAAAAATCCATGAGACAATCATGGAATTCACCGTCCACCATTGGTCCGCTTCATCAGCATCGCCAGGACATGGGATTCTGCCATCAATGAATCCAGTTTTCGTCTTTGCTCGAAGCGATCATTTGAAAACTCGTGCCCATTCTTCATAATTCTCTCCTCTTAGCTGAACATGCGTGATAATCATTCCTGGATTATCACTAGAGGAAAAAAAATGGAGATCTCTTCTCTTCCTTAATCGTCTTCCCTTTACCGGAGTTCTCCTCATCAGATTTCTGTTCATCGCCGGCCATTGTCTTTGATAAAACCGGGCTCTGGTGCCAAGTTGAAACCGGGAGAAATAATATGGGGAAAATAAAGTCAGTTTATTTCTTTGATGAACTATGCCGAGTACATATAATATATATACATAGACTCTTTCTTGGAGACTAAGTCTAATCCCTATAATTTAGCTAAGTAAAATATATCCTACCTATTTACATTCTTATCAAATAGGTAACAAACTAATTAAAGATACACACAATATGGAAAGGAGATATGCCGAGAGATTCTCAAGGATCTCGGCTGATCTCAATAATTCCTCATAACAACGGAAAAAAAGGACTAACTTTCGGAACAAAGGGAGTATTATTTATAAAGATAAACACAAAAGTTATATTTATATACTTATTTCTTATCACACTATTAATTTTTTCCATACATTTTAATATTTATAGACTTATTTCTCATAAAAATAATTTTACTTATATATTTATATATATATATATATATATATATATATATATATATATATATATATATATATATATATTTATATATATTGCATGTAATAAAGTTGTTTTTTAATAAATTAATACTTATAATGCCATTTTATTAATTAATAAAATGGGAAACTAACATTGGAATTTTAACAGTTTTGAATAGAGTAAAAATAAAACATGAATGTTTATAGGAATATTTACATCCGCATATCTAAAATCACAATTACATTTTTAAAAGGGATTGTAATTGTCCTGGTTTCCAAAAAAATAGTAGCGGTAAAGAATATTTATATCCACATATCTAAAAGCACCATTGTGTTATAAAACTGGAGTATTAAGAGCATAATTTTAATAGAGAATATTTTATTTCAAGACTATTATAGAGAGAGTATACAAGAGAGAAAGATAGAAGTTATGAACTTCTGAGGTGTATTGAAATGAAAACTAGAGCCTACTATTTATAGGTGGAAATTGGCTTCCTCTGTAAGCTTCCATAAGGATAAACATTATCATTTAGTAAGGCTTTTTTAGTAAGCTTCTCTGAAGATATTTACCAAGCTTCCCTAGTAAGCTTCCCTGAAGATATTTACAAAGCTTCCCTAGTAAGATTCGCGAAAGCTTATCTTGTAAACTTTCGGTTCAAAGGACATCCACACAATAATATATTATAACACTCCCCCTTGGATATCCGCTGCTAAGATATTTCTGTTGAACGTGTTACCTCATTAAAAACATTCCAAGCAGAAACCATGTGGGAAAAATAATGTCGAAGGAAAAGAGTACAACGCACAATCTTTTCAATCAACACTCATTGCCTCGTTAAAACCTTGGCCGGTAACAAAACCCAGTGGAAAAAATAACCTCGCACGAAGGAAAAATATTACAATGTAATCTTAGTATCTTCTGGATACTCCCCCTGAATAAAACATTATTCAAGATCTCTTAGTCGCCTCATTCCAATATCATGCACTAATTTCTCAAATCTTGGAGTTGGTAATGACTTCGTAAGCAAGTCTGCAAGATTGTCATTTGAACAAACTTGTTGAATATCAATTTCACCATTTTTCTGAAGATCATGAGTGAAGAAAAACTTTGGTGATATGTGCTTTGTTTTGTCTCCTTTGATATATCCACCCTTGAGTTGAGTTATACATGTTGTATTGTCTTCAAATAATGTTGTTGAACTTTTTGCATCCAAAGCCAATCCACACGTTCCTCATATGTGTTTAATCATTGATCTTAAACAAACACATTCGCGACTTGCTTCGTGGATTGCTATAATTTCGGCATGATTTGATGAAGTGGCGACTAACGTCTGTTTCGTGGAAAGCGATGATATAGCTGTAGATCCAGTTGTAAATAAATAACCTGTCTGAGATAGAGCCTTACGGGGATCAGATAAATAACCTGCATCTGCATAGCCAATAAGATGTGATCCATAATTATATGAATAAAATAAGCCCATCTCAGTAGTTCCTCGGAGATAACGAAATATGTGCTTTATTCCGTTCCAATGTCTTCGGGTTGGATTGAAACTATATCTTGCTAATAAATTGATTGAGAAGGCAATATCATGTCTTGTATTATTAGGGAGATACTGTAGATACCCCGGCGCGAGCGGGATGCCTCACCATTCTGTTTCATTTGGTTTTAGTTTGTTTGTTAGAGTCGCCACCTATGTTTTAGAGGAACATAAGAAAAACCTAATAATGTCCTAAGTTTTGTTTATCAAGAACTAGAGATTCGTGTATTTGAGGTTCGGAGGTTAGGTTACGAAATGAGAAGTACTTAAAACACCCATTTCGCCCTACTAAAGTTGGTATTGCTTGTTCATAGTCTACATGATAAAATG
Source organism: Campanula takesimana (assembly GCA_026119855.1). Lineage (NCBI taxonomy): Eukaryota > Viridiplantae > Streptophyta > Magnoliopsida > Asterales > Campanulaceae > Campanula > Campanula takesimana. The sequence continues at coordinate 727,105 of JAOWBW010000439.1, forward strand.
TATTCTTCCTATACTTTGAAAATGAGTTTTAAGGGGGTTTGAAAGAGATTTGAATGTGGGGAGATAACTCCTTGGCCAAATTCAATGTAATGAAGTAGCCTTTGGTGTCATGTCCCAAAATGGTTTGGGTTAATTGCATACTTGATGAAAATAAAAGAAGTAGAGATGGAATAGAGAGAAAGAGAATAGTAAAAGATAACTAAAGTTTGAATACTTGAAGAACTTCTTTGGGAAATGTATTGAAATGCTTAAAATCCTTTGAGAGAATTTGTGTATAGTTTTCTTGGAGTGATTTTTTTTGTCTCTTTTTAAATGGTGGAGAAGGGGGGTTTTTATAGGTGAAAAGAAGGTGTTTTTGGTGCCAAAACAGGGTCAACAAGGAGATATTTCCCGGGCAAAATCATGTAAATTGAGCAAGGGAGGGATTCTTGGAGAGAATCTATAACCGACGCCCAGAAGCGCGCGCCTCCGGCCTTTAGGGTGGAAGGCGCACGCGTCTGACCTCAAAGGGCAGAGGTGCTCGACTCTGAAAAGGAATTTTTGATAGAATGGACTGGAAAGTTAGAACTGTTATTCAATTTAGCCCTCAGACTTAAAAGAGCCACTCAGGAACTTAATGGAAGTAACATAAACTAACGAAAAACACTTAAAACAAGTAAAAACGCAAAATCAAATATGCAATCGGGGTGAGTGGTCCAAGGCGGTATGTCTACCGAGCCCCTCAGCGGCGTGGATTGCGAAGCAAAACGCGCCGACGAAAGAAAGACATCCGCCAAGGACATCACCAAGGAAAAGTAAAGACTCGATAAAAGCAGGAATTTAAAATTCCAAAGGATAGAAATGCACTCCCTGTATGAGCGACATTTGTTGATGGCAGAGGTACGATGATATGAGATGACCCACCGTGGCCAAGGTTTAGATTCTGGTTGGCAGACTGAGGCTGGAGCCGTTTAGCGGAATTGTTATGCCCATTTAGAGTCTGGTGGCGGACTAAAGCTGAATCCGGTTAGCGAATTCCGTCATGCTGACTTAGAGTCCGGTTGGCAGACTTGAGTTGAGCTGAATCCGTTTTGTGGAACCATCACTTGCTCATTTAACGTCCGATTAACGGACCTAAGCGGAGTCCAGTGTGTCGTACCCGTTATGCTCGTTTAGAGTCCATTGAGCAGACTGGCTGAATTCGTTTGGCGAACTGCCGAATTCATTTTGGGCAGAATCTGTCTCATGTACAGTTTATTTGTTGAATAGGTGTCCAACAAGAAGTGTTAAAGATGTTAATCCTGAAGAAGCGTGGAGCGGTTTCAAGCCAAGTATGAAGCATCTCAGGGTATTTGGTTGTATTGCATATACCCATGTTCCAGCCGAGAGAAGTAGAAAGCTTGATGATAGAGGAGAGAAGACCATATTTGTGGGTTATAAGGCTGGTGGATACAAGTTGTTCAATCCGGTTACAAAGAAGGTGATTGTTAGTAGAGATGTTTTATTTGCCGAGGAAGAAGCTTGGAATTGGGAAGTCGATGCTCAAAATGATTCTCGACATACTTCTATTTCTATTTTTGAAGATGAAATCCCAAATACAGTTGTTGAAGAAGAGGTGGTGGAACCAGTTTCTCCTAATCCAAAAGTGCCCAACACCTCAACCATTTTTGGCTAATGAAAGACCGAGAAGGAATAGGCAGCCTTCTACCCGATTTTAAGGTTTTAAGGTAACTCGTGATGATGAAGTTAATGATAATGGAGATTTGGTATACTTTGCCTTATTTGAAGATAGTGAGCCAATCAAGTTTGAGGAGGATGTCCAAGATCCAAGGTGGATGCAAGCAATGAAAGAGGAAATAAGAGTAATTGAGAAGAACAAAACGCGACAACTTGTTGATATTCCAAAAGGGAAGAAAGCAATTGCTGTGAAATGGGTTTTCAAGACAAAGATCAAGGCAAATGGTAAGATTGAAAGGCATAAAGCACGGCTTATTGCAAAAGGATACGAGCAAAGGCCCGGTTATAATTATCAAAAGGTATTTTCTCCTGTTGCGAGAATTGAGACTGTGAGATTGATTATTGCTTTGGCGGCACAAAAGCAATGGAACATTCATCAAATGGATGTCAAGTCGGATTTCTTAAGTAGACTTCTTGAAGAGGAAGTATATATGAAGCAGCCACCTGAATTTGTGAAGAAAGAAAGTGGATATAAAGTTTACAAGTTGCATAAGGAGCTGTATGGATTAAAGCAAGCACCGAGAGCTTGGAACAAGCGCATTGATTCTTTATTCATTGAGAATGGTTTCGATAAGTGTCCTCCGAGCATGACTTATATGTGAAGACAAACAGTGTTGGTGATATGCTATTGCTTTGCCTTTATGTTAATGACATGGTGTTTACGGAAAACAATAGTAGAATGAATGAAGAAAATTAAGAAATCGATGATGCGTGAGTTCGAGATGAACGATCTTTGATTGATATCATATTTTCTTGGCATTGAAGTTTATCAAAGGAAAGATGGAATTTTTGTTTGTCAAAAAAGATATGCTATGGAGTTTTTGAAGAAGTTTCGAATGTTTGATTGAAATCCCGTGAGGAATCCCATGGAAGTTGGCACGAAATTGTCCAAAGATGGTGATGATGGGAAAGTTGATTCAACATATTTCTAGCAAATTGTTGGAAGCTTGAGATATCTCACATGTACGAGGCTGGACATTGCTTATGGAGTTGGTTTGATTAGCAAGTTTATGGAGTTCCCTCGTCAGTCTCATCTTCAAGTTGCAAAGAGGATTTTGTGTTATCTTAAGGGAACCGTTGATCATGGTATGCTTTATTCTCATCCAACAATGGTGAAACAGTTGGATATTCGGATAGTGATTGGTGTGGAGATCCCGATGATCGTAAGAGTTCTTTGGGTTATGTGTTTAATTTTGGTGCAACTGCTTTTTCTTGGTCATCAAAGAAGCAGTCAATCGTGGCACTATATATATGTGAAGCGGAGTATATAGCAGAAGCGTCAAGTGGATGTCAAGCGAAGTGGTTAAGGAATTTGTTGAAACAGATTCATGTTCGAATTGAAGGTCCAACAATGATTTTTGTGGACAACATTTCTGCGATTGATTTGGCAAAGAATCATGTAACGCATAGGAGGAGCAACATATTGATACTCGTTTTCATTTTCTTCGTGATCAAGTTGTGAAGAAAGAGATTTCGTTGGTGTATTGCAAGTCCGAAGATCAAGTAGCGGACATTCTTACTAAGCCATTGAAATTCGAAGCTTTTGTTAAGCTCAAGCGGATGATGGGTATGACGGCATTCAAGAATCAAGATTAAGGGAGGATGTTGAAGTTAATCTTAATTATCCTAGATTATTCTAGAAAGTGATTTTGGTGCATGGTTCATAATACTAAAGGTCAAGAAGCTAAGAGTCTAAGAGTTATTAGTTTAAATTAAGTACAAGTCATTTCATATTCTAGTTTATGTTCATTGTTTTCTAAGTCTTGTAACCCTATAAATAGGCAAGTCATTTTAGTCTCAAAGCGTGTCAAGAAAGTGTAAAAAAAAAAATCAGATTTCATATAATAAATGTTCTTCTCCATATTATCCTCTTGCTCTATATTTTCAAAGAAGACTCTTTATACTTAAGTATGATCACGCCTAAGTGAAATTTATCTTATGCCCACTTTATCCAACACTCTCCACATTTAACCATTGATAGGTCCACATCAACAATTATTGCTTACTCTTCTGCCGAATAAGCACAGAAACGGAATTACTTTGCTACATCAACGATCTTTAACGAGATCAAGAGGGTAGTCCAACAAAAGAATGACATAATTACCAATTAAATAAAGATCATTGGTAAACTAATAAAAAAAAGATAACGTTAAAAGATAGAAATTAAAAAAGACTAGAGATGATGTAAAAGGGAAACCGTGACACTCTGACAGTGCGGGAAAATGGATACTGCCGTTGCATTGCTTGGGAAAATTGATAGTGTTTTGCATTCTCTAAAGTAGTCGACTTTTAGAACTGGGGTGACATCTTATTGGGCTAATCTAATCAGTAAATTGTAACCAAAAAGTGGTTTACCTAACTCATATTTGTTTTTTTAAAGTCCAATGAGCTTATTCATGTATAACTATAACTGGCGTAGAGGTGTCAAATCAGCGCAACCCCCTTAAAGTTTAGTTGAGCACGACCCTTATGATCCGTTCAAGAAAATTGGTAGTGAGCTCATAGGCCAGTGTCCGGTCGGACCTACATTTTGTCCGTTCAAGTAAGACTATAGCCATCAGCGAATTCTGGTTTGGGTTGGGAGGGGGGGGGGTTTAAAGGACAAAAATGGGAAAAAGAAGAAAAAGAAATTGTGGGTTGGCCATTTCAAGCTACCTGATCAGTCAGCCGACCAGGTTCGCAATCCAGGTTGAGCAACTTCCTTGCCACTTGTCAATCTTTTATTGGTTTGATGATTTTTTTTAATCATTTTTAAAATAGAATAAATGTAAATTAGATGAGTTGGGTTGAGTTGTTGTGGCCTGTTAAGTTTTTTTTAACAAAGAATTTAACGGTGCAAATTGATGAAAAAGCCTATGAAAATGTCATAGTTTTGCACTAAAAAAGTATTAAAAAAGAAAAACTAGAAAATGAAAAAAAAAAGTAACGTAAATTGCAATGTACTACTATTTTAGTAAGAATATTACTAGGGGCACAAAAAATTCACAAAATCTTGCTCACAAAATCTTAGGTGTAATGATTTTATTGATGCTTTTAATTAGAGTGTGGCGGGTCCATTGTCGATGCAACCAATAAAATATCGCCACCTCATACTGTGAGCATGATTTTCTGCCCTAGCATTGTTCTTTCAGTAATTAATTCAAAATTCTACTGTGTAAAAAGAAACACTTTAGTAAGCATTTAGTGACCAATCAGTAGTAAGTAATGAACATGCAATTGAGGAGCACTAGTTTTGAAGTGCGATTCCGCCACTGGGCAACAATGGAACTCAAGATCCCAGGTATGATCAAATTTCACAATTCTCCTATTCGCAAATTAAACCTATCTGATTTCTCTTTGAATCATACTAGTTTTATCAAGATTTTCATTCTGAATTTTACCTTGTCTGGACTGAAACATTTGGAGGGAACCAACCAACACACAAAATGTAGCGTCACTCTACTTTTTGCCTTGATCCTTCAACCATAAATAAATTGCAATTTCTCAATTAAATGTTTAGACTAGGGTTTGGTTAAATTGGCCCATTTATCAGGGATGAGATTCCACCATACCAGATTGCTGTTTGGTTTGGTCTTAATTATATCACCTTCAAGTCTATCTTTTTCCTTTTTAGGTCTAACATCAAATTGCCATGTGATTTTCTCTTGTTTTTGCTATGTTAGCAAATTATCGAATCCTTACGATTCGTGTTAGCCGACCCCAAGTTATATGTGTGTGTGTGCGCGCGTAAATTGTGGACAATGATGATTGGCTTGTCAATAAAATTTGAAAAGGGCCGCAGGACTTATATTTTTTCAGTGGACTAGTGACCAGGTTTTGGTAAATGATTGCTCGCATTTATTTCTTTTTGGGTTTTGAAAATCATTTTATTTTGTGACGTATAATTTTATGTGTTTGGTGGTAGATAAGTTGGGTTCCAAGTTATTTTAGGGAGGTCGAATTCTGAATAAAGGGCATTTGGAGAATAAGCTTTTGCGTTCGTTTTGAAGAAGGGAAGGATCGTATAGAATCTACCTTTAGTATTAACAAGCCATCCTGATACTCTAAGTTAAACAACTTGCATACACGATGAAAGGAGTTTGATTAAATCGTATGGCTATAACGAACAATTGAAACAAACCATAGGGGAAATGCATACGGATATACAATACATATAAGATTTTCTAGTGTTATTTCAATAATTGATTAGAATGTGAGAATTCCTGCTGGGATGCGCGACATGGTTATCACACAGACAGTCCTACTGAATTATGAAGCTATATCTATCACGGATCCTATAAGAGGCCCTTAGCTATTTTATTTCGGTTTCTTGTCATAGTTTCTATCATTTGTTTGTTCAAAATCGACTGTCGGCATGAGTCGTACAGTAATATTTTTTGGGGAATAATTGTTACCCCCCAAAAAAATATCGATGTACTATCAGTAAGGCTCCTTCTCTGCACAAAAACAAAGAGAAGTAAAAGAACATACTCCCTCTGTCCCATAAAGTAAGTCCTCCTTTTTGCGTTGTTACTACGAATGAACTTTGAGAAATAAGTAAAGCTACTTTTATAATTAAGGGTTAATTGCAATTTAGACCCTGAAGTACCATACCACCCTTCCAAGCGAACCCTGATATGTTTTTTTTGTTAAATCAGGTCTTGATGATTTAAAAACTCGCCAAATAAGGCCTTTTTGACAGATTTCGTTAGAAAAGTCAGTTATGTAGCATGTGCTTGGCACGTGACAGACGGATTGGGTGACTTTGAATTGATATTAGCTATTAAGGGGTTAAGTGAAAATTTTGAAACTTAATAAGGATGAAAATTAAAATAATTATTAAAATATTAAATAAAAAAGTTTTAAACTGACCTCTCCCATTTTAAGCCCTCTCCCTCTCTCTCTCACACACACACACACACACACACAAATCAAGAAACCATGGCAATCGTTCTACAGTTATTCTTGCTCCTGATTCTCTCCTCCACCATCGCCATCTCCACCGCCGCCGTCTCTTCCCCCTCCGTACCTCCTTGTCCTTCTCCCGTCAACAACCCCCACCACTCCTCCGCTCCACCCAACTTCACAGCCGTTCTCTCCTCCTTAGTCTTCCAACAACTCTCCACCGCCACCGTCTCTCTCCCAAATACCGCCGCCACCACCACCATTTTCGCCCCTACCGACTCCTCCCTCCTCACCTGCCCTTCCTGCTCCCTCTCTCTCCTCCTTCTAGAACATTCCGTCCCTGGCCTCTATCCTCTCCAACTCCTCCGCAATTTACCCTTCGGTACCAAAATCAAAACCCTAGCCTACAACCGCTGCCTCACAATCACATCCACCAGAAACGTCACCGCCACCGCCACCACCACCGCCTTCGTCGGCGGCGTCAAAATCACCCGTCCCGATCTCTACAACGACGGCCCTCTCATTGTTCACGGAATCCAAGGCTACCTCACTCACCTCTCTCCGAGCTTCTCGACCTCCGCCATCGACGACGCCGCCATCTTCAGTAGCAGGGGCGGACAAGGATGAGGGTTGATTTTGGGATGAAATTTGGGGGTTAGGTTTGGGATGAAAGAAAGATGGGGGGTTGGGTTTGGGATGAACAATTTAAGTGACTATGTTTTATTTAACTAATTATAGCTTAATATTTTTTTTACCAGCCAATAATATCCAATTAAGATTATTTTTTTGAAACGAACTGATTTTAAATAATTAAAAAAAATTATACCTCTGTCCCTAAATGAGTGTCCAAATTTCATTTTAAGGGACATCTGAAAATCTCAACTCTTTGTACAATTTGGTGGCAAAGATTCATATATAATCTTGTAATCTCATTTCCAAACATTTAGTTTTGCAAGTATAAAGAGACCAGTGAAAAAAAAATCGAAAAAAAATATTTAGGGACAAAGTTGTGTTAAAAAAGGACACTCATTTTGGGACAAAGATTTCTTGAAAATGGACACTCATTTAGGGACAGAGGGAGTATTTTTTTGCTAGGAAAAGAATAAAATTATACATTTCTTTATTGCTTATATATTAATACTTTTTAATCTTTTAAGTTTCAAAATTTTCACTTAACCCCTTAATAGCTAATATCAATTCAAAGTCACCAATCCGTCAGTCACGTGCGAACACATGCTACATAACTGACTTTTCTAACGAAATCCGTCAAAAAGGTCTTATTTGGCGAGTTTTTAAATCATCAAGACCTGATTTGACAAAAAAAACATATCAGGGTTCGCTTGGAAGGGTGGTATGGTACTTCAGGGTCTAAATTGCAATTAACCCTTTAATTAATCTAATGAAAATTTAATAATTGTTATTGATACACCATTATAAATACTATCAATACCAATTTTTAGATTTCCATTAAGATAACTAAAAGTAACCTAATTTATTGCTCAAAATTCATTCACATTAACAATGAAAAAAGAGAGACTAACTTTCCGGGATAGAGGGAGTATTTCTTTCTATTGGATACTCTGCTTTAGGGCCCGTTGTACCATTCATTTTCCTGGAAACTGTGTCAAGCTAAACTCAAATGTATGATACTGGTATTTTTACAATAACACGCACACAGCTAATCTACATTATTTCTTCTCACTAAAGCTCATTGCCTTTCAGTTCAATAATGTATTCTTTTCTTGCGTTTGTATTACGTTTAGTGGCTCATTTTTATCTTTATCTAATGTCTTTTTCCTATAATTGAATGCTATTTTTCGACAGCAAATGTGGTTATTTTTATCCGCTGTATTGGCTTTTTGAAGATCTAGGCTGTCCTTTTTGTCAAAGGACATTTCCCATTTCGTACCAAGGTCTTTATTATTGTAATTTTGTACTGTAAGGCTTTGCTTAGATAGAATTATAGCTCTATAGTTTTTTGTTTTTCAATATTTCATCTCCCACCGTCTGATCTGTGACAACAGCGAAGTACCCTGAATATTTTTTCTAAGATTTCATATGAACACGCGTGGACTGAAATTTTGCTATTAGTTCAGTCCTTAATCTGCAATTATGAAACAATAGCGAAAATTCAGTTCACCGACACTCACAGGAAATCAATGAAAAAATATTCACGATAAACTGATTTTGGGGCCGATCTTATTATGTCTGTTTCTTCTGTACGGATCAGATTGAGATCGATATCGATAAATGTTAATGTCCAATGATCAATCAACATTTGAGAAATTAGGAAGTAGGACCCTCCAAATATTATCTTGAAAGGATAATGCAGTGCAGTGAAGATCCCTTATGAGAACAGAGACTTGATTTTATTTGGTTTCAAAGACTATTATTTCCGATAGATGTCCTATAACATTCATCCGTGATGGTATATACCAACAAACCATAAGTGAGGCTGCCCCTCGTTCTTAACTTTGGCTACATTTAAGACCGGAATAATTAGATTTTATGGTCATTTACCCACCCTTTTTTTTTTTTGGTACCAAAAAAAGAAGGTTATAAGATAATTCTTTGAATGCAGGGTCCTGTAGAGGGGTAGATTTTCTGCAGCAATGTTCAATATCTGAGGTACCAATTACAGTGAAACATTTAGTACCAATTTTCCAATAATTGAAAGAGACAACCAAATAATAAGTCTTTCTTATGAATCAAACCTATACAATAGCTCGACATTCACTCCACTCCACAAGACCATTCCTGTGCTTTCTCGTCAACACCTGAAATCGAACCCACCATTGCCTTGTGGACCCACTAGGGTATGTTTGGCCCAGGATCTTGGCCCCCTGCAGTAGCAGTCGAGTTTATGTCTGTTGGATTTCTCTTTAAAGGTAAGGGTAAGATTATCTTTTTGCCTCCGCCCTCCCATCAATAGAGGCCACCCATTTGGAAGAGATTGGATCTGGGTCGTTGATGCAGAAGGACTGCTAGGTAATCCGACTGCACCTACCCGAAATTGGTTTGGCCCATATGCAGACTTTCTTGGATCATGGTTATAATTTGTGGCAAAGCATTGGATTAATATTGCCTAAGCAAACAAATGGCAAACTGTTTTTTTATCTCTAAAGAAGCAAAGATGAGAACTTTGTGGATGTTAAAATTTCCCACTTGAAGAAACTTTTTCTAACCTTGAACATCACCACTCTCATCCCTTCAAAACAACTAATATGCCCACCACCACACACTATGCATCCATCTTTCTTTTCCTATTTGCCCCTGATACTTTCAGAAATACCCAGATTGACACTCTAATTCTTCTCAAAAGACCATTGTCTCCCTATAGGGTTCTTTCGGTGATATATTGTGAGGGCATAAATGGGTATTTATTCAAAGGATGGTGATTGTTCGATAAATGCAGGAGGCCAGGGACAGAAATATACTAAAGGGTCATAGCTTGCTTGAAGTATCACTGAATCAATATCAGTTTTCATTACAGAATGAGGAAATTGTAAGAATAGAAACAAAAGCTTTAATTGTCTATGACATAGCTCACTGTATGTATGGTGCTTCATTTTCAAACATAATCAGAGCTGTTTGTGAAATTTTGTGACAACTTTTCTTCCACTTGTTACTATATAATGGAGGGATAGAGATGGTAAAGATTCATCAATCATCGACATGGTGGATCAGAAAACTGCAACATCCGTTAACATGTTAACGAAGAAGGAGCTTATGTCCAATGCCATGAAGAGGACTAGTGACTGGTTTGCCTTTCCCTCGTTATCTTTTCGATGTTTTCTTAATATTTGCATTTTGAAGTTAAATAATTTTCAAATTGTAACAGGATTTTCTCCCAGGATATTGGTAGTGATGTCACAGTTACTGTAGGGGGAGTTTCGTTTTCATTGCACAAGGTAAAGCTCAATCAAGATCTGCTCTTATTACTATACCTTATCAAGAATTCGTTATCTTTTGTTAATTGTAGAGTTTGATAACTAGATAGATTCGTTATCTCTCATTACTATGCAGTGAATTTGATAATTCATTCTTTATATCATATGCAGTTTCCGTTAGTTTCAAAATGTGGATATATAAGGAAGTTGGTGTCAGCATCTAGCGATGCAGATCTTTCCATCATCAAAATCTCTGATATTCCGGGCGGGGCGGAATCTTTCGAACTCGCAGCAAAATTCTGTTACGGAATTAATTTCGAAATCGGGACAGAAAATATTGCAACACTAAGATGTGTGGCAGAGTATCTTGAAATGACTGAGGACTATGCAGTTGGAAACCTTGTAGGACGTACTGAAGCCTACTTGAATGAAGTTGGACTTAAGAGCCTGGCCAGTACAATTACCATTTTACACTCATCGGAGAATTTTCTTCCAATAGCCGAAAAGGTTAAATTGGTAAATCGATGTATTGACACAATAGCTTATACAGCCATTAAAGAAAGCCAGAGTGGTGGTGATAGTTTAAGTCATTCACTGGTTTCTCAATCGAAAGCTGTTGTTGATTGGTGGGCTGAAGATTTAACTGTTCTCAGGATCGATATCTTCCAACGGGTTCTTCTTGCAATGATTTCAAGAGGGTTTAAGCAGTACGCACTTGGTCCGATACTTATGCTTTATGCGCAAAAATCTCTTCGAGGTTTGGTGAGATCTCATTTCCATGTCTATATCAGAGTAATGCACTGCAGTATTATTTTAACAGAATATGTGTTGGCGCCACACAAACACATTCACAGTGGCGGATCCAGGAGTAATAAATAATGGGTGCACAAATGACACTACAAAATAAATGTCAATTGTGTGACTCGAACTCAAGACCTCTAGATTAAAAACTCACATTTACCCTCCAAGATATGCAAGTTACTTAGTCAATGGGTGCACTTTATGTTTAGATATCTTAAAACGTTAATATATACTCCCTCCGTCCCATCCGAATTAGGATTTTTGAGTTGGGCACGGGGATTAAGGAAAAAGTATTAGTAGAGTAGGTGTTGTTGTGAGTATGAAAAGTGAAATAGGTGAGAGAAAGTGGGGTAGAGAATAATGAGCGGAAAGTTGTTGTGAGTGTGAATGTGGGTCCCATTAAATAAAACACTTCCATTTTTGGGTTGTCCTAATTCTAATGGGACACCCAAAATGGAATTTTGTCCTAATTCGAGGGGGACGGAGGGAGTATTTTAAAGTAGTTTTTTCATTCTATTAAATGTGGAAAATTATTGGGTGCACTCATAGTTACCGGGAACTCCCAACCCCCCCCTCGTCCCACGTCCCGGGAACACGCGTCCCGGGTTCACAAGGGAACTCGACCCAAAGTACTCAAACAATCGTACCGGAAAATAAACGGCCATCAAAGTAGAATCTTGTCTGCATTGACAGTCTTTTATGGTTATCCGCCTTTATATTATACTCTTTTATCTCCCATATATACTCCCTCCGTCTTTTTAGTCGGTTCACTTTTTGCCATTTTGGGTGTCCCATTTGAATGTTCACACTCCCAAAGAGGAAGGTTTATATTATTCTTTATTCAATGGGACCCACTTGTCATACTCATAACAACTATCCCACTCACATATCACATCATACTTTTCGTACTCACAACACCAACTCAACTACTAATATAAAATATTTTTCCTTAAAACCCGTGCATTAATCAAAGTGTGAACAAACTAAAAAGACGGAGGGAGTATATATATAAATATATGTAAGTGTGTGTGTATATATATGTTATTATATTCAACTTAGTGATGTGTTTTCAATATAGAGCGTATCACATTCCCAATTGATCCTACCCCCAGCGTACCCAAAATTTACTATGTCACGTTCCTCATTCCCGTACCCGTCCCGCGTCCCGAAACGTCCCACGTTCCTGGTAACTATGTGCACCTGCACCTAATGAGAATAGGATAGACACACCCCTGCGACACGCACACTAATTAGAGCTAGTGAAGTACTTTTGATTGTTTCGTGTTTCCTAGAACCGTCCCTTTTTCCCTGGAAAACTCTGTTTATAGTGTCAATTATATTGTCATGATTCTCAAAAAGAGTTTTTTTTTTTTTTTTTTTTATTGTCTGACAGGAAATATTTGGAAAGGGAAGGAAAAAGATTGAGCCGAGACAAGAACACGAGAAGAGGGTTGTTGTAGAAACAATAGTTAGTCTTCTACCTCGGGAAAAGAACCTGTTATCAGTTAGCTTCCTATCTATGCTGCTTCGAGCTGCAATATACCTTGAGACAACGGTGGCTTGTAGGCTCGGCTTGGAGAGAATGATGGGCTCACAACTCGGGCAGGCTGTTTTAGATGATATATTGATTCCTTCTTTTCATTTTACTGGGGATACATTGTTTGATGTTGACACGGTGCAGAGGATCATGATGAATTACCTTGAATATGAATTGGATGGGACCCGACTAGGGTATAATGCGGATGAAGAGCATGTATCGTCTCCCCAAAGTGATATGGAGAGGGTTGGGAAATTAATGGAGAGTTACCTAGCTGAAATATCTTCTGATCGGAATTTATCAGTACAGAAGTTTATAGATATTGCTGAACATATGCCAGAACAGACGAGGGTAACAGAGGATGGAATGTATCGGGCCATCGATATTTACCTTAAGGTGCATTTTCTTTCTTATACCATAATATTTCTCCTTTTCCGTCAGTAGTGGCACTTTCAGGAATTATTCAAAGTGGGTGCACAAACCCAAGACCTACATGTTTAATGGGTGCACTTTGTGTAAATATAATGGAAACGCGTATATATATTCAAAACAAATTCCAGTAATGGGGAGACTATGTGGGTGCACTAGCACCCACTTCTATTGCCTTATGTTCACCGGTATACTACGAGTTTTAAATATTGATTAGCATTTACAATCAATCTTTCTGTTTGTAAATTACAGGCTCATCCAACTTTAAGTGATATGGAGAGGAAGAAGGTTTGCAGTGTAATGGACTGTCAAAAATTATCCCGTGAGGCATGTGCACATGCAGCTCAAAACGACCGTCTCCCCGTGCAAACGGTTGTTCAAGTCCTTTACTACGAGCAGCAACGTTTGAGAGAAGCCATGGATGGGGGAGAATCCGCTGCTCCTCCCCTTAAAGTCAACGCATACACCCCTGATGTCCACCCCAAATCAGATGAGCTCTCGAGCTTAAAAAGAGAAAACCAAGACCTCAAATTAGAGCTAGTGAAAATGAAAATGAGATTGAAAGAAATAGACCGATCATCTGATAAATCAACAGTAAGCAGTCCAGGTGGGACCATCATCAGCCGTTCATCTGCTGATAAACCCCCTTTGCCACGAAAATCATTCATTAATACAGTATCGAAAAAGCTTGGGAAGCTTACTCCATTTCTACGGGACGGAGTTTTACCTTCTGGTGCTAAAGCGCGGAGCAAACCAGCTAAAGATCGGAGGCATTCTGTATCTTAAGAAATGGGATTATATTATACGTTACGAGTAGTATACTATATTCTTCATCGCGCTGTTTCGAGGCTTGGCAAGAGGGACTTCAAAGCTACTGTATGGTTTTTGTTCCTCTTTTTGTGTGTGAAGTTGTAAGTTTTCATATGCGCTATTATATAAGATTTTGTTAAGTTGTGTAGATTGTTCAAGCCCAGTTAATAAGAAGTCCTGAAGAAGTGAATACATCTTTTATACGTGTCTATGCATTTCCATGAACGAACGGACATAACAGCTAGATCACACACACATATACATATATCATGAAAAATATAAAGACGACAAGCTTGCAATTAATATTCTAGTAGGATTTTAGTAGCTTGCTTTTGTAATTAATATTCTAGTAGGATTCTAGTAGCTTGCTCACCAAGTAATTCACTTGTATATATAGCCAGGGATCAAGTGTTCATAATAAAGTTTAGCTTTTCCAATTATTGTTAGTCTCTAATATTAGATTGTCTCAGAAGAATAGATCCAGAAAACCTGTTTCTTCTTTTCTCATGGCCTCCCTCAACCGAGTCCTCCATCTTCCTCCCAAATTCCACCGAGCCTTCCAAGCCGATCGTCGTTATCTCCCTCTCCCATATTCTCAAACTCACTTCCACCAACTATATTGCGTGGAAGATTCAAATTGAAGCAACCTTACTTGGCCATGACTTGTATCAATAGATTGGTGGCACCCTTCTCGCCCCACCCCAACACTTACCACCACCCAAAACCATAACTTTCGCCTCCACCGACACCACCCCCAAAGTATCCGCCACCCCTCCCGTCCCCACCAAGAATCCAGCCTACTTCACTTGGTTTCTCCAAGATAAATTGATCCTTGGTGCACTAGCCGGCAGCCTCTCTCCCTCCCTAGTTCTCATCTCTTAATGCACCGCCACGTATGATGCATGAAAAACCCTAGCCAATTCTTCTCGAGGACATCTCAAACAACTTAAAGATAGACTTTGCACCATTACCAAAGGCCCTAAATCTATCTCTGATTATAAGCAGGAACTTAAACTTCGTGCCGACCAATTAGCCTCTCTAGGCCGTCCTCTTGACTCCGATGATCATGTTGATCAAGTCCTTGACCAAATGAATGATCTCGACTTTGATTCTGTCATCCATGCTTTCCAAAGCTGTGAAACACCTATATCCTTGTGATTCTTGTGATTGCAATAAGAGTCACAAACTTCTGTTTTATGATACTACTATATCCTTGTGATTTTTGTGATTGCAATAAGAGTCACAAACTTCTGTTTTATGATACTACAATTCGTTCTCAAGGTCCTCTTGATACAATCTATAGTGATATTTGGACATCTCCTATTCACTCTTTTGATGGTTACAAATACTACACAATTTTTGTGGATCATTTTTCCAATGTGTGGTTTTATCCCTTAAAGAACAAAAATGACGCTCTTTCTGTGTTCACTAACTTAAAAAATATTGTGGAAATTTTTTCCAATCGGTCCATCATCACCGTCTATAGTGACAATGGGGTTAAATATATTGGTCTCCGCTCCTTCCTTGCTACTTATGGCATTTCACTTCTCCTCCTCACTTCTGAACACAATGGCGACTCTGAATGCCGTCACCGCCACATTGTCGAAACTGGCCTCTCCCTTCTCACCCACTCCTCCGTGCCTAAAAAATATTGGTCTATTGCCTTTGCCGTTGCATGTACTTAATAAACCGCATGCCAACCCCCACTCTTCATCTCACCTCACCATTTACTAAACTTCATAATCAACCGCCCAACTATCTCAAACCTTAGTTTTAGGTGTCTCTTCTATCCTTGGTTACGTCCATACACCACTCATAAACTTGATCCTCGCTCCGCTCCTTGTGTCTTTGTTAGCTATTCCCACCCAAAGTGCGTATTACTGCCTCGATCTATCTTTCCACAAAATCTATACCTCTCGGTATGTCAAATTCGTTGAACATGCATTCCTATTCCACTCCTCATCTTCCTCTTCTATACCTACGTTTCTTGCCAATGACTGGTGCACTCTCCACCTCCCTATCCTCTCATTACCATATACTACTCCTTCTCCCCCTTCCCCTACCCAATCCCATTCACTATCTAACCCCCCTCACCCTCTCTCCCTGCCGATCCCTCCACCCTTGCTCTCTCCACCACCTCACCAAATCCCCCCAGCCGAAAATACTCCATCCACCTTACCCATTCCCTTTTCCGAAACCTCCCCCTACCTCACCCGAAACTTCCCCTTCTCCATTAAATGACACAACACCTTCTTCCTCCATCACTCCTACCCCATAGACCTGTCACCCGACTCCAAAATAACATCACCAAACCCATTCAAAAACTCAACCTTCACACCTCTCTTCAGCCCACTCATACCGAACCAATAACCATCACCCAAGCCTTAAAAACACCCATTTGGCGTAATGCCATGCAACAAGAGTATAACGCCCTTCTCCACAAAAAACCTGGGATCTTGTACCTCCATCCCCCTCTCAGAATCTAATTGGGTGTATATTGATCTTTCTCATCAAATATAACCAGGTTGGCTCTATCTCTCGCCACAAACCCGGCTAGTAGCCAAGGGGTTTCATCAACGACCATGTCTTATTACTCCAAAACCTTTCGTCTAGTTGTTAAACCTACCATTGTCCATACCATCTTGTCTCTTTCCACGGTCAATGGTTGGACTGTTCATTAAGTGGATATCAATAACGCTTTCTCTAAGGCTCTCTCACAGAGGATGTTTTTATGTCCCAACCTCCTGGGATTGTTGATTCATCCTTTACTTCCTATGTCTGTAAGCTTCGACAGGCTATTTATGGTCTCACGCAAGCCCCTCGAGCTTGGTACAATGAACTTAAAACCTATCTTGTGTCTCTTGGATTCAAAAATTGTGTTTCTGACTCATCTCTTTTTGTGCTCCGCGGTCCTCACGATCTCATCTACCTTCTTGTTTACGTAGATGATATCATTATCACCGGTTCAGATAATACTCTCCTTAATTCCTTTATTACTACATTCTCCACTTGGTTTTCCTTGAAGGATTTGGAGTCCCTCTCTTACTTTGTTGGTGTCAAAGTCATCCCTCATTCGCAGGGTCTCTTTTTAAGTCAAACATAAATATATTCAAGACATACTTCCCGAGCACATATGAGGGAAGCCAATCCGGATTCGACACCCATGGCGGTTCATCAACCTCTCTTTGCCGCCTCTAGTCCCGCCATCTCCAATTCGTCCGAGTATAGGGCTCTTGTGGGGAGTCTCCAATATTTATCTCTCACCAAACCAGACATCTCATTGTGGTTAATAATGCTGTGCGCGGCGGAAGCGGCTATTATGCACATCAACAATTAGGTTATACTACACCATTAATTTGGACAAGAACAATATGACGGAAAGATAAATAAGACAATATTTTAACGTGGTGGTTCACCCCAACATCAATGGGCTACGTCCATAGACCAATCATTATATATCTTCAACATTACAAAGTCTATCATCCTACAAATCTTAGTCCCCCTCACTCAAGGATTACAAGACACTAGGCTACTATCACAATAGTGTCAAACTCTGATAACCTGAGGCTAGAGATTGTAGACCGAACCGAAAGAACGAAGATTCAATTCTGAAAAGCGAAAATCTTTTTCTTTGTAAAATTCAAATAATCAAAAACTGTGTTCTATGAAACCCTAAACGAGTTTAAATACTCCAACAAAACAAACCCAGAATAAAGACATAAATAACCCTACATAAATTGTTCTTAAAATGAAACTTAAAGAAAAGCGTAATCAAGAATTCGCCAGACACGGTCGTGTCTGGAACTTGGCACGGTCGTGCAGATCAGTGCGCAAAGGACCTCCGCATCTGTTTTTAATCGTACGGGCGTGTATTGGAATCTGGCACGGTCGTGCCTTTTGCGCCGAGTTGCTGCTGCGCCTGCTGCTCTGCATCATTCTCCCTTCCTTTGAAAAGACTCGACCAAGAGTCGATATCACGATCAGGGTCACCATGATATGCAGATAAGTCAGACACATTAAAAGTGGTGGAGACATTATAATGACTAGGCAAATCAACCTTGTAAGCATTATCATTAATCAGCTCCACAATTCGAAACAGTCCATCCGCACGAGGTTGTAACTTACCAAAACGTCCCGCTGGAAAACGCTCCTTGCGCAAATGAACCCATACCAAGTCGCCTGCCTGAAACACAACCCTCTTACGATGCGCATCAGCACAGTGCTTGTACTTGCTGGTCAGCTGCAGGATCCGCTCTCGAACCTGCTCATGGAGGTCCTTGATCTGCGCGACGCGCTCGTCCGCATCAGAACTATACTGAGTATTAACCGGTAGAGGTATAAGATCCAAAGGGATAATGGGATTCTGTCCATAGACAATCTGGAACGGACTCTTACCAGTAGTACAGTTCTGCGAATGATTGTAAGCAAACTCAGCCTGTGCAAGTATTAAGTCCCATTGACGTGGTTTGTCACCCACCTAACTGCGTAACAGATTCCCCAAGCTATGATTCGCAATTTCAGTTTGCCCATCCGTCTGTGGGTGATAAGAACTACTAAACTGTATGCGCGAACCCAGTTTACGCCACAGCATACGCCAAAAATGACTGATAAACTTGGCATCCCTATCAGACGTCAGAGATTTGGGAATGCCATGCAATTTCACAACCTCCTTAAAGTACAAGTCAGCTACCTGAGTGGCATCAAATGTTTTGTGACACGGAACAAAATGTGCCATCTTGGAGAAACGATCAACAACAATCATAATAGAATCCTTTTGTCGCTGTGTGCGCGGTAAACCTATGACAAAATCTAAACTAATGTCCTCCCAAGGTGAAACAGGGACCGGTAAAGGAGTATAGAGACCTACTGTGAGAGCCCGCGCCCGTACCCGCGTAAGGATCCGTGCGAAACGCGGCTGGAATCCGCTCGGTTTCTCAAAATGGTTTCCCTACTTTGTTTTTGAAAAGAAGAGTCGCCACCTCATTTTATTTAGGAAAATAGAGATAAAACCTTTTTGATTGAAAAGTGGGTTCGGGGGCTATGTTACGAGAGGAGAAAGTGTTAGGCACTCCGCTCGCCCTTTCGGTCTCTAGCATGCTTCCGCCTACGCTTGATTTTAGTTTGCCTTTTGAAAATGCCTTATTATGCTCTAACATTGGAAAAATGTGTGTGTTTATGTATAAAGGAGTCTCCTATTCTAGGTCGATTCATTTTATCACAACCGGGAACCGGTTTGGGTGGATTCCCGATTGGTTTTGAAAAAAGGTTTGAATCATATTTACAAGTATGAGCAATAAAAAGGGGAAGGGGGAATATTTTAAAAATAATACAATTAGGTGAAAAATGGGAAATATCCCATGAAAGCAAATATCCAAGCCAAGGTTGATCTCCAAGTTCATGGGGCTGCTGTGGATCGCCATGGGTGTACCTGTGAATGACCTATCCAAAAACAGATACAAAGCTTGGGATTCACTCCCAAGATGTTAGAGCACATGTATGAATTTTTGTTGGATTTATGGGTTGATATTTCATGCTCAAATCATGTCAAGAACATTTATGTAAATTCAGCCCAGCACAGGAAAAGATATCATAGCAGGTTTTGATGAGAAATTTACACTATCATATCTTAATAATCTGGGAAGGCATAAAACACAAAAGTTGAAGATCATATATTAAAGATAATGTGTACCAAGTTTCAAAGTCAGAAAGAAAGTTTTGGTTCTTCAAAAGTGATCTGACATTGGCATGTCAGAATCTGGGAAATATGAATCTGGAAGCAGACACTTGATTTAGAAAATGGAAATAAGACTTTCCAGAGGTCATAAAATTGTTTAAAATGCACGAACATCTTAATTAGTCTTTTAATAACAAATTTTATGTTTTGACTTTGACTTGAAAATCTAGTTTTGGTAGGGTTATAGACTAGAAAACTCAGATTAGCCAAAACTGCAGCAAGCAAAGCAACATATTTGAGCTACGAAAATGACTACCAAAAAATTACCTATACATGGATTTAGACCACAAAACTTGGTAATAATCATATTCAGTATATATTAAACAACTTTCATGTTTCAAGACACATCTAGAAACGAATTTATGATTGAGTAAAAAGCTCATCAAAAGGCTTGGTCGAAACAGAACATGCTGGACAGATTATACATGGCATGAAGATTGAGGTCAAAACATGGCATAAACTTGGAACAAACCCATGTAACTTAGGGAACTTGTTTATTGATGTATTATAAACATTATCATAGGTCTATTTATGTACAAACATCAACAAAAATGAGAATAAATAAGAAAGAAGGGGAAGGGGACAGATTGTGTACATGCTGGGTATATGATCTATAACTAGTTGGGATTTAAGACTTGGAGCATGAAATCAACACCAAAATAAACTCAACACATATGTACACATTCTAGGACTGAATCATGCACATTTAGAATATATAGAACATGTTTATTTACAAAGTAAAAACATAGATTACATAGGTAATAAGGGGAATCTAGTCACTAGTTGACTAGATTCCCAAACAACTCATTTAAACTTACATTTTATCAAATCTATGATATATAAAAAGGAAACTTACCTAGATTAAGAGAGGGTGGTGTGCTTCCTTTGTCTCCAAGGGAAGACTTTTTTTTGTTTTGATTGAGTTGAAGTTGTTGTGGTTGTTGTTGTCGTTGTTGTGGTTGTTGTTGCTTGTTGTTGTTGTTGCTTGAGATTTGAAGGGGTTGTTTGAGGTGTTTTGGTGGTGTAGAAGTGGTGGAGATGTGGTGGAGGAGTGGTGGTGTTGTGGTGGTTGAGTGGTGGTGGTAAGAACAAGGGTGCAAGTTGGAGAGAATGGTGTAGGGAATGTGTGTAGTGAATGTGTGTGTTGAATGACTCCTTTTGTTCAATGAATGTCCCCCTCTTTCTTGGATCAACATAGGAAGTATATGGAGGAGGGAGGTGATATTTCTTGGACCAAAATGCCCCTAGAGTAGGGGTAGTATGGGGGGAGAGTCCTCTTACCCGAAATTCATGCAAGAGGGGTGGAAAAAATGGTCAAAAGTGATGGTGTTGTCTTGACTTTGTGCAATTTCCACTTTTTGAATGCCACTTGTCAATCCTTGGTTGATTTTGGCCCATGTGACCCCCCCTAATGCAGCCATATGTCCAGGAAATGTGGGAGTAAACATGTCATTATTTCCGGCTCTGTGTTCCCGCTCCGCAACAGCTTGCAACTGCTCCGTCGTGCGCGTTCCGGTGTCCCGGTTGTCCGCGGGTTCAACACAAAAGTTGCTCTTCTCAATTTTCTGGTCAAGATGGCATATCTAGATTATGTTAAAGAGTAAGGAATAAAATAATATAATTTTAAATGCAAGGGATGTCCGGTAAAAGGCGTTCTAGGGGTGCGGGGCCCGCCGTAGGGTCCCGACGCTCAATTTTCGAAGAATACGCCTGTTTACTCGGTTTTGAGCCCTGATCATGAATCCGGACATGGTTTTTCCATCCGATGCACCGATAAGGCGTACGGTAATCCCGAACGGCCAAATCTGGGGTTTTAGGCCAATTATCGCGCTTAGACCGAATCAAATGGTTGGTTTTAGGGGTGCGAGATCGGGGTGTCTACAGAGCCCCTCGTCGAATTCACTTGTGATGTAAAGTGGATTCGACGATACAATATAGACAACCGATCTCGTCTAGGGTTCGACGGCTGAGCCCAAAGTAGGGCTTCCTACGTATCCCTTGCGGGAATCAAGCCTCCGTAGTTCTACTCAAGCAAGCAAGCAAACACAATCACATGGTCGAACTCGGGAACCCGAGATTCCTACGTATCTCTTGCGAGAATCAGACCAATCGTAGTTCGGATGGATGCTGGGGATGCATTGAGAAACTGAATTCTCTTTGCTGGGGATTGGAATGGGTGAACGGCTTATGGGTTGGTGAGATCACATACATCTCTGAGCCGGGGTTGAGGTAACATCAATTCGATAGAACGTCCGACTGAAACTCTTGTTATCGAGCTGCCTACGTATCCCTTTCGGGAATCAAGTCGGGGCGTAGTTCTGAGGGAGGTCCAACCCGAGCGCTCGAGTGGACCAGAGAGTAACCAAATATTCGAGGGGGTCAAATTCGGGGGAAGGCCGAATAGACCGGGGTAACCAAGCATTTTGAAAATGTCAAATTCGGGGGACGGCCGAATAGACCAGAGTAACCAAGCATTCGAGGGGGGTCAAATTCGGGGGACGGCCGAACAGACCAAAGTAACCAATTTTTTTGAGATTCAAGACATTTCAAACACTCGAGAGAAATATCATGAAAGAAAATTCAAGGATACGCTGCACGTTGTGGTTTTGCTCCAATCCTTTAGCTTTGAGATTGCAACGTGATGAGATTCTGAGCTTTGCCTTACAGTGAACCACTGTTAAGCGGGAACGGAGTTGATAAGCTCGGGAGCGCACCTGTTCAAGCATAAACATTTGCAAGCCACAAAAGTACTTATGCTAGTGCCAATTGCATTTGATTTTTGATTGTGACCTTGATGCACAAGTTTCTTTTCTCTTTTAAAAACTCACATTTTTACCAAAGATTATGATTAGATTTGACGTGATGGTGGCCGCAATTACGATGTTAGCATGGTAAGTATATGGATGTGAAAATGACATGCTGGGGATGGGGGGTGCAACATTGTATATGACATTACATGATAATGGCATGATAGGAACAAGATGATCTAAAATTCAACACACATTCATATTTGATAAATCAAGGATACGCTGCAAGCTGCTGCCATGGGGGGATCCTTTGGCTTTGTAGTTGCTGTGTGATGAGATTTTTGATTCTTGGCTTGAGGAGAACGATCCAATTACCATGCTTTCATGTCTGGAACTGTTTGGATTTATCGGGGGGCCATTTCGGGTTTCTGCGAGCTGCTTCGATGAGTGCATGAACAAACTTGCTTTGGGATATTTTGAGGCGTTTGTGGTCAAGCTCCCCTTCTCAACATTTTGATGCGTTTTGTGGCCGGACTTGCGGTGCCAAGACCTCCATTGCAACGTTTTGATACGTGTGTGGTCGGACCTGAGGTGACAGGCTGCCTACGTATCCCTTTCGGGAATCAGACCTGACGTAGTTCGAGTTTGTGAAAAACTCGAAAAACAAATTTTGTTTGACAGACAATTTGTTGGAGATGACCCTTCTTGCGATGGGGTACCTGCATGGGATTAGATTTGGACACCTGCAAAAGATTTTCACAAGTATGCAATATCATAGCGCGCATTTTTCACTTCAAAACTTCTCATTGTCATTGATGATTGAAAGACTTCAAACGAGGATTTCCTTTGCAAATGATTTTGAAATTTAAATCTTGCCATCTTTCTTTCAGAATTGAAAACACTCTATTTTTTTCATTTTTTTTTCTTTTGACACGTGTGCATTGCTTGCATTTCAGCCTTTGCTTTTTATAAAATGAACAAAATGTCTATGTGCAAAGAGGGAAAATCGGGAAAGGAATGAACTGTGCATTTTTCTTTTGAAAACTTTGCGAGGAATGGGAGTTGTGGTGAGATATATGGTGAAGCGAGGTTGGAGGCCTAGCGCGAGTACTCGAAAGGTCAATTCCCTACACCCATTTGATCAGGTTTACCCGACGCTGTCTCTCCTGTTGGATTGCTTTTACTTGCCCCCAGATGTCGGTTGTGGAAGCCCCAGTGCTTTTTTCAGAACCAGCCCCCAGATCTTCAATTATAAAAGCCCCCACTTTGTCAAGGATCAGCCCCACATTTGACGACTCATTTTCTGAGGACCTCGTTGTTTGTAAAAGCGGTCATAAGTTCTGAGGCCCCTACTGCTATCCCAAGGTGATTCTTGTACTGTTCATCGGTTCGAGGCAGCTCCGTGCCTTGATACTCATACTGCTTTGGGACCTAACTGTCGTTGAGAGTTGTTGCAGATTTGATGTTTCGCTGCTGGGAGTAACTCACACATTGTGATAGTCACATTTCCATTCGACGCTTTGATGGGGAAATCAACTGCCTTCGAGAATTAACATTGCCGGTGATTGAGCTTTGTGACCTGTGGCCCAAACTACTAATCTGAGAAACTTCCCTCCGATGATTCTCTTGAAAGGGACCTAACCATCTGTGACGGTTGTCTCACAAATTCTGATGATTGTTGATGTCAAAACATAAAAGGACCAACTGTCTGTGAGAGTTGTCCTACCCCCCGGTCGTTTTGCATTATTGAGAAACCAAGTTATCATTTCTGATATCTGACACGCGGCCCCAGTTCGCATTCATTCATTTGAGCATACTCCCTGATTTTGATTTTTTAGAGTCAAAGGATCACATTCCTTCGTCTCCCTTGCTGTGACAAATTACAAGAATTGACTGGGGAAGGCACAAGGCCAGTGTTTTGGGAAAGCAAAGAAAGATCCCGTGAGATCATTGACATCGTGTTTGCGCAGGAAAAATTGACGGAAAGACGAGAGTAGGGGGAAGCCCCTAGACTCAAGGAAATTGCTCACATTCGAAATCAATGACTCAAGATTAGAACTCGCGTTAATGTTCAAGTGCTTCAAAATCAAAAGTTAATTTCTATTTTTTTTGAAAAGATTTATTTGGACTCAGATTAGACCGTGACAAATCGAGATGAGAACACCACCAAACAATTGTAATTAGCACCGCCTGTTGACCTCGTGGGTGGGAGGTCCTTGTCGTCGTTGTCGCACTTTTGAGATTGATTAGAGGCTGTATGACCTTTGGCCGCTGGGCTCCCTCAGTGTAAGGGTTTGGCAGAGCATGTTGGTCTCCAATAAAGACACCAGTTGTCGTCGTTGATGGTGCTTGCCCAAAGTCAAGTGATCGAGATCTTCTTCAATTTAGATTAGCCTCATATGCGCGGTGCTCTCTACGTCGTCTTTGTTACTGCGCTTTTTGATCTTGATGGAGTCCCCGAAGGCTGTCTGACTTTTGGTCTCTAACCTCTAAAATTGAGAGGTTGGTTTGTTAAGGGAAAATGTTTAACTCTCGAAATTTCTGGGGCAAGGGTTTTTAACCTCTCAGTGTAAGAGGCCGGCTTGAGTTATTAGGTCTTGAGCGAGTCACATGTTGCCGTCGTTGATGGTGTTCGCACAATGGGTTCGAGATGCTTCTTAGGGGTATATGTAATATGCATGTAATATGTACAAATAATGAAATAATATACAATAATAGAGTGAAATAAAGTAACCAAATTTTTTTTTTTTTTTTTTCACACGCTCACCTTTTTTGCACTTATTTTTTATTTATTTTTATTTTTTTCACATCCTCTCCTTTTTTGCACTTATTATTTTTTTTTACACCCTCCTTTTTTGCACTCATTTTTTTTTTTTTTTTTTTTTTTTTTTTTTTTGCGAACATAACGATAATTGGAAATTTACAACGAATGATGTTTAAGTACAAAATTGACAATCGTAAAACATAATACAGGAATTTACAACACATTAAAGAACAACAATTTCTGGTTCTTGTCACTGGTTTGGTCTCTTCGAATCTGTGTCTGATAGTTAGCGGGAACTCCATCGATCGCTTCTATAAACTTCCCTGATTGCCTTCATTTGTGAATCCCGTTGAGCACTGTCGGCCTTAGTTCTCATCTCAATTAATCGCAGCTAAAATTAGTCCACATTTTTTATCGTTTGCTTTTAATTACGTGAGATTAATCATTTGTGGGACCAAATTTATAAAATATGTGATTATGAAGGCACTTGATTATAAAGCAAGTTCATTAACTGAAAACGTATTTACAAGACAAGCAAGAAAATAAATATATTACGGAAAAGATGACACGCAAGCATGGATTTGGAAAGCAAAAGAAATGTGAGCGCATTTTAGGACGGGCCCGAAAGCAAAAGGGATTAGAGTTGGGAAGTTTGCCCTATTCACAGCAAAAGAGACATAACCCCTCGGGTCAGCAAGCTTCTACTATCAGCAAAGGAACATTTTCTCGCGTTGATAAACTGCGGTCATCACCTAACAAAAGAGAACTCTTTCCTGGGGCTCGGTGAGTCCCTAGGATAACATCTTCGAACTTGAAGCTTTCAGCGAAGGCTTCCACATGTTCATCAAACCAATTACGCAACTCTACTGGCACTTGGTGAGAGGATATATCTTCGTGTCCTGGGGCTGTTTCGTGTGGTTGAATCAGAGGTGGCATGATGCCCGGGATGATAGATGACTGGGAGTTCATAAGCCCCACGTGCTCTTGGTTTTGTGAGAAGATTGGTACACAGTCTATTATTTTCCCTTGGTGTCCCTGTGGGATACTTGTTGCATACTTTGTTTGGGTTTCCAACTGTTTCCCCAACCATTCTTCCATCACCTTTTCGAACTCAATATCAGGCGAGCCCCTAGTCGCATTTACTGATGTTTCGCCATTACTAGTCATTGCTGATGAGAGAACCCGGAGCAGACCTTGATCAAAGTAATGTCTGGAACTGACCTTGAATGTCGCGCTAGAAAAAGAAGCGAGATTCTCCCTCTACAAGAATGGATTGGAAAAAGAATGTTTTAAATTTTTGAAATGGGCTTTCTTTTATGTACAAGAATAGAAGCACAAAGAGAAGAAAAGTATAAGACTTTGAAACAACATTGTTTTCGAAAAAGGTTGAAGCGCAAGCAAAGACAAAACCTAGGAAGCCGGACAAGCACCTCGCTTTGTTTTGGCACGTTCGATTATTAAATCCTGGAATAGTGGATACCGTCTCCAAAGTATAGGACCAACGTTTTTCACCTGTACTAATGGCCGTCCGAAACCCCTAGCGAAAGGCCTATACTCTTTCTGGGATCCACCATTCGGGTTACGGTCTATGTGAAGGTCTTGATAATTTCAGGTCAACCCAATCATTCTAAAATATCCACACTTTAGGTTGTTTATAACCTTTTAGGAATGCATAGGGTTGAAGAGAAATTATTAGACAAAAACCGGCTTAAAGTCGAGGACGTGTCATTTTGAAAATTCGGACATCGAGGCTTTTGATGGATGGCTTGCATGAGGCTTACACCCGCAGCGACGACTAGTAGCCACGCTTTGGGGCGGGAATGTCAACCGGGAGCCCTATCGGAGGATCGGTGACCCCCCTTCACTCACCTGGCTACACCCCCTAAGGTTTGTATGGTTGCTAAGTCGGAAGTTCGAAAACGTGCATCGTGTGTGCGGTCTCTAATTTTTAAAAAATGATTTTTTGAGAAAAGAAAGAAAAGCACGTATTTTTTTTTGTTTTTGTTTTCTTTTTATTTACACAAACAAAAGAGAAGGTAAAAACCTGCAAAACAAAGTTAGGACAAGTATATACAAGGCAAAGGCAAGTAATGGCGAAAGCACACAAAATTGAGTCTAGCCCACTTTTGAAAATGATCCCCAGCGGAGTCGCCACTGTGAGAGCCCGCGCCCGTACCCGCGTAAGGATCCGTGCGAAACGCGGCTGGAATCCGCTCGGTTTCTCAAAATGGTTTCCCTACTTTGTTTTTGAAAAGAAGAGTCGCCACCTCATTTTATTTAGGAAAATAGAGATAAAACCTTTTTGATTGAAAAGTGGGTTCGGGGGCTATGTTACGAGAGGAGAAGGTGTTAGGCACTCCGCTCGCCCTTTCGGTCTCTAGCATGCTTCCGCCTATGCTTGATTTTAGTTTGCCTTTTGAAAATGCCTTATTATGCTCTAACATTGGAAAAATGTGTGTGTTTATGTATAAAGGAGTCTCCTATTCTAGGTCGATTCATTTTATCACAACCGGGAACCGGTTTGGGTGGATTCCCGATTGGTTTTGAAAAAAGGTTTGAATCATATTTACAAGTATGAGCAATAAAAAGGGGAAGGGGGAATATTTTAAAAATAATACAATTAGGTGAAAAATGGGAAATATCCCATGAAAGCAAATATCCAAGCCAAGGTTGATCTCCAAGTTCATGGGGCTGCTGTGGATCGCCATGGGTGTACCTGTGAATGACCTATCCAAAAACAGATACAAAGATTGGGATTCACTCCCAATATGTTAGAGCACATGTATGAATTTTTGTTGGATTTATGGGTTGATATTTCATGCTCAAATCATGTCAAGAACATTTATGTAAATTCAGCCCAGCACAGGAAAAGATATCATAGCAGGTTTTGATGAGCAATTTACACTATCATATCTTAATAATCTGGAAAGGCATAAAACACAAAAGTTGAAGATCATATATTAAATATAATGTGTACCAAGTTTCAAAGTCATAAAGAAAGTTTTGGTTCTTCAAAAGTGATCTGACATTGGCATGTCAGAATCTGGGAAATATGAATCTGGAAGCAGACACTTGATTTAGAAAATGGAAATAAGCCTTTCCAGAGGTCATAAAATTGTTTCAAATGCATGAACATCTTAATTAGTCTTTTAATAACAAATTTCATGTTTTGACTTTGACTTGAAAATCTAGTTTTGGTAGGGTTTTAGACTAGAAAACTCAGATTAGCCAAAACAGCAGCAAGCAAAGCAACATATTTGAGCTACGAAAATGACTACCAAAAAATTACCTATACATGGATTTAGACCACAAAACTTGGTAATAATCATATTCAGTATATAATGAACAACTTTCATGTTTCAAGACACATCTAGAAACGAATTTATGATTGAGTAAAAAGCTCATCAAAAGGCTTGGTCGAAACAGAACATGCTGGACAGATTATACATGGCATGAAGATTGAGGTCAAAACATGGCATAAACTTGGAACAAACCCATGGAACTTAGGGAACTTGTTTATTGATGTATTATAAACATTATCATAGGTCTATTTATGTACAAACATCAACAAAAATGAGAATAAATAAGAAAGAAGGGAAGGGGACAGATTGTATACATGCTGGGTATATGATCTATAACTAGTTGGGATTTAAGACTTGGAGCATGAAATCAACACCAAAATAAACTCAACACATATGTACACATTCTAGGACTGAATCATGCACATTTAGAATATATAGAACATGTTTATTTACAAAGTAAAAACATAGATTACATAGGTAAAAAGGGGAATCTAGTCACTAGTTGACTAGATTCCCAAACAACTCATTTAAACTTACATTTTATCAAATCTATGATATATAAAAAGGAAACTTACCTAGATTAAGAGAGGGTGGTGTGCTTCCTTTGTCTCCAAGGGAAGACTTTTTTTTGTTTTGATTGAGTTGAAGTTGTTGTGGTTGTTGTTGTCGTTGTTGTGGTTGTTGTTGCTTGTTGTTGTTGTTGCTTGAGATTTGAAGGGGTTGTTTGAGGTGTTTTGGTGGTGTAGAAGTGGTGGATATGTGGTGGAGGAGTGGTGGTGTTGTGGTGGTTGAGTGGTGGTGGTAAGAACAAGGGTGCAAGTTGGAGAGAATGGTGTAGGGAATGTGTGTAGTGAATGTGTGTGTTGAATGACTCCTTTTGTTCAATGAATGTCCCCCTCTTTCTTGGATCAACATAGGAAGTATATGGAGGAGGGAGGTGATATTTCTTGGACCAAAATGCCCCTAGAGTAGGGGTAGTATGGGGGGAGAGTCCTCTTACCCGAAATTCATGCAAGAGGGGTGGAAAAAATGGCCAAAAGTGATGGTGTTGTCTTGACTTTGTGCAATTTCCACTTTTTGAATGCCACTTGTCAATCCTTGGTTGATTTTGGCCCATGTGACCCCCCCCTAATGCAGCCATATGTCCAGGAAATGTGGGAGTAAACATGTCATTATTTCCGGCTCTGTGTTCCCGCTCCGCAACAGCTTGCAACTGCTCCGTCGTGCGCGTTCCGGTGTCCCGGTTGTCCGCGGGTTCAACACAAAAGTTGCTCTTCTCAATTTTCTGGTCAAGATGGCATATCTAGATTATGTTAAAGAGTAAGGAATAAAATAATATAATTTTAAATGCAAGGGATGTCCGGTAAAAGGCGTTCTAGGGGTGCGGGGCCCGCCGTAGGGTCCCGACGCTCAATTTTCGAAGAATACGCCTGTTTACTCGGTTTTGAACCCTGATCATGAATCCGGACATGGTTTTTCCATCCGATGCACCGATAAGGCGTACGGTAATCCCGAACGGCCAAATCTGGGGTTTTAGGCCAATTATCGCGCTTAGACCGAATCAAATGGTTGGTTTTAGGGGTGCGAGATCGGGGTGTCTACACCTACATTAGTTTTGCGAGTTTTGGCCACATGACAAACTCGGCAGCGCTCTACAAAACGAGCAACATCATGTCCTATCCGAGGCCAATAAAACTGATATGCTACCAACACCAACGTTTTATCCTGTCCAAAGTGACCCGCAAGTCCTCCCTCATGACTCTCGGAGATAATTAAATCACACAATGAGCAGAACGGAATGCACAGTTTGGTCCCTTTAAACAAGTACCCATTAGAAATAACAAACTGCTGATAGTTTCCTCGAGTACACTTTTCCCACACACTACAAAAAAATGGATCATCATGATATAAATCGCGCAAAGTGTCAAAGCCAACCACCTCCACACGCATGGTGGTTAATAACAAGTGACGTCGACTCAGAGCATCGGCAACGCGATTCTGAACCCCAGCCTTATGCTTGATAATAAACGTAAAAATCTGAATAAATTCCACCCATTTAGCATGCTGAAGATTAAGCTTATGCGGCCTCTGAATATACTTAAGTGCCTCATGGTCAGAATATAACACAGATTCTTTCGACAAGAGATAATGTTGTTAATGTTCCAAGGTGCGTATAATAGCATAAAAATCCTTATCATAAGTCGAATATCTGCGCCGTGCATCATTCAGCTTCTCGCTAAAGAAAGCGATAGGCTTCTGATTCTGACTCAAAACACCCCCAATACCAACATTAGAAGCATCACAATGGACTTCGAAAACATCGTCAAAATCAGGTAATGCCAAAATAGGAGCCTGCGTGACCATGGATTTCAAAAGCTGAAATGCAGTATCAGCTTCTTTTGTCCAAAGGAACCCACCCGCCTTTAAGCATTCAGTAATAGGAGCAATAACACTACTAAAATTCTGAATAAAATAACGATAATAAGAAGCCAAACCATGAAAACGCCGAATATCGTGAATGCTCGTAGGTGTTGGCCATCTAGTAATAGCCTTCACCTTCGAATCATCCATCTTAATACCCTCCTTTGTAACAATGTAGCCCAAGAAAGTTACTTGGTCAGTTAAAAAGTGGCACTTATTACGATTAGCATATAATTTCTGTTCCCTCAACACATCAAAAATCTGTTTTAAATGGTCTAGGTGTTGCTCCACAGATTGACTATAAACAAGAATATCATCGAAATAAACGACGACAAACGTACCGATAAATGGTCTGAAAACCTGGTTCATAAGGCGCATGAATGTACTCGGAGCATTTGATATTCCAAATGGCATCACCATCCATTCATACAATCTGTCTCGAGTTTTAAAAGCAGTTTTTCATTCATCACCCGGTCGAACACGAATCTGATGATAACCACTCCGTAAATCAATTTTCGAAAACACCACCGACCCATGTAACTGATCAAGCAAATCATCGATCCTTGGAATGGGAAAGCGATATTTGAAGGTGATTATGTTTATTGTGCGACTATCCATACACATACGTAATGTACCCCTAGCTTTCGGAACCATCAACGCAGGAACTGCACATGGACTCATGCTTTCCCGAATGACACCCTTGTCGAGTAACTCACGAACCTGCCTTTCTAACTCCTCATGTTCCTTCGGCCTCAAATGATAAGCGGATTTATTCGGGATGGATGCTCCAGGAATAAGATCAATGCAGTGCTGAATATCCCGCATAGGTGGTAAACCCAGAGGAATCTCATCAGGAGTCACATCACGGTAGGCATCCAGAAGAGACTGCACAGCTGCTGGTGGTAACATATGAGTCTCGTTACTCTCAACAACCAATAACACATAAAACCCATTCTCCTGTGTAGAAGCAACATTAAAAGCGGACCGGCTGAGTAACTGATGACCAACGGTAGGAGGAGCTGGAATGGGCGCGTCCGTTACCTGTCGCGGGTCAGAAGGGCACAATGTAATCGACAACCCATCCATCCGAAACGTATACGTGTTCTTAAACCCATCGTGCTTAACTCGTCTATCAAATAACCATGGGCGGCCCAGTAAAAGATGACACGTGTCCATTGGAACTACGTCACACCAAACCTCATCTTTGTAACGCTTGCCAATAGAAAATTGCACCAAAAACCGTATGTTAACCTTCAGTTCATTCCCTTTGATTAACCATGATAACTTGTATGGTTGTGGGTGCTCCTCTGTTTTCAACTGTAACTTCTCAACCATTGTTGTAGAAACAACATTTTCACAACTACTGTTGGTCCCAAAGGGGCAACAAGGGTATGAAAAATGCTAGAGGGGGGGGGGGTGAATAGCGTTTTAAAATTCTTTTCAAACCCTTTTGCAAATCAATGGAAAATGCGCACAGCTCTAATTTTGGCTAAGTATAGCGCGCAACAAGAGTGTGAAATGCACAGCGGAAACTTAAAGCAATCACTGATGCGCATGTAAATGCGTAGGAGTGTAAAAACGCACGCACTAAGTTTAGCTTAAAGAGAGGCGCAAAATGGTACTAAGGAAGAAAGCACACAAACACAATTCAAACAGTGCAAGACAATCTACCAAGATCAAACAAAGCAATATATCAGAAAAGCTTAAATGTAGAATGAAAAGCACAATAACAAGACAAGCTATTTGGAGAGGTTCGATCGGGAAACGATCTACGTCCTCTACCAAGATGGTTAGTCTTGGATTTCTAATGATGATATTTATATTAGTTTGAGGAGCTTTTACAAGATTACAAGAATCAAAACTCAAAACTAAATCTATGCTTTAAAGAACAAATCCTAGACTAAACCGGTGTATCTCAAGAAGTATGATCGATGAGATCGGAACTTCAAGAGGTGTGTGTGTGTCAAAAATCTGGGCTCTATAAGTCTATGAGATGAAGAGCACAAGATATTCTGGTGATACAAGGCTTTAGGATCTGGGCTTGGTAAAGTATGAAGGTATGAAGGCTGTTCTTGAGAATTCTGGAAATATGCAAGCAATCTTCAAATCTTCAAAGTTTCTTTTTGGAAGCAAAAACTCAAGCATCTTGGAAATGAGGATGAGCAGGCTATTTATAGTGGAGCTTCAAAAACTAGCCGTTGGGGATCTGAGCAAGGATGGAGAGCTGGCACAAAATGATTGGTGCGCAGGTGTCCTTTATAGCCGTTGAGAAGCATTAGCAAGGACGATGAGCTGGCACAATCCTATTGGTGCGGAGGTGTCCTTTATAGCCATTGAAGACAGAGAAAGAAGACAAAATTCAAAACTTCTTCTAGAAGGATGACAATTGTCTTCATTTGAAATTTCTCACTGAAGCGTGTCTCCATCTACGTGTATGCTGAGTGTGCTTGTTTTGTCGTATGTACACATCAGCACTTTGGCTCATTCCAAAAAGTGTAGCTTGTCTTGACGCTATCTAAACTTCTAGAATATGAGGTCAGGAAAAGAGAGAATTGAATAAGGAAAATTTGCGCGTGCATGGTAGTCATGTGCATTGATTTGCGCAGATGGAGTGCTGCGCATGGGAGTCATGCGCATCATACTAAGTCATTTTCAAATGAGACCTCAAATTCAAAGTGAAAGCCCTAATCACTAAGCCTAGTTTATAAAGAGGACTTAGCTAAAAAATGAAGTTATAAAACTTCTTACATAGGGTCCTAAAGTCCTTAAAATAAACTTAGGTGATGGTATCAATCAATTCTAATATAAGTAGGAGGGTTAAGTGATAAGCATACCCAACAATCTCCACATAAATGATTGATGCCATTACCTACTATAACAAAGGCAATACATAGTACTTGATAATAACATGTCCATAAGAATGTAAATGGTAAATCATGTCTCAAGTTAATGCACACACTAGCCAGTGTTATAGATTTCTAGTCTATCCAAAAGAGATGAACTTACAATATGGGAAAGACAGAAATATCATTCAGCGTATACAAAATATTATGAGTTTAAGTTTAAGTATGCGTTTAAACTGAATGTTTAAACATCATGCAATGAAATATGAGCAATTATAAACATGCGCATGAAGTTCAGTTAAATAAAGCATTCATTGTTCCACAAACGAATAGTTTGAATTGAACAAGGTTTTGTGAAAACGCAATGATGCATTCTTCTCATTAAAACTTGAAATATAAGAATTACAGACTACACGTTTTACAAGGAAAAAAAATCAAAAGCAAAAAGAATGCGCATTAAAAAGGAATTACCTATGCGCAACAAAAAGAATTACAACTCTAATCTATGTTGATTCTTGAAAGCGCTTCCCTTAGCTCGTTCTGCAGACTCGTGAATTTGTTCATCAGCTCTATCTTCAATTACTAAAACTTGGCGTTGTATTCCATAGCCTGATTGACATAAGTCTTCATCCCACTGCGCATCAAATCGCTGTCCTTCTGAAGGTCTTCAGAAACTCTATTGAAAGCATTTTCAAGCGCACCAAATTGATTTGATAGAGATTGCTGAGTAGACGCAATTAAGTCTTGAATCTCTTTCTGCGCATCCACTAAGCTCTTGGTCAGCTCCAATTGAACCATATTCTGACTGGCTTGTATATCTAGCATAGCCTGGTTCATCTTCCCGTTGAAAGTATCTCCAAACTGGACTAAGCAGTTGGTCATATGATTCTTAAGAGCATCAAGGGAAGAAGAGGAGCTGGAATCACTAGGCACAAAGTTATCAATGGAGTTTATGACTTTGGCAGTCTCAACTTGAATTATCTCAGAAATAGAATTTGCCAAAGAACACATCGCCTCGTGCATACCATGGATAGAGGGAATCTTTGAGAGAGATTCAGAAAGCAGATCAAAATCATGCGCAATGTCTTGGCGCATAGTATCAAAATTGGCAGGCGCAACTTCAGAACTGGTTGCCTTTGTTGTAGAATTCTCCCCCTTAATGGCACAATCAATTGCTTGTAGCAAACTGGCTTGCGCATCTAGCCTAGCAGACTGTGCATCCAGTTTCTCTTGAATTTTCATTTGCGCAGTGACCACCTGGAAGTGTTGGGTTTGCGCAGCAAACTGATTGGCTTGTATTGTTTGGAGCATGGCCATGATTTGGCGCATGTCAGTTGAGGAACCGAAGGGATCTGAGGAGATACGAGCTGGAGGTACTACTGGCTGTGAAGTCTGAGAAGCACCAGTTGGGTGTGCAGGTATAGCTGCAGCAGTAGCAGGAGTAGGAACAGGAGTACCTTGTGCATGAATAGGAGAAAGAGGAATAGCATAGTCCTCTGAACTGGAATCAGCAGCGTTTTCAACAATCGGCGCATCAGGATCAACTGTTGGGTCAGGCGCAGTATGAGCAAAGCCTTCACCATCAAGAAAGATAGGTGGGGCTTACTGCGCAACATTTCTTTGAGCAACGGAAGCTAGTCTTGCTTGCCTCCCAATGTCACGCGCAGTTAACTCAGTGCGCAGAGGATCAGACTCAATATCTGATAAATCTTTCATATATCTCTTTGTTGCGCACTTCTTGAGTCTGCGCTTTGGCTTGCTCTTCTTGGCAGATAGAGGAATTTCATCCTCACTTGATGTTTCCTTGTGAATCTCCCCCTGAGTTGGTGCATCAGTTGAAAGACCAGCAGGAGTAGACTTAGAAGGGCTGATAAGTGGCTCACTGGAGGTGTTGGTCCCTAAAGGGCAACAAGGGTGTGAAAAATTCTAGAGGGGGGGGGGGTTGAATAGCGTTTTAAAATTCTTTTCAAGCCCTTTTACAATTCAATGGCAGATGCGCACAACTCTTATTTTGGCTAAGTATAGCGCGCAGTAAGAGTGTGAAATGCACAGCGGAAATTTAAAGCAGCTCTGCGCAGGGTATACTGTGCATAGATAAAAACGCACGCGCTAAGTATGAGGCTAAAGAGTGGCGCAAAAAGGATTCTAAGGCAAATGACCAATAACAATTACAATATCAAAGTGTAACAATCTGAAAAATCAAACAAAGCAGTTCATAAATAGTTAAGCAGGAAATATGCAGTAATTATAATGAACACGCTATTTGGAGAGGTTCGATCGATGAAAGATCTACATCCTCTACCAAGATGGTTAGTCTTGGATTTCTAATGGAGATCTTATTATATAAGAGAGTATTACAAATTACAACATTTGAGCTCAATACTAACTCAAGATCTATTATCTATGAAGAACAAATCCTAGACTAAACCGGTGTATCTCAAGAAGTTAGATCAAAATGATCAAAGCTTCAAGAGGTGTGTGTGTGACAGAAATTCTGGGCTCTATGAATATGAAAGATGAAGAGCACCAAGAATTCTGGTGATATAGGCTTTGTGATATGAGCAGGAGTTTTGAAGGTTTGAAGATCTTGAAGGCTGTTCTAAAGAATCTGGAAATACTAAGCAGCAATCTTCAAGGTTTCTCAGTGAAGCAAGAAACTCGAGCTCTGAAGCATAGTGGCCAACAAGAAGAACTTGATGAAAGGGCCAACTGATAGGGCCGATCAAAGGGCAGCTTGGAAATGAAGATGAGCAGGCTATTTATAGATGAGAGCTTGAATATAGTCGTTGGAGCTCTGAGCAAGGACAATGAGCTGGCACAAAGTGATTGGCGCGCAGCTGTCCTTTATAGCCGTTGGGGCTCTGATCAAATATGATGACCTGGCATAATATGATTGGTGCGCAGGTGATTTAGAGCCGTTGGAGACTGAGCATGAAGACAAAATTCAAAAGCTTCTTCTAGAAGGTTGACAGCTGTCTTCTCTTGAGATATTTCTTTGAAGCGTGTCTCCACCAATGGTTTTGCTGAGTGTGCTTATTTTGTCGTTTGTGCACACCTCAGCACTCTTACTCAATCAAAAAAGCGTAGCTTGTCTTGACGCTTTCCAAGCTTATAGAATGTGAGATCAGGAGATGAGGAACTTTGACCAAGGTTGTGTCCGCGCACAAAGGCATGCGCATTGCCGGCGCGCATGGATTCAGCGCATGAGCAGTATGCGCACCATGCTTGGTCACAAAAAGATCTCTTGAGAGTTTGGGGAATGAGATCTTGAAAACTGAGCAGGGTCAAGGGCTGCGCAAGATATTTATGCGCAGTGGCGACCTGCGCAGAGAGCATCCTGCGCAGTGAAATGAATCCTGCTTAGGAAATCTTCGATCTTGAAAGCTTCAAGTCCTATAATCTAAGCCTATACTATAAAAAGGACTTAGCTAAAAATTGAAGTTATAAACTTCTTTACATGAGGTCCTAAAGTCCATAAAAATACTCATAGGTGATGGTATCAATCAATTCTAACAAATGTAGGAGGGTTAAGTAATAAGCATACCCAACAATATCCCCCTAAATGATTGATGCCATTACCTACTATAGAAAAGGCAATTCATTGTACTTGATAATAACATGTCCATAAAAATGTGAATGGTAAATCATGCCTCAAGTCAATGCACACACTAGCCAGTGCTATAGATTTCTAATCTATCCAAAAGATTAAAAACTTACAAGATAGGAAAGATAGAAATATCATTCACAGCATACAACTAATGTGAGATGAAGTTTTAAATATGCGTTTAAACTGATTGTTTAAACATCATGCGTAGAAAACATGAGCAGTAAAGATTATGCTCATGAGTTTAAGTAATAATGCATTCAATGTTCCACAAACGAATGGTTTGAATTGAACAAGGTTTTGTGAAAGCTTAATGATGCATTCTTCTCATTAAAACTTTGAAGGATTGACTGTTACAGAGTACAAGCTTTAAAGAGGAAAAACAAAAGAGGTGCGCACAAAAACAAAAGCTCACGAAATAAAAGCGCATAAAACATACTGCGCAACGAGAATCAAAAAGTCTTAAAAGAAAAAACTAGCAAAATACTTACAAAGGAAATCTAATCTATGTTGATCTGTTGCAGGGCTTCGCGCATCTCATTCTGAAGACTGTTGAACTTGTTCATGAGTTCCACCTTTAAATTTTGAAATTTGTCCTGGAACTCAACAGCTTTACCAACATAAGTGTTCATTCCTCTGCGCATATCAGCATTGTCATCCACTAGCTCTCTGAACTTTGCTCTGCTGTCCGTCAGGATGGCAGTCTGCGTAGCTTCTAACCTTGTGTCGGTATGGAGGCGCTGAGTGTTGACGCTGGCTTGAATATCTAGTATTGCGTAGTCCAACTTGTCGTTTAACGCAGAAGAAAAATCTGTCATGGACTTAGCAATGCATCTACGCACTTCTTCAATATTATGCGCAGAGCCTCCTTGTTCAATCTTCTCCATCTGAGCCTCCATCTGAGCTTGAAGATCATCAAATCCTCTAAGTAACCCATCTGCGAGGGTTTTCTTGAGCTTTTTCAGTATGTCCCTAAGTCCTCCATCAAGCGCTCCAAGGGTGCACACATTTTTGAGTTGTGCGTAAACATTTTCGAGCTGGGCGCTGATGGTTCTTAGGGAGTCCAGGATAAGATGATCCAAAGTGATAGGAAATTTTTGTTGCGCATGCTCAGATGAACTTGCCTTTGCCTCCGTCTTAGCACTCTCCGTGCTTTCCTTTGCCTCCCTTGCCTTTGCTTCCTCCTTGGCAGCTTTCTCCCCCTTAATGGTATCAATCTCCAAACGCTGCATATCAAGACGATACAATAAAGCAGTTTGAGCAGTAAGGAGTTGATTTAGCTGCAGCTGAGTAGCGACTTGATTCGCTTGAATAGAATGCAAGCTTTGCACGATCTGGCGTAGCTCAGCTTAAGAGGAAGGAGGAGTCTCAGGGGCTGAAGATGAAGGTTGAACTGGAGAAAGATCACTGCTGTCAGTGGCTGCGAAACTAGTGCGGTGCTTCTTCAATCCTTTTGCGCTGCTGCACACCTTCTGCTTGAGATGAGAAGAGATATGTGCGATATCAGCACTGGGGATGGCTTCTTGAGAGGCTTTGTGCATTTGCTCCCCCTCAACTGCAGCATCGTCTGAATCACCACGAAAATCAGCCTTGCGCTTTATTGTGGTTGGCTTTGAGGGAGCAGGAGCTGGATTGCTGGTAGGATCAGCCTCTTTGAATGAAATCCCTTTGGTGGATTGAACCAAAGGA
The DNA here is from genome assembly GCA_026119855.1 of Campanula takesimana. NCBI lineage: Eukaryota > Viridiplantae > Streptophyta > Magnoliopsida > Asterales > Campanulaceae > Campanula > Campanula takesimana. The sequence continues at coordinate 766,276 of JAOWBW010000439.1, forward strand.
ATGTCCTTGAGCTTTCTGCCACTTGGCGGAGCAATGCCCTTCCCCTTGCGATTATACGCTTCTTCTGCGGTCTCTTGCGCAGCATCAGGTGTAGATCTTCCTGCACTCTTCTTGGACTTGACCACAGGAATTTGGCCTATCCAGGGTTCTTTGTTGGGAGCGGAATCAGACATCCAGATTTCATAGTAATCAGCGTTACCTATCTCACTGCGCAAATTCTGGAGGTGTACTCTGGAGTAGTACTTTGCATCGCAAGACTGCTTCTTGATTGACTTTTCTTCAACATAGGTGGCCAGTTCACTATAAGTCAATAAGAGTTTGGTTAGCAGTCTGTAGTGAGTTCGGTATTTGGTCTTCCCTGCGTTCAGCTTCTTGTCATAGCTGGTCATTCCCTTCACAATCTCATTGAAGATAATCTGCGGCCAGTCGAGTTGATCTTCGTTGAAGATGGTTGCGCAGTATTCCCACTGCTTTGAGATGAAGTGCCCATTATTCCCATTTTTGCAGTTGAGAGAATCTCCAATTAAGGTGCACAGGTGATACATCACCTCACCAAATTCCTTTCTGTTATACATTGGCCACTTCTTGTTAAGAGAAGGGATGCCAATGAGCTTCTGTGCAAGCGCATTTTGATGAGCCTCATCATAGTTGACTGAAGAACTATCAACGTTGAAGTTTAGGAGGCTGCGAATGTGGTTGGGGTGAACCATTACATCACTGCTCTGTACAGTGGCCATGATCATTTCCGTTGGCTTGCCTTCAAGTTGTGCCGGAACAACTCTTGCTGTCTTGAAGAATTCATCTACCAGCGCAGGCACTATGAAGGATTGCTCAAGTGTGAATAAAGGAAGAATGCCGGAGGAGCTGAGAAGGTGAAGCAGACGACGACCAATTGCATCTAAAGAAAGATCTGCCTGAATAAGTTCCCAACCCGGTATGAAGTAAACGTGTCCCTGCGTAAAACAATAGATAGAATTAGACAACCTATTGCTTATGGAGCTGTGCGCATTTGCAAGTAATGCAGATATACCTTGGCACAAGTTCCATGATAAGCAAAAATGTTTATGCGCAGAAAATAGGAAGTGGGTGCGCATAAAATAAGAAAGCATACGCAGAGAGGGATCGTGCGCACAGAAAGTAAATACTAGTAAAGAAGTGTGCGCAGAGAAATAGATACAACTATATGCACAGAAAAACTGTGCGCAGGAAACTATGCGCAGAACACAGATACATGGGGAAATAACAATAGACCAAATAAAATATTTAAAAAAAGAAAGAATATTTAAGAACATGAAGAACACTCAAGAACACCGAAAAACAAAAGTTGACAAAATTCAACAAAAAAAATATATCGAAATGACGGCATGAACAGGATGAAGTCAACCATGTAAGAAGTATGGTCAAAGACATTAAAACAAACCCAGAAATTCAGAAAAAACGGTTCGTCTGCCAAGGAAGTTACGGAGCACAGAAATTGATGAAAAACACATGTAACGACCATTGATCATGAAATAAACTACATGAAAGAATAGATCAGGCAAATACGAACACAACACAACGATCGATTTCAAAAATGATCAACAAATAAGGGAGAAGTCGAAAACGGGAGTCTTGAGACCTCCAAGAACAACAATGGTGGAAAAATAAGGAGTTATAGTGAAACATACCATGTCTTTGACGGTTGGATCCGTAGATTGTCGTTCTACTTCTTCTTCGTGAGAGTTCCCAGGATTGGAGTGCGAAGAAGAGTCAGAGATGATGATTTCGGGTTGAGTTTTGGTTTTCTTAGGCGCCATTGAAATGGTTTTGAGAGAAGAAAGGTTGAGGTTGAAGATAAAGAACAGGAGATGAGAAATGAGGGTTTAGAACAGAGGTTAGAAAGAGAGTGAGAGAGAATTTAGAGGGAAGAGAGAAGTAGAGAGAGAAACGGTTTAAGTAGGGAAGGAGATGTTAGGCGCACGATAGCTAAGAAATGTTTGAGAAAATGTGCAGTGGCGCAGGATAGCGATACCACGTGTCACAAAAGGGAACGCGCGTGCGCAGGTCTATATGCGCGTGTGCGTGTGAAGTTCTAAGCCGGTCACTGTCAAGTCGACTTCCTCATAAATGGTGAGTCAGTGAAAGGACGGGCGCACGTTAGCAGAGTGACGTGGCCGAATGGGGGACGCGCGTGCGCAGTCTTTGCACGCGCGTGTGTCAGCGAAAAGAGGCTGACGGCTGTCGCATCACCTTCCTCATTAACTGGTGAGCAGACATTCGTGAGGTGCGCTGTCATTAATTGCAGTTTACATTAAATGACAATGGGACATGCGCAGGGGTAAAGAGGTAATTTCCCAATAAAATTCAAAAATAAAAGCGCGGGAAAATTTGAATTACACAAGTACCCTTGTGACTCAGCGTTGACTTTTCAGTCAAGGACCTATGTGCAAAATCTAATGAATAGAGTACTTACCTGCGATCCACGATGATTTGCGCATGGTTAGTCATGCGCAGCTCATTGATAGCGCAGAGATTCTATAAATCTCAGGACTGTTGTTTCATGCGCAGACATTTGTTTGCGCAGGTGTTTGCGCAGGGCGCATGAAACTTAACCTATTTTGCACACTTATCAAGCAAATACATTTGTATCAATAAATCATATGGACAAGTTAGCTAAGATTTAAGCATACCCATTTCTCCTTTCAAGAGACCGCTTGTTAATTCTTGAGGAGATGATAATAGATGTTGATGAGCTTGGTAATAGTGCTTGGCAGGATTGGAAACTGCTATGGTGGACATATTATCGCAGAGATTTGGATAATTTTCTTCATGAATCCTATAGTCCACAGGTTGTTGCTTCATCCATAAGATTTGGCAGCAGCAGCTTTCAGCAGCAATAAAAAAATTGGTCTTACGAGTCCTTGTGAGCAAAGTTAGTCCAGAAATGCCATTCTTGATGTAACAGTGCGTTGAAGTGATATGGCATTCCAGACCTTTATCTCATAATTGTGATATGGAGAGCAGGTTGCTTGAGACTGTCTTTTATGATTAGTCCAAATCCAATTATGTGCCCTTTGTTGTTACCATATATTACTGAGTGATCTCTTCCTTCGTGCATATCTTTAAGAGTATTGACATCTTCAGTAGTGTCTAGAATCCACTGCCGATATCAACTGAGCTTGAGAGGGCTCAGTGAAGTAGATCTTTTCTGGTTGTTGAAACATTGACTTGCGCTCTACAGCAGAGTTATCATTTAAGATCAGCACACTTTAAGAGATTCCTTGCGCGGCTGCGGAGTTGGCGATGACGCAGCTTCTGACAGGTTAGCTTTGGCAGATAGGTGCTTTTCATTCTGTCTGCTTGGTGAAGGTGTCCCGTTTCCACTAAAGTGAAGGAATCTTTCTTTGATTGTCCTTGGCACATGCTCAGGTTCCATTTCAGAAACAACTTTTGAATCATTGTCAGCATTTGCCACTAAGCAGATCAGTCCATCCTCAGAGTCAGCATCGTTGTCTTCAGTGTCAAGTCTCCGAGTCCTTAGCTCTTTTTCTGCGCAGTTCTCTTCAGCAACCATTCTGCACTGCTTTGATGCTTTGTGCGTAGGGTTGCTTTTCCTTATACTCAAATTTTGGAGTAGGCATTGAAGCGAGATGTCCTGGCTTTCTGCAGTAGACCAAGTCATCTTTCTTTGAGTCTCTATGAGAGAGAATAGGAGGTTTGCTTAAGGATCCACCAAGTTTGGAGAATTTTCTGAATTTGATCTGAGGTTTGAGCAGGCGCAGGAACATGTGAAAAGTTAGCCATTGCCCTAGATTTTGAAGCCATATTGAATCGGCACCCAAGCTGTTAAGCTTGAAAAACAGAAACATGTTTTATGAAGGTGTTCGCTCTGATACCACTTGTTGGTCCCTAAAGGGCAACAAGGGTATGAAAAATGCTAGAGGGGGGGGGGGGTGAATAGCGTTTTAAAATTCTTTTCAAACCCTTTTGCAATTCAATGGCAGATGCGCACAACTCTTATTTTGGCTAAGTATAGCGCGCAGTAAGAGTGTGAAATGCACAGCTGAAATTTAAAGCAGCTCTGCGCAGGGTATACTGCGCATAGATAAAAACGCACGCGCTAAGTATGAGGCTAAAGAGTGGTGCAAAAAGGATTTTAAGGCAAATGACCAATAACAATTACAACATAAAAGTGTAACAATCTGAAAGATCAAACAAAGCAGTTCATAAATAGTTAAGCAGGAAATATGCAGTAATTATAATGAACACGCTATTTGGAGAGGTTCGATCGATGAAAGATCTACATCCTCTACCAAGATGGTTAGTCTTGTATTTCTAATGGAGATCTTATTATATGAGAGAGTATTACAAATTACAACATTTGAGCTCAATACTAACTCAAGATCTATTATCTATGAAGAACAAATCCTAGACTAAACCGGTGTATCTCAAGAAGTTAGATCAAAATGATCAAAGCTTCAAGAGGTGTGTGTGTGACAGAAATTCTGGGCTCTATGAATATGAAAGATGAAGAGCACCAAGAATTCTGGTGATATAGGCTTTGTGATATGAGCAGGAGTTTTGAAGGTTTGAAGATCTTGAAGGCTGTTCTAAAGAATCTGGAAATACTAAGCAGCAATCTTCAAGGTTTCTCAGTGAAGCAAGAAACTCGAGCTCTGAAGCATAGTGGCCAACAAGAGGAACTTGATGAAAGGGCCAACTGAAAGGGCCGATCAAAGGGCAGCTTGGAAATGAAGATGAGCAGGCTATTTATAGCTGAGAGCTTGAATATAGCCGTTGGAGCTCTGAGCAAGGACAATGAGCTGACACAAAGTGATTGGCGCGCAGCTGTCCTTTATAGCCGTTGGGGCTCTGATCAAAGATGATGACCTGGCACAATATGATTGGTGCGCAGGTGATTTAGAGCCGTTGGAGACTGAGCATGAAGACAAAATTCAAAAGCTTCTTCTAGAAGGTTGACAGCTGTCTTCTCTTGAGATATTTCTTTGAAGCGTGTCTCCACCAATGGTTTTGCTGAGTGTGCTTATTTTGTCGTTTGTGCACACCTCAGCACTCTTACTCAATCAAAAAAGCGTAGCTTGTCTTGACGCTTTCCAAGCTTCTAGAATGTGAGATCAGGAGATGAGGAACTTTGACCAAGGTTGTGTCCGCGCACAAAGGCATGCGCATTGCCGGCGCGCATGGATTCAGCGCATGAGCAGTATGCGCACCATGCTTGGTCACAAAAAGATCTCTTGAGAGTTTGGGGAAGGAGATCTTGAAAACTGAGCAGGGTCAAGGGCTGCGCAAGATATTTATGCGCAGTGGCGACCTGCGCAGAGAGCATCCTGCGCAGTGAAATGAATCCTGCTTAGGAAATCTTCGATCTTCAAAGCTTCAAGTCCTATAATCTAAGCCTATACTATAAAAAGGACTTATCTAAAAATTGAAGTTATAACCTTCTTTACATGAGGTCCTAAAGTCCATAAAAATACTCATAGGTGATGGTATCAATCAATTCTAACAAATGTAGGAGGGTTAAGTAATAAGCATACCCAACATGAGGCACCATCGAAAATATCTTCCTCTTGCACAGGAGTAGAGGTGGAGGCACGCGTAGACTTAGGCGCAGGAGGAGGGGGCGCAGCAACATCATCTTCCTTAATTTGAATCTCATCATCAGATTCATCAAGTAAGGTCCTAGACACCTTAACTTTCTTCTTTTTCTTCATTTCTGGCGCAACAACCTTAGCCTTCTTGGATTTCTTTGGAGGCTCTGGCTCAGCAACAGCCTTGCGCTTTGGAACATGTGCAGTAGGCTCTTGAATAGTAATACCAGGCGCAGAAGTAGATTTCTTGGCCTTCTTCTTCTTACGCGGCGCATCAGCAGCAGCCTTACCCTTCTCCTTGTCACCAACCTTGTTCAAAACTGGCTCATACACAGACTCTTCCTCAGAATCTGAGCTTGATGAAGAAGCTTCCACATTAGAGTCAGAGACTGGAGGAGATCCTTGATCCTCAAGATGAATGTCTTCAAACTGTTCTTGGGGATCCGCAGACCAATACATAAGGTAATCAAAGTTGTTGACATCATGGCGAAAGTTTTGAAGGAATACGCGTGTATAAGTGTGCGTTGAAGTGACATCAACTTTAAATGATGGGTCTTCATCCACCAACTTGCGCACTGAAGGAAAACGCATAAAAACAGCAGTAAGTATTCTGCAGTGCGTTTTGTACTTTAGAGGTTTCTTGGTGTCTTGAGCCTTCTTCTTATATACGCGCAGACAGCGTAATAACTCGTCAAAAATAATCTCTGCCCAACTCAACATCTTCTTCTTATAGATGGCTGCGCAACACATCCACTGCTTGCTGATGAAAGTTGACTTGTTGCCATTCATGTAGTTGATGGTGTCTCCTATCAGCGTGCACAGATGGTACATCAGTTCTCCAAACTCTTTCCTATCGTGGTTGTTGTATTGACCAACCAAAGTAGGAATCTTGATTAGCTTCTGCGCAACCTTATCCTGCGTATCTTGAGATAGTTTTTTTTTTGCTGCAAGCTGGAAGTCCCATCGTCTGACGAATATGCGCATAGTTGATTGTGACAGACACCCCGCGGATTAAATTTTTCAGGCACTGAACTGGAATGTCATCATATATGCGCTCAATTTCTTCTGCGTTACTGAAGAACTCATCGATGTAAGAAGGGAGAATGAATGACTGGCCCTTAGTGAAAAGTGGCAGAATACCAGATTCCTCCATAAGTTATATCATATAACGTCCAAGCGCATCCTTCTTTAAATCATCCGTATCAAGTTCCCATCCAGGAATGAAGTAATTAAGATTCTACGCAAAACAAAAGTTAAAAATTAGATCTGGACATGCGCATGGAAAGAAGCGCATGTGCATTAGCGACAAGCGCAGGCTCATGAACTAGGCTCCATACATAGAACAAAATATCACAAATATAAAGGGTAAAATGTCCAAAAACACTAATTTAAATGACACACCTAAAATGGGCGCGAAAAGTATAAACAGAATAAAAAAAATCATAGCAAGGCACAACATATGACGTTTCACTAAAAATATGAAGAACATGTATTGAATACACGAAGAACACGAAAATGTCAGTGTTACAAAATGCATAAATAGCATATCAAAATGTTCGTAATGAAAAATCATGCACAAATAAGTAAACCATAACAACAACAAGATCACACACCCAGAATCTGAGAAAAACGAAAAGAGAATACGAAAAGGTAAAAACTCGAGAATTCCTCAGAAACCATATCAAACGATCATTGATCGTAAAACAAATTACATATATAAATAGGTATAGATAATACAAACATACAGCATCAAATAATTTGAAAAACGAGTAACGGATCATAGAGAAATCACAAAGGGGAAAAGAGCAGACCTTCGAACAACAATGGCGGAAATCGAAATAGAAAGATGAAAATCTTACCATTTGAGGGTCTTCTTGTTTCTTTGGTGTTTTTTTCTTAGGAGCCATGATAAATAGAAGAAATCTTTCACGAAAATGGAGTGAAACAGAGATTGTGCAGAGAGAAAGAAATGTCAGAGAGAGAGAGAAAAAGACGGTTGAAGGGTGAATAGTGAAAGAGAGAAGAGTGAGACGGCGGTTCAGAGGGGTTAATCATAAAAAAAGGGAAAGATGACGTCAGATTGCGCTGACAATTTTGGTGAGTTGGCGAGTGAGGCGCACGCGCAGATAACATGGCTCAATAGGGAGCGCGCGTGAAAAGTCCTAGCCGCGCGCGCGTGTCAGGCATTTATGGTCAAAAAGAATATTTTCCACTTCCCTCATAAGTAGCACACAATAGCATTAATGGCGCGTCAATCAATGCTTTTAGCATTAAATGGACTGGGACGTGCGCGTAAAATAGTAATTTCCCAATAAAATTCAAAAAATAAGGACGAGAGAAAAATAATTGCACAAGTACCCTTGTGAATTATATGCTGACTCAGCGAGTCAATGACCTAAGTGTAATTAATGAAAAGAAAACTTACCTGAGATCCACGTGGCATGCGCATGATGCTTATGCGCAGCTCTATAATGCGCAGAGTTTTTTAGAAAAACTCATAAATGTTTTGCCTTTTGCGCAACACCATGTGCGCTTGAAAAGCGCAGGCGCATTAGGCATTTCTAACTTAGAAAATTTATCAAGTAAACAAAAAATCATTAGTCTTGACAAATCATATGGACAAGATTTAGCTAAGTTCAAGCATACCCATTTCACCTCTTAAAAATATGAACCTTTTAGCATCTAGTACTTTTGTAAGAATATCGGCGATTTGATAGTAGGTTCCCACATGTTCCAAATGAATGTTTCCTTTCTCCACGTGGTCTTTGAGGAAGTGATACTTGATGTCTATGTGTTTGGTCTTTGAGTGCATGACAGGATTTTCAGGAACTGTAATTGTTGATGTATTGTCGCAGTAGATGGGACAATTTTCTTCAATGATGTCATAGTCCACCAATTGCTTCTTCATCCATAGAATCTGACAGCAACAACTTCCAGCAGCGATGTATTCTGCTTCCGTAGTTGAGACATATATTGCAGCTTGTTTCTTACTTGCCCATGACACAAGTCGATATCTGAGGAAATGACAAGTGCCACTTATGATTTTCCTATCAATCGTGCACGCTGCATAATCCGTATCTGAATAACCTACAAGTTTTCGAATATTTGGTGTACCAAAGTCCAAGGTTAACAGTTCTGAAGAGATATCGTATAATATGTTTCACAGCAATCAAGTGCGCTTGTCTTGGGTCAGACTGATAACGAGCGCAAACACAAACACTAAACATTATATCAGGCCTACTAGCAGTAAGATAAAGGAGTGAGCCAATCATACCTCGGTAGAGTGTTTGATCAACCTTTTTACCTTTTAAGTCTTTGTCGAGTTTGTTGCTAATGGCCATTGGAGTATCGTATGGTTTAGCATTATCTAGTCCAAACTTCTTGATTAGATCCCTTGTATACTTTGTTTGGTTGATAAATATGCCTTCATCCATTTGCTTGATTTGAAGCCCGAGGAAGAATGTGAGTTCTCCCATCATGCTCATCTCAAACTTGCTTTTCTTTAGTTTCTCAAAGCGATTGCACAATAATTCATTAGTAGATCCAAAGATAATATCATCGATATAAATTTGAACAAGTAATTTATGACCATTATGTTTGGTAAAAAGAGTAGTATCGATTTTAGTGCTAGTGAAGCCTTTCTCAATGAGAAACTTGGATAGTGTATCATACCATGCTCTTGGTGCTTATTTGAGTCCATTCAAAGCTTTCTGGAGTTTGTAAACATGATTTGGAAATTGTGAATCTTTAAACCCAGGCGGTTGAGCTACGAAGACTTGTTCTGGGAGTTCACCATTTAGAAACGCGCTCTTCACATCCATTTGATACAACTTGAAGTTCTTGTGAGCAGCGTAAGCTAGGAAGATTCTTATAGCTTTAAGTCCTGCTACGGGCACGAAAGTTTCATCGTAATCAATTCCTTCCCCTTGCCTGTAGCCTTGTTCAACCAACCTTGCTTTGTTTCTTGTGATGGTTCTATTCTCGTCCATCTTGTTTCTAAACACCCATTTCGTACCAATCACTCCTTGATCATGAGGTCTTGGAACAAGAGTCCAAACCTTACATCGTTCAAATTGATTGAGTTCTTCTTGCATTGCAACAACCCAATTCGGATCTTGGAGCGCTTCATCTGCCTTCTTCGGTTCAATTTGAGAGATATATGCAGAGTAAGCATCAAAGTTTGTAGCTCTCCTTGTACGAACACCAACATGTAGATCACCAATGTTATTGGTAATTGGGTGATCTCTAACTTCACGAATTTCAGGAGGTAAGTTAGGTTGAGTTGTAGTAACTTAAAGGTCTTCAATTGGTACATCTTCACCAGCTTCAAAATCATTAAAGTTAGGGGGTTGAACTGGTTTAGAATTGAAGAAGGGAGTGACACCAGGCGCAACATTAGAATGAGGCGCATGAGTGGAATCATCAGGCGCATTGTATGGTGCAACTGACGCTTCACTTGGTGCGCTATTGACAAGGCTTTGCGCAACTGATGTAGATGGATTTCCTTGAGTTGATGCATTCTGATCATGTGTAGGCGCAACTAGAATAGGAGCACCTGTCTCAATAGACTCAACAGAATCATCAGCAATATTTGGAGCCAAATGTGGCTTAAGGAGAGAATGTTCATCAAATGTAACATGTACAGATTCAACTATCACTAAAGTAGATCTATTGGAAACACGAAAAGCTTTAGAATGTTTAGCATACCCAACAAAAATACCTTCGTCGACTTTGGCATTGAATTTACCTCTATGTTCGTTTCCGTTGTAGAGGATATAGCATTTGCAACCAAAGATTTTGAAGAATGCAATGTTGGGAGTTCCACCACGCCAAAGTTCATAAGGGGTCTTGTTGTGAAGTTTGTTGATGAGGGAATGATTTTGAGTAAAGCATGCGGTATTGACAGCTTCTTCTCAAAAGTACTTCGGTAGTTTTTCTTCAGCTATCATCGTCTTCCCCGCTTTAATCAACGTCCTATTTTTCCTTTCCACAACACCATTTTGTTGAGAAACTCCAGCAGTTGAGAAGTTATGATCTATCCTATGATCGTCGCAGTATCGGGCAACACCGTTGTTCTTAAATTCTGTTCCATTATCAGATCGAACACTTACGATGTCATCTTCTTTTTGGGTTTGGAGCAGTCTGAATAGAGTGGTGAGAATGTCATAACAATTGTCTTTAGAGATCATCATTTCCACCCACGCATATCTTGAATAATCGTCCACTACAACTAGAGTATATTTGTTTCCTCTAATGCTTGCATTGGTAACTGGTCCAAATAAGACACTTCTTTGAAGTAAAGTGGCATTCTAATCCTTTGTCGCAAAATTGAGATATGGATAATAAGTTGTGCTTGAGTCCTTCAACAAGAGAGACTCTTTCAATGCACCCTTTGTCTTTCTTGAGCTTTCCATATGCAGCAACTTGTCCTCTGTTATTATCACCAAATGTTACTGAGGTACCTCTTTCTTCATGAACATCTTCAAGTAAGGATTCATCTCCAATCATGTGTCGTGAGTACCCACTGTCGAGAATCCATTCATACGTTCTAGATTTAGAAGATCCAGCCATGAAGCAAAGAACTGAAATATAGATATTTAAGCAGGTCCCCTTTATTCCTTTTTGGGTCCTAGAGTTTGCAACTCTTGACAACCCACTCTTTCTTAACCTTAGGATTTTTACGTCCTTTGGCATTAGGAGTGAATCGCAAAAGGCATTCCACGGCGTTATGTCCTGAGCAATCACAAATGAAACAATGATGAAAGCCACCAATCACGTGAATTTTCACAAACTCCTTACTTTTCTTTGGGATAGCATTCTTGATTGGGTCAGATGAATTAGCCTTAAAAAAAATTTCTTTTGAAATTTTGGGGTGCTTTTTTTAGGAGCGCGCATAGGGCTAGGTGTAGATACCCCGGGGAACCACGGCTTGGCTAGAGCGGTGAATTATCCTAGGATGTCTAACTTGTTTTAGATTGTTTAGAGTCGCCACCTATGTTTTTAAAGGAACATAAGAAAAACCTGGAAATAGCCTAATTTATGTACAAAACCAGAGATTCGGGAGAGAAGGGTTCGGGGGTTAGGTGACGGAGTGGGAAGTACTTAAACACCCACTCCGCCCCGCTTACGCGGGTCTTGCTACTATTGGTGTTCTAATATTTACATGTCCTTCAATTATTTAAATAGAAATGTGCTAACAATTGCAATGAGAAGAAAAAGGGAAAATAAAGGGGAAATAAAATAGAATTGTTTTATTTATTTAATGATAAAGATTACATGTAACAAGTAATGTTAAAGAATTACATTAAGAGATGAAGAGAAATTAACATGGTGAATTAAAGTTAAGATTAAAATGTAGGGAGATAACCTTAACTAACTTCAATATATGAAGTAGTCATGTTGGTCATGTCCCATTAATGGGGATTGCATACTAGTAAGACTAGAATAAAAGAGAATAAAAGAAGAAGACTTGTACCTTTAGAAAGAAGACTTCAAACTTGGACTTGAAAATGGTGTTGTTGTGTAGAGATTTGTGTAGAGTTTTGTTATGTAAAACTCTTGTTGGGAGAATTTGTGTAGGGAAAATGATATAGAATTTGTGTAGAGAGAAAGTTCCAAGTCTAAAAATTGAGGTCCAAAAAAGAAGTAGAGAAGAGATCCCCTCCAATGGTGGATTGGAGGGGTTTTTATAGTTGAAAGGGGATGTTTTTGGTGCCAATTCGCGGTCACAAAGAAATATTTCCCGGGTGAAATCCATGCAAAATAAGCAAGAGAGGGATTCTTGGGAGAAAATCTGTAACTGACGCCCCAGAGGCGCGCGCTTCCGGATGTACCATCGGAAGGCGCGCGCTTCTGACCTCAAAAGGCGGAGGCGCGCGGCTTTGAAAAGGCAATTTTGACAGAATGGACTAGAAAGTTAATTCTGTTATGCAGTTCAGTCCAAAACTAACGGAACCAGTTAGGAACTTAACAGAAGTAACAGAAACTAACAAAAACAAGTTAAATAAAAATACTATGTATGCAATCGGGGTGAGAGGTCCAAGGCGGGGTGTCTACAGAGCCCCTCGGCGACGTGGATTGCGAAGCAAAACGCGTCGACGAAAGAAAGACAACCGCCGAGGACATCGACAAGAGAAAACAAAGACTCGATAAAGCAGGAATTTGAAATTACAAAGGATAGAAGTGCGCTCCCTGTGTGAGCGACTTTTGCTGATGGAAGAGGTATGGTGATTTGAGCGGTCCACCATGGACCAAAATTGGTGCGCGGTGCGGCATATTCTGATGCACTGTGCGGCGGTATGGTGATTTGAGCGGTCCACCATAGACCAAAATTGGTGCTCTGTGCGGCACCTGGTGATTTGAGCGGTCCACCATCGACCAGAATTGGTGCTCTGTGCGGCACCTAGTGATTTGAGCGGTCCACCATCGACCAGAATTGGTGCTCTGTGCGGCACCTGGTGATTTGAACGGTCCACCATCGACCAGAATTGGTGCTCTGTGCGGCACCTGGTGATTTGAGCGGTCCACCATCGACCAGAATTGGTGCTCTGTGCGGCACCTGGTGATTTGAGCGGTCCACCATCGACCAGAATTGGTGCTCTGTGCGGCACCTGGTGATTTGAGCGGTCCACCATCGACCAGAATTGGTGCTCTGTGCGGCACCTGGTGCTCTGTGCGGCACCTGTTATGTGTATGCTTTGCAGATATATGTGCTTGTGTGAGATGCAAAATAGGAATTGCGAAAGAAAATTGTGATTGTGGTGTGACATGTGATTTGAAAGCACCTTTGTAATGAGAGAGAAGTAAGAATGTAGAAAGTGATCTTGTGTGCGGTGTGATTTTGAGGAAAGCATTGGATGTATTCATACCTTCACTTACCATTGCCGCTTGAGTGGAGATGGATTCCTGATGTCCGTGGAGGATGCTTTGATGGAGAATGTCCATTCTTTAGATGTTGATGAGAGAATGCCCTTGATGTTGGGTTGGCGAGATGGTACTCTGGATGATGGGTTGGTCGTGCCAAAAGGCTGCCTACGTATCCCTTGAAGAGAATCAGACCAGCGTAGTTCAAGGATGATGGAGAACGCTGGAGGAGAGGCTAGGAGCAAAGCAAAGTAAAGCACATACTTTTGCACATAGAAGGAGAAAAAGAAAGAAAAAAACTTTTTTTTTTTTTTTTTTTTTTTTTTAGATTAGAAAGGAAAGAATATGCACACATGTGAGGAAAAGATATTTTTTTTTTTTTTTTAGGTCCGTGGGTGAACCATTTTAGCCATTGTGTGTTTGTAAAGCCAACCCAAGATCAAGTTATGCTCAGTCGAAGTCCAGATTGCTTCGCTTGAATTCTGTCGTTGTCATCGTCGTGCCCAACGAAGATTGATGTCTAGCCCCAAGAGATTTGTCGGTTATGGGGCTTCAAAAAGGCTTTTGATGCCGAGATGAGGGGTTGCTGATTGTAAAGCCCCTAGAATGCCTTTGATGCCAAATTTTGAAGGACTTGCATAGCTCCAAGATAAATCAGCTCTTGGACCATTCGAGTAAATCGCCATTTGTTGTTGTAGTGAGCAAGCCCCAAGAGGAGATCGTTGATGCCAAGCTTCGAGAGATTGCAAAGCCCCAAGTGTCGTGGGCTTGTAGATGGCATGATGTGAAGACCTTTCATTGTAAAGCCCCAAATTATCTCGTGATTGGCTCGGCATTGAGAGCGGATGTACCGTTTGGTAGAATTCTTGATAGAGATCTCCTTCTTGCTCTTACTGGGGAGATGAATGACCTCATTGTGGTCGATACCCAAATGGCTGAGGGCTTATGTCAAAGGATGCAGTAATGTCTTGCGGTGCCGTCGAGGTCACGGAGGATAAGGTCTTGGCGTGATAAAGTCTCAAATGAGTATGCTTGCTTGACTCTTCTTGAGTTGAACTAATGACGGATCTTCGGATGCAACTAGTGCTGTGGCCCAACTTTATCTGAGCTGCACCTTGTGCTTTTGATCTTAGAGAAGGGGGTGCTGAATTGCAGAAACATTGGGATTGGCCGTGGCATTTCCCGCTATAACCCTGTTTTGATTAGAGTTTAGCATATTGAATCTTTTTCCTTTTCTTTAAGACTTCCTTCAAAATCTCGCTGTGAGTTCTAACAAAAATCATCAACTTCATTCATAACATCGAAGTCTTCATTTAAAACCAAGAGGCCTTTGACTTGAAGTGTTGAGAGACCCTTTGAAGCTTGATCCCTTTCATGGAGACTACTCCCAAATTGCGTTGCTCGAGTATTGTTGCCCAAAAGACTGTCGGTCGCGAAGCCCCAATATCGCCCTTTGCTTGAATTATTGTAATGCCGTAGCCCAAAAGATTGTAGATTGCGAAGCCCATTGAGACCTTCGGTGCCGAATTGAGGAAGCTTCCAATGTTGCACATGACTTGGCTGGGGATACTGCTGGGGAGTTAATTACTCTTTGCCGAGGGAGCCTTTAAGACTTGACCGTAGCCCCTAGAGTGCCATCATTGATTGCGAGAAAGGTCCATCATTGATTGGGGGAACGAGCATGGGCACACGTGACAAGGGGGCTTTTTGACATCCCTTTTGAGGGACTTTGAGGATAGTCTCACACATCTTTCTTGAGCATAGCCCCTAGGGCGTATTGATTGCCAAATGAAGCAAAAGAATCCCTTGTTCTTGAGTCACATAGCCCCTAGGGCGTCACCATTTGTTGAGCAAAGCAAGAGTGACTCATCCTCGTGCGAGGGAATAAACATGAGAGGATCTGGCAAGAGCTACTCCATTTCTCGGGAGCCTTTCGGCGTACTTTAGAAGCACATACTTGAAGAGGCTTTGAAAGCTGGGACACATGTTGTTGCCCAAGACAATTGACTAGCTAGGGATTATTTGTGCAACCTCGTGCCCTTTTATGATGGGCTTGTTCTCGGATGGATCTTGGTTACCACGGGCCTTCTTTTCATGAACCAAAAAAATGCATACTGCTGGAGAATGATGCCGATAACCCAAGACAACCTTTGATGGTGCTATATCTTGTCGAGCCTTTTGCAATCCCAAAGTTGACTCGGTGGGGAATTGACTTGCTGAGGAGATTCAATGTAGAACTTGTCTTCTTTAGAGGCCGGGGATCTCCATTTCTCTTTCCCTTCTCTCTCTCACTCTCTCATTTTTTTTTATGACGCACCCTGTTTTTTGCCTAGACCGCCCTTTCGGGTTTTCAATCTAGCGGGCATCTCTTTTGCGTCTTCATCATTTTTTACTCGATTAATGAAGAAGTGTGCATTGACTCTAGCTGAGGAGATAAGACATGTGATTTTGTGGTGGAGACCTTTTGTCACTAATGATGAGTGACATTGACTTGACTAGTTAAGTGTCCCTAGTATTGACATGTATTTTTTTATTGAAATGAATGACTCGCGAAGGCAAGTAAGTCATTAAGAGAGAAGAGAAGGAAAGCCCCAATTTGATTGCAAGAAATTGGGAGTATGAAGAAAGAATAGAAGTCCCTAGACTCGACAAGGAACGCGAAATGATTCCAAATCTAAGAAAGTTGTTCAATCTTTTTGGTGATTAATTCATTGGCAAATGAATCGTACAAAGATGTCATGACAAGTTCGAGATGAAGGTCGATCACCATAACGCGCTAGGGCTAAACATATCTTCTTTCTTGCATGAGACCGGACCCGCAGGTTGCCTACGTTCCTCCAGTGTAGAGGCTCAGGTCACCGTAGTTCTTGTGAATTCTCCATTCTTCGGGATGGAATTGTTGCTTCGTCGTGTAGTTTCGTCCTCCTTTGGTGGATGGAATGATGTTGATCTTGATGTGAACTTCTTTGATTGAGGGGGATTTTTTTTTTTTTTTTTTTTTTTTGTGCTCTAACTTTTGCCTAGGTTGATTTCATGGTTTCAACCTAGCGAGCTCTTTTTTTTTTTTTTTTTTTTTTTTTTAATCCCCCTTTGAAAACTTTGCTTAATGTCTCCATGGTTGTTGCTCCACCTTTCTTTGTCGCTTGATGTCTTGGATTTGATGTTGTCGCCTTCGTCACGATGTTTAGCCCCTAGGCGTTCAAGTGATGGCCTTCGTTCCAAAACTCGTTTAGACATCTTTTCATCACTTTTGCCAAGAATTAATTGAACAACTCGGAAGAGTGTATGAGGACAAGAACGACTTTTTATTTGATGACTCAATGGACTCGAACATAGGACGAGAGAAAACATTAATGCACACATTAGAGGACTTTTGACTCTTTTTTTTTAATCCTATTTCTAGGTAGAGAAAGAGAAACGGAGATTGTTGTCGTCATCCCCCATGTCGTTGTAGTCTTCATTGTCATTGTAGTCTTCCATGTCACTACATTCTTCCATGTCATTGCTTGGGAACCCTTTGTCGTTGAAGCTTGTGTCATAGGGGGACTCGGCCACTTCTCGGAGCAAATTGTCAATTCTAACCCCCGCATCATACATGCTTGAAAAACCGGAGTGAAAAGCCCCACTAAGATGAGTGCGGTAGTCCATTTTCAAACACTTCAAGAAGATGTCCATTTGTTCCTTCTTGGAAGGCCTATCAACCATCTCGGCTAGCTTTTCATTCCAACGGAGATAGAAGTCCCCAAATGATTCATCACCCATTTGCACGGTGCTCTCCAATTCCTTCTTGGTGGGGCGGAATATGGAGTTGCCTTGATATTGTGACTTGAAGGCAAGCATAGCGGCATCCCAATTGAGGCGGGTGGAAACTAGAAGACCCATATACCAATCTTTTGCGACCCCCTCGAGAGTAAGCGGGAAGCATTGTGCCATTATTTGAGGAGACACTTTCTTTGGTAGCATGGCCCAAATGTAGGAGTCGACATGAGCGTTGGGGCAAGAGTTTCCGTTGAACTTGCCAATATCGGGCATCTTGAATTTTTTGGGAAGAGCCTCCATTGTGTTCATGAGGAGAGAAGCTCGATGAAGATCGGTGCATGGGCCCTTGTGCAAATTTAGCCCACTAAGCCTTTGGTCAATGTAGGACATGAGAGTGTTGACCAAACCGGTATCAATGCTTTGGACCTTTCCTTCATTCGTGAGCCCCTTTAATCGGTTCTTGAGTTGAGCAACTTCTTTCTCGTGGACCGTTTTCACATGCTTGTAACGAGCTCGCCATAGATCATCATTGCGGCGGACATTCTCGGCTAGTGTATCAACTTGCTCTTTCAATGCTTCCACCATGCGGAATAACCCTCGTTGGACACGGGAATGCCGTTGTCGTTGCCATTTGAAGCCATTGGACCTATGGAGAGAACACGGTTGATCTTAGGATGGTCCCACAAACACCTTTTGAGTAAAATGATTTCACCCACAAACAAGAAAAGACTCAACCACATAAGGAAAAACGACTCTTTTTTTTTTTTTTTATTTACAAAGTCGGAAGGACGTGGTCCTTTTTGGGGTTTCTAGAAAAATAGTGGAATCGTCACACTAGTATATAGACCTTCTCGCGGTCCCATATACTCATCGGATTCCACCACGCTTGTGAATCCTACATGTGTCGGGATTAAACTAAATCAATGTAGTAAATCATACATGCGGGGACAGATTTTTATTTTCGTCCCAAAATAACCACTTTTGGGGACGGAGTTTTATTTCGTCCATTTCAACAAGTTGGCATGTATGATTTGAAGACATTAGTTTAGGGAAATCTCGGCACATGGAAACCGACTTGAGTCACGGAGTGTTAGACCCTAGACTAGAATTGTGTGGCTTGTGCTCGGCTTGAATATGAGGCTCAAAGGTCACCCCCGGCATGTAGTCATGAACTACGCCACGGGCTGAGGTTTACCGCTTCGAAAGAGCCAAGGTCGAGTGGAGCTTGAAACTTTCTAGGACGGGCCTCGACGGGTTTGGGGTTGGACTTGTGCGACTCAATAGTGAGCAGTTGATAGGAATATGTGCATGTAGTGTGAGGTCTAACATGTGACAAAACATTTTTTTTTTTCAAAAGAAATAAAAAAAAAAACAAATAAGCACATAATTACAACTTTCGAATCACCCGTGTGACCGGTAAAAATAAACAGAAAGTAAAAGAAATTGTATGCAGGCCCGGTGCCCACACACTGTCATTCTGCTCTGTTCTGCTTTCTGTGCACTGTTCTGTTTCTGGGAAATTTCCCAGAAGCGCGCGCCTCAGGGAAGTGATGTGGGAAGCGCGCGCATTGCGCAATGAATATGGGAGGCGCGCGCATCTGGGGTACCTGTCAGAATGTTAGAAGAAACTGCGGACTCAGGGGATTGCCCTGGTCCCAAATTATGTAACTTTCCCCTGCAGAAACTTGTTAGCACAGAAATATGGAATTGAAGGACAAGAAAGGAGGCGGGCGATTCTGGTAATTGGGGTCGGACGCGCGCGCTTTAGGCCAAGAAGGCCAGAGGCGCGCTCTTCCCACCCTTTTTACCAGAATGCCCAGAAAATAAAATAAAAGAACACCAAAAATGAAAAACGCAAGTTTAACCCTCTAAATCATCCCCAGCGGAGTCGCCACTGTAGATACCCCGGGGAACCACGGCTTGGCTAGAGCGGTGAATTATCCTAGGATGTCTAACTTGTTTTAGATTGTTTAGAGTCGCCTCCTATGTTTTTAAAGGAACATAAGAAAAACCTGGAAATAGCCTAATTTATGTACAAAACCAGAGATTCGGGAGAGAAGGGTTCGGGGTTAGGTGACGGAGTGGGAAGTACTTAAACACCCACTCCGCCCCGCTTACGCGGGTCTTGCTACTATTGGTGTTCTAATATTTACATGTCCTTCAATTATTTAAATAGAAATGTGCTAACAATTGCAATGAGAAGAAAAGGGGAAAATAAAGGGGAAATAAAATAGAATTGTTTTATTTATTTAATGATAAAGATTACATGTAACAAGTAATGTTAAAGAATTACATTAAGAGATGAAGAGAAATTAACATGGTGAATTAAAGTTAAGATTAAAATGTAGGGAGATAACCTTAACTAACTTCAATATATGAAGTAGTCATGTTGGTCATGTCCCATTAATGGGGATTGCATACTAGTAAGACTAGAATAAAAGAGAATAAAGGAAGAAGACTTGTACCTTTAGAAAGAAGACTTCAAACTTGGACTTGAAAATGGTGTTGTTGTGTAGAGATTTGTGTAGAGTTTTGTTATGTAAAACTCTTGTTGGGAGAATTTGTGTAGGGAAAATGATATAGAATTTGTGTAGAGAGAAAGTTCCAAGTCTAAAAATTGAGGTCCAAAAAAGAAGTAGAGAAGAGATCCCCTCCAATGGTGGATTGGAGGGGTTTTTATAGTTGAAAGGGGATGTTTTTGGTGCCAATTCGCGGTCACAAAGAAATATTTCCCGGGTGAAATCCATGCAAAATAAGCAAGAGAGGGATTCTTGGGAGAAAATCTGTAACAGTCGCCCCAGAGGTGCGCGCTTCCGGATGTACCATCGGAAGGCGCGCGCTTCTGACCTCAAAAGGCGGAGGCGCGCGGCTTTGAAAAGGCAATTTTGACAGAATGGACTAGAAAGTTAATTCTGTTTTGCAGTTCAGTCCAAAACTAACGGAACCAGTTAGGAACTTAACAGAAGTAACAGAAATTAACAAAAACAAGTTAAATAAAAATACTATGTATGCATTCGGGGTGAGAGGTCCAAGGCGGGGTGTCTACACTAGGAGACGCATGGCGTTGATGCGTATGGCTCCTAGGCACATAATGTTCGCTCGTAGAAGGAGCGCACCTTATTTCAAGAATGATTTTGCTAGAGGATGATTCATCTGTAGCTATTTCCTTCTCTTTAGCTTTCCAAATTGTTTCGTTAGGTAGACATAATGGAATGTTTGTCTCTTGACTTGTTCCTGTCTTTTACCCATTGAATTAGAATGTTTTTTCTTGGGAATTTCACGAGTTTGCTGAGGTGTAAATTCACTGTCTCTTTCATCATAGATATCACACTTAAAGTTGTCACTAATTGATGTGAATCCCAAGCTACCTTTATTACCACTGACTTTTTGGGACTCAAAGATGCTGTCCATAGTGACACGAGAATTGGACCACTCATTTGTAATATTTTTAAGATCAATAATTTGAGTGACCAATTCATCGTTTTGAACTTTAAGTAATGAGTTCTGTTCTGTTAGAAAAGTGTTTTTAACAGTAAGAGAAGTCATGCTCTTTATCTGCTCCTTAAAGAGGGCGAGTTCAGATTTTAATAGAGATTTCTCGGTCTTAAGCTGGGAAATTTCATCACATGAAAGTGCTAAAGCTTCCTTCATATCACTAAATCGACTTATTACCTTTTCAGCCTCTTTGAACACTTTTTCTTTCTTTTCAATGTCCTTATCATGATTGATTTTTTGAATTGATACAACTTGAGGTCTGATGTAATCACTCTTTTTGAGTTTTCTTCTTGCGCTCAGATCACATCTGGAAAATAACAATCCACCATCTCTTTGAGCCGGAGTAAACAACCTTGTTCAATGAGCTCGCTGATGGTTGGTCTTTCTTCTTCTTTACTTATTGATGACCTGCAGATTTTCTAATGGGTTTGTTCACGATTTTTATATCAGGAACATCTTTTGAGAAGTCATCATCAGAATCAGAAACATCGTCATCTTTTGCCACCAAGCACACGAGTCCATCATCAGAATCTTCATTGCTTTCTTCCGAGTCTGTTTCGATCCACGTATTGCGATCATTTGATGGAGATTCTTCCTCAGCAACCATTCCTTTATGACGATTGAATTTTAGAGCGTGGCTGCTCTTTTTCTGCATGTACTCGAACTTGGGAATTGGGCAGCTCAATGCAAAATGTCCTGGTTTCCTGCAATTAAAACAAACAAGGTCTTCTTTCCTTTTAGAATCACTGCTCCTTGTGAACTTAGGAGGAGCTCTGCTTGTAGATCCTTGAGCTTTGCTGAATGAGCTGGGTTTTGAGAATTTTCTGAAATTCTAGAATCTCTTCACAAATAAAGTGAAGTCTTCATTATCCATGTCTAATAGCTCAGAAGTAGAGATTTTGGGATCAGAACTTTTCTCTACATGCACTGGCACATGTGCTTCCTCTTTTTGCGCCACCATTGCTATGGACTTTGATTTTCCTTCAGTTTCACTTATACGTTGAAGTTTGAGTTCATAAACCTTGAGATTAGCATAAAGGTTCCTTAAAGTCCAATCATCAAAAGTTTCAGCGTCTTAAAGGGCGCTAGATTTATGGAGATATCTAGATCCAAAAGCAGCAAGGAAATTAACATTTAATTCCTTATTAGAGAACTTCTTTCCAAGTGAAATACAGAGATCGATAATTTCACAGTAACATTCATAAGTCTCTCTTAAGGTTTCACCGGGGAGTTGAGAGAAATTATTGAATCTCTTTTGAACTTCGTATCTCTTGTTCTCCTTGCAAACAGTGTCTCCTTCTATATGCTCTTCAATAGCATCCCATAATTCATTTGCGGTAGCACAATACATGTCTTGTTGTTTCATAGCCGTGCTTAGAGTGCTTAGGAGAATGTTTCTAGCTTTCCCATCATTTGCAACTCTTCTTATTTCTTCTTTGGTCCATTATTCCTTTGGTTTCAGAATTGATGGTTGAGCAGCGTTTGTGCACGGATTTGGATTCGCTTTCATTGGGATGTAAGGTCCATAAACCACGTTGTCATGAAGCCTTTCATCGATTGAGCTGAGATGGGTCAAGATGCTGAATTTCCATACGTCAAAATGATCTTCATCAAAGACTGGAACATGAGTGTAGTTTGCAGTTGCCATAGGTTTTGAGTTTGCCATTTCGAATTGGCACCCAAGCTGTTAAGCTTGAAAAACAAAAACGTTTTATGAAGGTGTTTGCTCTGATACCACTTGTTGGTCCCAAAAGGGCAACAAGGGTATGAAAAATGCTAGGGGGGGGGGGGTAAATAGCGTTTTAAAATTCTTTTCAAACCCTTTTGCAAATCAATAGCAAATGCGCACAGCTCTAATTTTGGCTAAGTATAGCGCGCAACAAGAGTGAAATGCACAGCGGAAACTTAAAGCAATCACTGATGCGCAGGTATATGCGCAGGAGTGTAAAAACGCACGCACTAAGTTTAGCTTAAAGAGAGGCGCAAAATGGTAATAAGGCAGAAAGCACACAAACACAATTCAAACAGTGTATGACAATCTATAAAGATCAAACAAAGCAATATATCAGAAAAGCTTAAATGTAGAATGAAAAGCACAATAATAAGACAAGCTATTTGGAGAGGTTCGATCGGGAAAAGATCTACGTCCTCTACCAAGATGGTTAGTCTTGGATTTCTAACAATGAGATTTATATTAGTTTGAGGAGATTTTACAAGATTACAAGAATCAAAACTCAAAACTAAATCTATGCTTTAAAGAACAAATCCTAGACTAAACCGGTGTATCTCAAGAAGTATGATCGATGAGATCAGAACTTCAAGAGGTGTGTGTGTGTCAGAAATCTGGGCTCTATAAGTCTATGAGATGAAGAGCATAAGATATTCTGGTGATACAAGGCTTTAGGATCTGGGCTTGGTAAAGTATAAAGGTATGAAGGCTATTCTTGAGAATTCTTGAAATATGCAAGCAATCTTCAAATTTCAAAGTTTCTTATTGGAAGCAAAAACTCAAGCAGCTTGAAAATAAGGATGAGCAGGCTATTTATAGTGGAGCTTCAAAAACTAGCCGTTGGGGCTCTGAGAAAGGACGAGGAGCTGGCACAAAATGATTGGTGCGCAGGTGTCCTTGATAGCCGTTGAGAAGCATCAGTAAGGACGATGAGCTGGCACAATCCTATTGGTGCGCAGGTGTCCTTTATAGCCGTTGGAGACAGAGCAAGAAGACAAAATTCAAAACTTCTTCTAGAAGAATGACAGCTGTCTTCATTTGAAATTTCTCACTGAAGCGTGTCTCCATCTACATGTATGCTGAGTGTGCTTGTTTTGTCGTATGTACACATCAGCACTTTGGCTTATTCCAAAAAGCATAGCTTGTCTTGACGCTATCCAAGCTTCTAGAATATGAGGTCAGGAAAAGAGAGAATTGACTAAGGCAAATCTGTGCCCGCATGGTAGTCATGCACATTGATTTGCGCAGATAGAGTGCTGTGCATGGGAGTCATGCGCATCACACTAAGTCATTTTCAAATGAGACCTCAAATTCAAAGTGAAAGCCCTAATCACTAAGCCTAGTCTATAAAGAGGACTTAGCTAAAAAATGAAGTTATAAAACTTCTTACATAGGGTCCTAAAGTCCTTAAAATAAACTTAGGTGATGGTATCAATCAATTCTAACATAAGTATGAGGGTTAACTGATAAGCATACCCAACAACTACCACCATCAATAATCATCTTCCATACCCTACCCTTAGCGGTACACTTGGTTTGAAAGATATTGTGTCGAAGCCACTGGTCGTCTTCAGCGACAGTCATATTTAAAACTCGTCGAACCACTAAAGCTGTTCCCTAATCTGCAAACACCTCCTCAGTCTCACCATCAGACCCATTAGGAGATTCATCATACACTGGCAGTTCGTCCTCAATTAAAACAACAACATGTCTATTGGGGCATTCAGCTTGGAGATGACCAAGCCCATGACATTTGAAGCATCGAGCAGGTTATCTGGTTCTTGTGGTGTCCGGAACAAATCCAGGTTTTGCTGCAACCGGTGTGGCAGTGGTTGTCGGTGTAGCTCCTTTGGGGGTGCTACTACTACTTGCCCCCCCGATTACCAGAAAAGTCTCTGCCCTGCCAACGGGATACGACCTTCTTCCTCTTGAGTTGTTTTTCAACCTTCAAAGCAACACGACAAATATCCTCATACGTCCAGTACTGCTGCAATCGAACCACTTCCGAGATATCAACACGGAGACCCCCAAGGAAACGAGCAACTGTCTGCTCATCCTCTTCAGCTACATCACATCGCATTCGCAACCGATCAAACACACTGATAAAATCCTCTACTGACCTAGATTATGATAGTCAATAAAAGAGTCCTTCCTGTAGTGTTCAGGAAGGAACTTAGCACGCAACATTTTCTTCATCTTGTCCCAAGACTGAATTTTGGATTTCCCTTCTCTAACACGCTGTTTCTTAATATGCTCCCACCAAATTGAAGCGTGTTTCTTCAATTTAATTGCAACAACTTTCACTTTATTACGATCACTCATGTGTTTTAAATAAAAAACACATTCGACAGTATGAAGCCAATCAATAAAGTCATCAGGATGCATTTTACCTTCAAAGTCAGGAATCTTGATTTTGACACCAACGTTTTTAGAAAGGTATATTGTATATCTGTTCTGATGATCAGGATTGTAGGCAAAGGGGTTGATCCCGTCTTGATACTCTGTGACCTCGGATGATAAATCCGAATCTGAATCTACAGCCGGTGGATGCTCCACGCGATCAAGTCGATTATGAAGTATCTGAACCTGTCTCCTCAATTCATCCATCTTAATATCACGTAGGTCACGTGCGTGATGGTGATCTTCATCTTGGGCAGCCGTACCACGACCCCTCTGTTAGTACCCGATCTGAAGATTTAGGACTTCCTAGACCTTTAGACATCTTCGAGGATCTTTTAAGTAATAAAAACCTGATAAGGACCTATCCGATAGACTCCCAGACTCCCTGATAGACGAAATCAGTTGTAGATCGAGTTCCATTAGGATAATGGACAAATCCCGAGAACAAACTGATAAGGATTCGCTAAGATCGTTCTAATCACGGAAATCAAGATAAGACGACCGTACGGCTCCCTCGCCTCCGTACGGCATGGTCCTGGCCGTGCGGCCACATCTCCAATTTTCAGTATTTTCCTATAAATAGTGCCCTCCTCTCAGCCATTTGATCACACCTCAAACCCACGGGAAAACCCTCTCAGAAGATTTTTCCAGTCTCTCTCTCTCCCTCTCGAAACCCTCTCAAACCCTATCTTTTATCTTGCTTTGATCATCAAAGAGATTCATACCGCCATTCAACCAAAGAAGTGAAGATTCAACCTTCGAAGCCTCTTTAATCGGTTTGGTAACGCGTTCTTACTACTTAACTGTTTAGATCTATTATATTCATTCATATATTGCTAGATCTAGGATTTTGTTCATCGTTCGTGTTCTTGACCGATGATGATATAGGGTTTCCACGAAACCCGCATTAGATCTAGGTCACATATTACTTACATTATGCATGTTTTCATTATGTTTATGCATCCATATTCATGTGTTCTTTATGTTCTTAGTCTAAGTTAATAATATGCTCTATATCTAGGGTAGCGATCTTTATGTGTTCATTCATATGTATTCATGATGCTCTTATTATTATGCTAGATCTAAGTCTCATACATACATGATATGCTAGATCTAGGATTGTAATCCCTATTTATGTGCACATGCCATAGCCTATGATGATCCTAGGGTTTCATCAAACCCTAATACGATCTCGGAACTACTTTTAACCCTAATCTTCCCCGTCTTTATGCATGATCCCACTTCATCTCTCCACATTCTAATTCATCAATGAACTACACCGACCTGAGCTTCTTATGATGAGAAGAATGTAGGCAATCTTCGGATCCGGTCTCAATTACTAACACACACACACACACATTGATCATGATAGAAAGACCGATTCGTCGGGCAATAGGAGTGATAACGTTAATATTCTTCTCTTATTGTAATTTGACCACCGAACCCTATTATTCTCATAAATGGTTTTCTCAATGTTTTAACTATAAATAAAACAACATGGCGACTCTCGATTTCAACCTCACGTATTCACAGTGGTGACTCTGCTGGGGAAACTTGTTTTTGAAAACCTTTTTCAAAACTTAAGAGGGTCTAACTTTCATTACTTCGTGATTTTGTGTGTGTTCTAACTGCCCCGCGCACTCTTTTCCTTTAAAAAACTACACTTCTGCAATTTCTGGCGTTTCTGTAATTAAGCACCGCACGCCTCCCTTTTCCCCGTACGCCGGCTGTCAAGCCGTATGGCTTCCATGATCTGTGAATCTGATTCTAACGATTTCTTACAGATTTTATGTGTTTATAGCATGCTTTAGATATTCTAGATCTGCTCTAATTGTGTTTGATTCATGGTTAGACTCTATAATTATGAATTGTTATGCTAGTAGACTTCTCTCGTGCATTGCATATCATTTCTAAAGTACGTAATCAAATGGCACACTACCACTAGTCCATGTCACACTGCACACACTACTGGATACTCCGCTGAGTGCACAGATTTTGGTGATCCTGTCGCCTCTATCTTCGTGGCACCCGGGCTATCTAACTCACTGTTTTCATTTGTGAAGCAGTCGAGGTTAATCCTTGTTGGTTTCTAAACCATGCACCTTGATCGAGTTAAGAACACTTATAAAAAACAAGTAACCTTAACTAAAATCATTCATCATGTTGCATGAGTCTACCCTAGATCAACTCTAGTCGACCCTCGACCCGTCTAGGTCAACCCGTCATCTCGACCTACCCTAGGTCAACCCGTCATCTCGACCCATCTAGGTCAACCCGTCATCTCGACCCCTCTAGGTCAACCCGTTATCTCGACCTACCCTAGGTCAACTCTAGTCAAACCTTAGACCCATCCAGGTCAACTCAACATCTCGACCCGTCTAGGTCAACCCGTCACCTCGACCCATCTAGGTCAAACCGTCATCCTCGACCCATCTAGGTCAAACCGTTACCTTGACCCGTCTAGGTCAACCTAGTCTACCTTAGATCAACCCTAGTCAACCTTTGACCTTCCTAGTACAAATTATCTACCGCAGTTTCGTCTAGATCCACCCATCTAGGCCAACCTATCGCCTTGACTCGCTGGTCAACCGTACCTCAACCAATCTAGGTCAACCCGCCATCTAGGTCAATCCTTCATCTTGACCCCACCTTTAGTCAAGCTAACCGATCTTAGACGACCTACCTCTTGGTCTACCCATGTCAAACCTTACTCGACTTCAAGTCAAAAAGCCACCTTACCTAGGGTCCCTCTGTTGGTAGTGGTACCCTAGGCACGTTTAATAAACGTTGTAATTGTTATCATTTATTTCATATCAATAAAGAGATGTTTTGATTATTATTGTTGTTCATGTTTACTTATAATAATCCCCATCCCTAGTACTTGTTAAGCACTAGTATAAAGGTTAAATGATCATGGGATGATCATGTTAGATTTATGGGTACTTGTTTGGAACAAGGTACTGGACATGACCCGCTGTATGAGATTTATGTCATGGTCTATGTCATACATATATCTCATATTAGTTATGTCATTTGAATCCTTAGACATGAAGTTATTATAGTCTTCCACTTGATGAACATTGTGTTTGACATATTCAAACGCTACCTTAACACGGTAGTTATAAAGGGTATGATTGGCATAATCGGATTCCCGTTGGGAAGAATAATAAGCTAAATGGATTTGTCCCTCCACGGAGAGATGTCAAGCTTGGGCCCCTCGAAGGAATGATGTTGATGAAATGTTCGGCCGGACTCAAATGGATTGATTGGATCAATAGCATTTGAATTATCAACATATTCGGAATCGAGAAAGTATTGAACAAAACAAGTTGACTGTTTGACCATGACTTGTGTTCAATGACATCGTGGACAAAGGGATTGTGACATATTCTAAAGGAATGCGAACTTGTATCTAGTTATACTATTTGGGTAGGTATGACGGTTTGCTAGAACCTAATCATATCTTATGTGATCATGTTTGAGCCCATTGCCAACTTAGTATAATCCTAGAGGGTCACACACAATAGAACTAATCTTAAATAAAAGGACTATATTGGCATTTAGGGTCGGAGGACTTCCAAGGAATTTCTAGAAAGTTCTGGGCCTCCTGGTCAACCAAGCGGGCGCTTGGGTTGCACCAGGCGGGCGCCTGAACAAGCCGGAAAAGAATTGGACTTTCTGTCCAAACAAGCGGGCGCCTGGGTAGGACCAGGCGGGCGCCCGGTATGCCGATTGGAAATTTCCTAATTCGATTAGGAATGGTTTTTGGCACAAGTTACCTATTTGGAATAGGTCTTAATTGTGTATAAAAACACCAATTCGGCCAGACCATATTAACTAGTGCCTTTTGTGAGTCTCAAAGAGTTTGAGAGAGATTTTATTTTGTTCTAAGATATCATTGATTGAGGAACAAAATAATTCACAAAATAAATTCCATATAGTTCTTTATTAAATTGTGAAAGCGTGTTTTACAATTATTGGTCTAGCAACCAAGATCAAAGAAGCTCCTTTGATATTCGTTCGAAGTGTGGATACCGCTAGAGGGTGAAAATCATCATCTTCAAAGTTCGTGTTCAAGCTTTGTAATCGTGATCAAGTCTTCAAGTTTCTCCACCAAAGATCAAGAGAAAATTCATAGCCATCAAGGGTTAGTTATTCCTCTATTCATCTTGTTGTATTTGATTTAATCATATGAACGGATCCATGGCTTTGGGTTTCTTAAAATTTTAATTGCTATATTCCGCTGCGCATGTTACTTGGAAACCCAACACCCTCCACCTATACCTAACCAAGGGCCAAGTCATCTCTCTTTCCTTTTAGACCTCTACGGTCATCTTCTAATACTTATGGTTTTCAAAATCACTGACCTCTTCGGTCACTATCTCACTTGTTTTACTTAACCCGAACTACGGTGACCTGAGCCTCTCATTGTGTGGGACCTCTCCTACATAGTAAGGGGAACGTAGGCAGCTACCGGCCCGGTCAAACTTTTAGTCTTTTCATTCAAAGAACATTTCAAAAATACGGAGATCGAGTCTTTTCATAAAAAATGATTTTATAAACGATGCCTTGTCATTAATTACAAGTATAATCTAATTCAAAGACTTAACTTCTCCACCAACCACTACAGAATCCTGCATCATGTCTACCGAAGGGATCAACACAGTCACAATCGAAGCTACCACCCAAGGTCTCGAGACAACTCTCCACCCCAACACTACTCTCAATGAATAAATGGCCCACTTCAACACCGTTCTTAACGAGCAAGCGGTCCATCTTAACACTTCTCTCAACAAGCAGAAAGCCTTCTATGAGACTATCCTCGACAAGCAAGCGGCCCACTATGAGACTATCTTCAAGGAGCAAGCAACCCTCTCCCGAACTCTTCTCGATGAACAAGAAGCCTTCTTTGAGACTGTTCTCCTCAAATGAAAAGACCGCTTCCAGAAGGTGGTGTACAAATCTCTGAAGGACACCGAGGAACATCTCCAGTCTGACATCTATGGCATCTACGAGTACCTCAACCGCATTCCTCCTCCTACACAATTTCCACACCCATACACTCCTCAAATGTACGGGCCACCCCAGACTCTCCCCATTGGGATGCCTCCTATGACTACTCATCAGCAAGGAATACCGATTCATAAACCACCCTCCAAGATGGTCCACAACAAGAAAGATGAGCATGAGTATGATGACTTGGGTATGCCGCTAGACAAATACTTCAAAGGTCTAGTTCAAGCCGGCAAATTATCTCCTCTGCTCAACTACAAGCTAGTCGGTGTAAGACCAGACTTGGATCCCTCCAAATATTGCAAGTATCACTAATACGTTCGACATGACACCGAGAACTGCATCCAACTGAAAAAGAAGATCCAAAGCCTCATTGATAGTGGAGCCATCACCCGCCAGAGGAGCACATGGGCGTGAGCAAAGTTACACCGAGACTACCTCCTTCAAAAAAAAAAAAAAGCAAAAAAAAAAGTCTTTCAGTCTTCGTAGGTTCTAGAGAGTCTTTTAGTCAAAATTCCACCTCGGACATTAGTCTTTTACTTTTTACTAGCAAAATTCCACCCCGGACATTAGTTAGATTGTTAAAGTCCACCTCGGACTAGTTAATTTGAGTCTTTAGTCGCAATAAAAGTGTCTTTATTTCTTTTCTCTCTAGACTTGAGACATAATCTTGCATATACATCAACTCCACGAAAATTGTATTAATCTTAATTGACAAATGATTGCTATATCTTTATATGACGAATTAATCCCAATTATATTTGTTAATGAAGAATCATTAAAAGGTAAATGGACCCACAAACCATCAAACATAATTTAACAAACAATTAGTCTCAAAATAACAAACGCTTTGATCAATCGAATCATTTTCTCTTTCCCATGTATCCTCTAAACCTACCCTCTTCGTGTACACCCACTGTGTGCACCCTCCATATATACACTCCTTATGTACACCCACTGTGTGCACCCTCCATCTATAACTCCTTGTGTACACCCACTGTGTGCACCTCCCACATATTCTCCTCGTGTACACCCACTGTGTGCACCCTCCATATATACACTCCTTGTATACACCGGTAGACACCCCGCCTTGGACCTCTCATGTCCCGATTGCATACACATTCTTTGTCTTCCTCTTTTCTGTTAAGTTTTGTTACTTTTCGTTAACTTTCGTTACTTTCTGTTAAGTTCCTGACTTACTCCGTTAGTCTTGGATTTGACTAAGTGGCAAAGTCAACCTTGAGTCTTTGTTTCATTTATTTTCATTGACTTTCGTGATGTTCGTTAAGTTTTTGGACTAATTCCGTTAGTTTTGGGGCTTAACTGCATAACGGGGTTAACATTTGGGCTAAAATATGAATTTCCTGAAGCTGGGATGCGAACGCCTTTTACCTCCTTTGTGGGAGGCGTGATCCTCCCATAGGGGGGGGGGAGTGGGAAGCGCGCGCTTCCCGCTTCCAGAATCTCAGATTTGGCCAAATTTCCCTACTTTTTTTATTTGTAACCCCCAAGGCCATTATGCCTTGGCTTGATCCGGGGAAGGGGCATCTTTGTGACCAAAAACACTTCCCTAACACCTATGAATACCTCTTCATTCTACCATGGAAAAAGAGGAAGAATTCTTGTGTCAAAAACACTCTAAACACACAAAAGTCCATTTTCAAAGGTAGTCATTATACACAAAGTTTGGTCCTTTCTCTTGCAAGCACAAGGTACAATGTCCATCTTCTTCTTCTAAATTCTTGTTTTATCTTATATTCTCTCTTTATCACTTCTTAAACAAAAAAACTTTTAAATTACTTTCTTCATCTCTAATGTGTATGCAATCTCCATAAAAAGGGATACAACCAAAAGACCACTTCACTATTGAAGATTGGTCAAGGTTACATCCTAACATTTTAATTCCACTTTAATTTACATTCTCATTTCTTAATGTAATTATCTAGCAATAATTCGACATGTAATCTTTACTATAAATCAATAAATAAGCAATTCTCCTTTATTTTTCCTCTATAAATTTCCCTTTTCTTTTCATTATAATTGTTAGCACATTTCACTTATCATTAAATTGAAGGACATTTAGCATTAGAACACCAAAAGTAGCAAGACCCGCGTAAGCGGGGCGGAGTGGGTGTTTAAGTACTTCCCACTCCGTCACCTAACCCCCGAACCCTTCTCTTCCCGAATCTCTGGTTTTCGTACATAAAAATTGGCTTTTCTTAGGTTTTCTCGCGTTCCTCTAAAACGTGGGTGGCGACTCTTAAAATCAATTAGACATCCTAGGTAATTCACCGCTCTAGCCAAGCCGCGGTCCCCCCGGGGTATCTACAGTGGCGACTCCGCTGGGGACATAGAGGGTTAAACTTGCGTTTTTCATTTTTGGTGTTCTTTTATTTTATTTTCTGGGCATTCTAGTTAAAAGGGTAGGAAGCGCGCGCCTCTAGCCTTCTTGGCCTAACGCGCGCGCGTCCGACCCTAATTACCAGAATCGCCCGCCTCCCATCTAGTCCTTCAATTTCATGTTTTTGTGCTAACGTTTACCGCAAGGGAAAAAGTTCTATAATTTAGGGTCAAGGCAATCCCTTGAACCCGCTGATTTGCAGGTACTGCCCAGAAGCGGGCGCCTCCACTTCTCTCAGTCTAACGCGCGCACCTCCCGAGTAGGCTTTTGAATGCGCGCGCTTCTGGGCATTTTCCAGAAACAGAAACAGTGAACAGAATGGACAGTTTTGATAGTGTGTGGGCACCGGGCCTGCACATAATAGTTTTTATTTCCTGTTCATTTTTATCGGTCACACGGGTGATTCGAAAGTTGTAAATTACATGCTTATTTGTTTTTTTTATTTCCTTTAAAAAAATAATATTTTGTCACTTGGCTTGACCTCACACTACGTGCACATATTCTTATCAACTGCTCACTATCGAGTCGCACAAGTCCAACCCCAAACCCGTCGAGGCCCGTCCTAGGATGTTTCAAGCTCCACTCGACCTTGACTCTTCCGAAGCGGTAAACCTCAGCCTGTGGCGTAGTTCACGACTACATGCCGGGGGTGACCTTTAAGCCTCTCTTTAGCCGAGCACAAACCACACAATTCTAGTTAGGGTCTAACACTCCGTGACTCAAGTCAGTTTCCATGTGCCGAGATTTTCCTAAACTAATGTCTTCAAATCATACATGCCACTCGTTGTTTTGGACGAAATAAATCTCCGTCCCCAAGTGGTGATTATGGACGCTAATAAAAAATCCGTCCCCGCATGTATGATTTACTACATTAATTTAGTATAATCCCGATACATGTAGGATTCACAAGCGTGGTGGAATCCGATGAGTATATGGGACCGCGAGAAGGTCTATATACTAGGGTGACGATTCCACTATTTTTCTAGAAACCCCAAAAAGGACCACGTCCTTCCGACTTTTGTAAATAAAAAAAAAAGAGTCATTTCTCTTATGTGGTTGAGTCTTTTTCCTTTGTTTGTGGGTTAATTATTTTACTCAAAACCATGTTCTCTCAATAGGTCCAATGGCTTCCAACAGCAACAACAACAAGGGTGAGAACATCTCCGTGTCCAACGAAAGGCTCTTCAACATAATAAGAGCCATGGGGGAACAAATGGATAGACTTGTCGAGGATGCCCGCCGCAAGGATGATTTGTGGCAAGACCGTCTTGATCTCGAGAGGAAAATTCACAAGGAAGAAGTGTCCGAACTTAAGGCCCGTTTACAAGAGTTCACCGACAACAATGCAAAGGTCAACGGTAAGGCATCTTTAAGTGGCTCGCCTCTCAAAAGTCACAAAGGTTCTACCAACGACCGTGTCTACACTCCCCTCCAAGGTATGACCGTCACCAAGGCCTATGATCTCAAAGCAAAGGGACAAATTTCTCCTCTCCAAGGGTACAAGCAACTGTTGGGTTTCCAAGTAACATGCGCAGCGGAATATAGCAATTAAAATTTTAAGTAACCCAAAGCCATGGATCCGTTCATATGATTAAATCAAATACAACATAATGAATAAAGGAAAAACTAACCCTTGATGGCTATCAAATTTCTCTTGGTCTTTGGTGGAGATTTGAAGACTTGATCACAAAGCTTGAACATGAACTTTGAAGATGATGATTTTCACCCTCTAGCGGTATCCACACTTCGAACGAATATCAAAGGAACTTCTTTGATCTTGGTTTCTAGACCAATATTATGAAACACACTTTCACAATTTAATAAAGAACTATATGGAATTTATTTGTGAATTATTTTGTTCCTCAATAAAGGATATCTTAGAACAAAATAAATTCTCTCTCAAACACTTTGGAGACTCACAAAAAGCTATTACTGAGGTTTTGGCCGAAATCATCCTTTTATACACAAGCAAGACCTATTCCAAATAGGAACCTTGTGTCAAAAGACATTCCAAATCGAATTAGGAAAGTGCCAGCCGACAGTACTGTACGGCCGCCCAGAATACACTGTGCGGTCGCACATTTATCTGAAACAAACTGGTACAAAATTGGGCTAAGTGTGCGGCCGCCCAGTCCACTCTGTGAGGTCGCCCACTTCCCCAGAATGTCCAGAATTTCCAAAATTCCAATTTAGTCCTTTTAAAGATTCGTTCTATTGTGTGTGACCCTCAAGGATTATACTAAGTTAGCAATGGTTTCAAACATAAAACCACAAGATATGATTAGGTTCTAGCAAACCGTCACACCTACCCAAATAGTATAACTAGATACAAGTTCGCATTCCTTTAGAATATGTCACAATCCCTTTGTCCACGATGTCATTGAACACAAGTCATGGTCAAACAGTCAACTTGTTTTTTTCAATACTTTTTCGATTCCGAATATGTTGATAATTCAAATGCTATTGATCCAATCAATCTATTTGACTCCGGCCGAACATTTCATCAACATCATTCCTTCGAGGGGCCCAAGCTTGACATCTCTCCGTGGAGGGACAAATCCATTTAGCTTATTATTCTTCCCAACGGGAATCCGATTATGCCAATCATACCCTTTATAACTACCGTGTTAAGGTAGCGTTTGAATATGTCAAACACAATGTTCATCAAGTGGAAGACTATAATAACTTCATGTCTAAGGATTCAAATGATATAACTAATATGAGATATATGTTCGACATAGACCATGACATAAATCTCATGCAACGGTTCATGTCCAGTACCTTGTTCCAAACAAGTACCCATAAATCTAACATGATCATCCCATGATCATTTAGCCTTTATACTAGTGCTTAATAAGTACTAGGGACGGAGATTATTATAAGTAAACATGAACAACAATAATAATCAAAACATCTCTTTATTGATATGAAATAAATGATAACAATTACAACGTTTATTAAACGTGCCTAGGGCACCACTGCCAACAATCTCCCACTTGCCCTAGGCCCAATTTCCCATGTATCTAATACCCATGGACCTAACATGACCATCGTGTTTAGCTTGTGGAAGTCCCTTTGTTAGCGGGTCCACAACATTGTCATCAGTAGGTACTCTGCATATATTTACGTCTCCCCTATCAACGATCTCTCGAATGATATGAAAACGCCTAAGTATGTGTTTGGATTTCTGATGTGCTCTTGGTTCCTTTGCTTGAGAAATAGCACCATTATTATCGCAATAAAGGTCTATTGGATTAGCAATGCTAGGAACCACTTCAAGTTCAGTTATGAACTTCTTAATCCAAACAGCTTCCTTTGCAGCATCCGATGCATCAATATACTCAGCTTCTGTTGTAGAATCAGCGGTTGTACTTTGCTTGGAACTCTTCCAGCTTACAACTCCACCATTTAACATAAACACAAAACCCGATTGCGATCGGCTATCATCTTTGTCGGTTTGGAAGCTTGCATCCGTGTAAGCATTTACAACGAGATCATCTTCCATTCCTCCATAGACCAAAAACGAGTCTTTAGTTCTTCTCAAGTACTTAAGAATCGCTTTTACAGCTATCCAGTGATTTTCGCCAGGGTCGGATTGGTATCTACTTGTCATGCTCAAAGCATAAGATACATCCGGCCTAGTACAAATCATGGCATACATGATGGACCCAATTGCCGAAGCATATGGAACATCATTCATTTTCTCACGCTCATCGTTTGTCTTAGGACATTGAGTCTTGCTTAGAGAAACTCCATGTAACACGGGCAAGGTGCCTCTCTTAGAATTTTCCATACGGAATCTTCTAATGACCTTGTCAATGTATGTACTTTGGCTTAAACCAAGTAGCCTCCTTGATCTATCTCTATAGATCTTAATGCCAAGAATATATGCAGCTTCACCCATATCTTTCATTGCAAAACATTTTCCTAACCAAGTCTTCACAGATTGAAGTGTAGGAATATCGTTTCCAATGAGCAATATGTCATCCACGTATAAAATAAGGAATATCACTATGCTCCCACTAATCTTCTTGTATACACAAGGCTCATCTTCGTTCTTGATGAAACCAAACTCTTTGACCGATTCATCAAAACGGAGAGTCCAACTCCTAGAAGCTTGCTTCAATCCATAGATGGATCTCTGCAACTTGCATACCTTAGAATCTTGTTCAAAACCTTCTGGTTGTGTCATATACACATCCTCTTGGAGTTTTCCATTCAGGAAAGCGGTTTTGACGTCCATCTGCCATATTTTATAGTCATGATATGCGGCAATGGCAAGCAAAATTCTTATAGACTTGATCATTGCTACGGGTGAAAAGGTCTCATCATAGTCAATACCATGAACTTGCCTATAACCTTTCGCTACAAGTCTAGCTTTATAAGTATGCACCTTCCCATCCATGTCAGTCTTCTTCTTGAAGACCCATTTGCATCCTATGGTTTTTACACCTTCGGGTGCATCAATCAAATTCCAAACTTGATTGTCTTGCATGGATTGTAATTCGGATTCCATGGCTCCAAGCCACTTGTCCGAATCAGGAGAAGACATCGCCTCTTGGTAGGTTGATGGTTCATCATTCTCAATGATTTCCACGTCATTACTATCCGTTACGAGAAATCCATATCTCTCGGGCTCGGATCGTAACCTACTAGATCTGCGAGTTACTTGTGTATTTTGAGCAGGTTCCACAACTCCTAGTGGTTCTTGTTCTTGTTCCACTATTGGTTCAATGTTATTTTCTGGGTCTTGAATTTCTTCAAGATTTATTTTACTCCCACTGATTTCTTTGGAGAGAAACTCTTTCTCTAGAAAGACACCAGTTCGGGCAACAAACACTTTGTTGTCCTCGCGGTTGTAAAAGTAATATCCTCTAGTTTCCTTAGGATATCCCACGAAAATACATTTATCAGATTTGTGTGCAAGTTTGTTTGAGACAAGTCTTTTGACAAAAGCTTCATAACCCCAAATCTTCATGAAAGACAGACAAGGCTTCTTTCCGCTCCACATCTCATATGGAGTCTTTTGAACCGATTTAGTTGGAACACGATTTAGTGTGAAAGCAGCGGTCTCTAGGGCGTAACCCCAAAAGGATATTGGAAGATCAACTTGACTCATCATTGATCGAACCGTGTCTAACAAAGTTCGATTCCTCCTCTCGGACACACCATTCCATTGTGGTGTTCCAGGTGGAGTCAATTGTAAAACTATTCCACAATTCTTTAGATGATCATCAAATTCTTGACTTAAGTATTCACCACCTCGATCTGATCGAAGTGCCTTTATACTTTTGCCAATTTGTTTTTCTACTTCATTTTGAAATATTCTAAATATCTCAAATGCTTCACTTTTATGTTTCATTAGGTAAACATACCCAAATCTACTATAATCATCAGTGAAGGTTATGAAGTATTGAAATCCTCCCCTAGCATTGCTACTTAATGGTCCGCATACATCAGAATGTATCAACCCCAATAAGTCGCTTGCCTTTTCACCCAACATGGTAAAAGGTGTCTTAGTCATTTTTCCAAGAAGACACGACTCACAAGTATCATATGACTCTAAGTCACATGAACCCAAAAGTCCGTCCCCATGGAGTTTTGAGATACGCTTCTCATTAATATGACCGAGACGGCAATGCCATAAATAAGTATGATTTACATCATTAGGTTTAGATTTCTTATTTACATGATAGACATTGTCATTATTTTCATTCTTGACATCCAAGATATAAAGGCCATTAAATGAATTAGCAATACCATAAAGCACATCATTTAAATAAATAGAAAATTTCTTATTCTCAATAAGAAACTTAAAACCTTCATTATCCAAACAAGAAATTGAAATAATATTTCTGCTTAAATCCGGAACATAATAGAAATTGTTCAAAACAAGAATTAATCCGGAAGGTAAAGTGACTTCATAAGTCCCTACGGCTAATGCAGCAACTCTTGCTCCATTCCCCACGCGTAGATCTACTTCACCTTCTTTAAGCAGTCTCCTATTCTTTAGTCCCTGCACATTTAGACAAATGTGAAAACCACATCCGGTATCCAATACCCAGGAATCAATGGTAGAAAGGAGAATATCTATCATATAGATACCTGAAGTCGACGCAGCCTTGCTGCCCTTCTTCTTCTTTTGCTCTTCCAAGAAAGCCTTGCAATTACGTTTCCAATGACCAATTTCTTGACAATGGAAACAAATTGCATCCTTTTGTGAATCGGGTTTTGCCTCAGAAGCCTTGGCAACCTTTGCCTTGCTTATTTTGGGTTTGACAACTTTCTTACCCTTTCCCTTGGCACTAGCCTTCTTCCCATCATGAACCAAGAGCACGGGAGAACCTTTCTCCACAATTTTCATCTCTGCAGTTTTGAGCATCCCATGCAACTCAGAGAGATTCTTATCCATTCCATGCATGTTATAATTCATCACAAACTGATTATAACTTTTAGGCAATGAATTAAGAATGAGATCCGTGGCTAGCTCCAATGGGATTGGATAGCCAAGTTTCTCAAGGTGCTCTACATAACCTTTCATTTTAAGAAAGTGAGGACTCACTTGTTGCCCTTCATTCATTTTACAAGTAGTGAATGCAACAATGGTCTTGTACCTCT
This sequence comes from Campanula takesimana, assembly GCA_026119855.1. Taxonomy (NCBI): domain Eukaryota; kingdom Viridiplantae; phylum Streptophyta; class Magnoliopsida; order Asterales; family Campanulaceae; genus Campanula; species Campanula takesimana. Next base: position 805,142 of record JAOWBW010000439.1, read on the forward strand.
CTTGCCTAGCTTGCTCTTGAAACATGGTTCTCAACTCCACGCCTATCTCATAGGCTTACAAATGTTCCAAACTTTGTTGGAGTTTTGAACACATAGCAGCAAGCATGAGACAACTTATATATCTAGAATCATTATGATGTTTCTTGTAATTGTCTCTTTCTACCCTAGGGGCAGTAGGCGGTGGTTCAGCGGGGAGAGGCCCATCGAGAATGTACAACTTATCTTCTTGCCTAAGAACAATTCTTATGCTACGGATCCAATCCATAAAGTTTGTACCATTCTCTTCGAGCTTATCCTTCTCAAGGATCGATCGCAACGACATCGATTGAGTGTTATTAGTCATTATCTACAAATATGCAAAATTTCCAAAATTTAATAAGTACCAATTTTTCATTAAAGAAATAAATAATGTATTTTTCAAACGAAAATACTCCCATTAAATTATATAACCTTCATATACATCCAATGCATAATATAATTTAATTGGGCTAAGATCCAACTTTAATTTAACTTTTGAGTCCACGGAGGCGGACCGCTCAAAACTAAATTAATTAGGTAGACAATCATGTCAATCATATCCCATATGATTCTTAGATCCTTTTATGAGATTCTTTGAGAAATCCAATTTTAAAAAGCATGTTTAATCTCATCTTTTGCCTAGGTCCAAAACTGTTTTGACGCCTAATTAAGTCCAACCATTTTAAACGCATAGGAACCATTCAATTTAATGCACCTTGCGGAGGCAAGCCCACATTAAATTAATGAACCTCATCTTGCTCATACATGAATAAGATTAATGCACCTCACGGAGGCGAACCCACATCAAGATTACCCATGCATATACAAGTGTTTTAATCATGGCATGGCAAAGAAGGACTTAAAACTTTATTTGAAGGTTCATCACATATAGCATATAACACATTTATGAGCACATAATATAAACATGTTACACATCAAGTTTAGCCACTAAATTAATCTCTATTAATTTAAGCATGATATTTATGTGTCATTAGTTTCTCTATAATTATGAGGATGAGACTATTTCAACTTTGGTTATTATCTCCAAATCAAGACAACAAGAAGTGCGGTCGAACTAAGCCATTAGGCAACCACAATCCCGCACTAATTCAAGAAACCAAGAAAGTAGTCCATGTGGCCGAAACTAAGCAATAGATGGTCTCGATGAACGTAGGCCAATTGCATTCACAATTCCACATGGATCTCCAAACTTTGAATCAAGAATTTTGTTTCTCAATTTTAGCAATTATGAACTCTTCATAATTCTAACTTCGTTTTATCTTTGAAACTTTGATTGCGATCAATTTTGGGAAACACAATCTCGATGAACGCAGATTAGCCATCCAAAACTTGAACCAATCTAGGAATCACAAGACTAAAACAAATAGGAAAATCAAACCCCAAAATCCACACACAAACCAACTACCCAAAACCCATTCCAGATCAGCAAGTCTGGACTGGTTCTGTTACTGGTTTTGTTGAATTTTTCGAAAAATTCCAGATTCTAGTGTTCAACCAAAATCTGACTTTCTGATGCTGGTGTGCGGCCGCCCAAAAAGATCTGTGCGGTCGCCCAAAAGTGTGCGGCCGCCCAGACTCTTATGTGCGGTCGCCCATGGCCATCATAAGGTGCAGAATTTTCAAGTTCGAAAATTTTGTCTCAAAATTGTTTTTCTCCGATTATTAAAACTTTGATCCAATCAAAAATTAATAACCAACAATTCTGAATCCACCATAATTTATTTATTGCGATTGAATCGTGCGATTAAAGTTGCAAAACAATAAACCACATAAAATCACAAAACACATAAGCATCATATATTCCAATATTCATATCATGCAAGGCACATATACACATAACATGATCTAGGTATTGAAATAATCAACATGAACGGGGCTCTGATACCACTGTTGGGTTTCCAAGTAACATGCGCAGCGGAATATAGCAATTAAAATTTTAAGGAACCCAAAGCCATGGATCCGTTCATATGATTAAATCAAATACAACATAATGAATAAAGGAAAAACTAACCCTTGATGGCTATCAAATTTCTCTTGGTCTTTGGTGGAGATTTGAAGACTTGATCACGATCACAAAGCTTGAACACGAACTTTGAAGATGATGATTTTCACCCTCTAGCGGTATCCACACTTCGAACGAATATCAAAGGAACTTCTTTGATCTTGGTTGCTAGACCAATATTATGAAACACACTTTCACAATTTAATAAAGAACTATATGGAATTTATTTGTGAATTATTTTGTTCCTCAATCAAGGATATCTTAGAACAAAATAAATTCTCTCTCAAACACTTTGGAGACTCACAAAAAGCTATTACTGAGGTTCTGGCCGAAATCATCCTTTTATACACAAGCAAGACCTATTCCAAATAGGAACCTTGTGTCAAAAGACATTCCAAATCGAATTAGGAAAGTGCCAGCCGACAGTACTGTGCGGCCGCCCAGAATACACTGTGCGGTCGCACATTTATCTGAAACAAACTGGTACAAAATTGGGCTAAGTGTGAGGCCGCCCAGTCCACACTGTGCGGTCGCCCACTTCCCCAGAATGTCCAGAATTTCCAAAATTCCAATTTAGTCCTTTTAAAGATTCGTTCTATTGTGTGTGACCCTCTAGGATTATACTAAGTTAGCAATGGTTTCAAACATGAAACCACAAGATATGATTAGGTTCTAGCAAACCGTCACACCTACCCAAATAGTATAACTAGATACAAGTTCGCATTCCTTTAGAATATGTCACAATCCCTTTGTCCACGATGTCATTGAACACAAGTCATGGTCAAACAGTCAACTTGTTTTGTTCAATACTTTTTCGATTCCGAATATGTTGATAATTCAAATGCTATTGATCCAATCAATCCATTTGAGTCCGGCCGAACATTTCATCAACATCATTCCTTCGAGGGGCCCAAGCTTGACATCTCTCCGTGGAGGGACAAATCCATTTATCTTATTATTCTTCCCAACGGGAATCCGATTATGCCAATCATACCCTTTATAACTACCGTGTTAAGGTAGCGTTTGAATATGTCAAACACAATGTTCATCAAGTGGAAGACTATAATAACTTCATGTCTAAGGATTCAAATGATATAACTAATATGAGATATATGTTCGACATAGACCATGACATAAATCTCATACAGCGGGTCATGTCCAGCACCTTGTTCCAAACAAGTACCCATAAATCTAACATGATCATCCCATGATCATTTAGCCTTTATACTAGTGCTTAATAAGTACTAGGGACGGAGATTATTATAAGTAAACATGAACAACAATAATAATCAAAACATCTCTTTATTGATATGAAATAAATGATAACAATTACAACGTTTATTAAACGTGCCTAGGGCACCACTGCCAACAGCAACCACAACCATTACGTCGTAACCATGCCCACCATAACCGGTGTGACTATCACCAATGCAGCGGTCATCTCACCGAGGATTGCTTCTCCCTCCGCGACATCATCCAAGATTCGATTGACAATGGGGAATTTACCGTGTGTGAAGAACAACAGTCAAAGAGTGAGAACATGCAAGAACTCATCAAGGAAGGGGCTCAGATTTGAAATGGGGCCTCAACAAGAGATCATGCCACAAAGAAGACTACAACGACAATGGGGACTGCAAAAATAATCTCCGTTTCTCTTTCTCTACCTAGAAATAGGATATAAAAATAAAAAAAATAGAAAGAAAGAGTCAAAAGTCCTCTTAAGTGTGCATTAAAGTTTTCTCTCGTCCTATGTTAAATGTTCGAGTCCATTGAGTCATCAAATAAAAGTCGTTCTTGTCCTCATACACTCTTCCAAGTTGTTCAGTTAATTCTTGGCAAAATGATGAAAAAAATGTCTAAACAAGTTTTGGAATGAAGGCCATCGCTTGAACGCCTAGGGGCTAAACATCAACGACAGCATCAACAACGAAGACATCAACAACGACGAAATCAAGACAAAGAAAGGTGGAGTAACAATCATGAAGCAAAGTTTTCAAAAGGGGATAATAATAAAAAAAAAAGACTCGCTAGGTTGAAATCCTCAAATCAACCTAGGCAAAAGTTAGAGCACAAAAAAAAAAAAAAAAAAAAAAAAAATCCCCCTTAATCAAAGAAGTACAAGATCAACATCATTCCACCGATGAAGGACGAAGCAACAAACCATCTCGACGAATGGAGAATCCACAAGAACTACGGTGACCTGAGCCTCTACACTAGAGGAACGTAGGCAACCTTCGGGTCCGGTTTCATGCAAGAAAGAAGATATGTTTAGCCCTAGCGCGTTATGGTTATCGGCCTTCATCTCGAACTTGTCAAGACATCTTTGTACGATTCATTTGCCAATAAATTAATCACCAAAAAGATTGAACAACTTTCCTAGATTAGGAATCACTTTTCGTTCCTTGTCTAGTCTAGGGCTTCTATTCTTTCTGCATACTCCCAATTTCTTGCAATCAAATTGGGGCTTCCCTTCTCTTCTCTCTTAATGACTTACTTGCCTTCGTGAGTCATTCAACAAATATATGAAAATTCAATACTAGGGACACTTCCCTAGTCGAGTCAATGTCACTCATATTTAGTGACAAAAGGTCTTCACCGCAAAATCACATGTCTTATCTCCTCAGCCAGAGTCAATGCACACTTCCTCATTAATCGAGTCAAAAAAAAGTGAAGACGCAAAAGAGATACCCGCTAGATTGAAAACCCGAAAGGGCGGTCTAGGCAAAAAAACAGGGTGCGTCATAAAAAAATGAGAGAGTGAGAGAGAGAAGTAAAGAGAAATGGAGATCTCCGGCCTCTAAGGAAGACAACTGCACAAGATCTACATTGGATCTCCTCAACAAATCAATTCCCCACCGATTCAACTTTGGGATTGCAAAAGACTCGACAAGATATGGCACCATCAAAGGTTGTTTTGGGTTATCGGGATCATTCTCCAGCAGTGTGCATTTTTGGGTTCATGAAAAGAAGGCCCGTGGTAACCAAGACCCATCTGAGAACGAGCCCATTATAAAAGAGCACGAGGTTGCGCAAATAATCCCTAGCTAGTCAATTGGCTTGGGCAGTAAATAGCAACAACACGTGTCTCAGTTTTCAAAGCTTCTGCAAGTATGTGCTTCTAAAGTACGCCGAAAGGCTCCCGAGAAATGGAGTAGCTCTTGCCATGTCCTCTCATATTTGTTCCCTCGCACGAGGATGAGTCACTCTTGCTTTGCTGAACAAATGGTGACGCCCTAGGGGCTATGTGACTCAAGAACAAGGGCTTCTTTTGCGTCATTTGACAATCAATAAACCCTAGGGGCTATGCTCGAGAAAGATGTGTGAGACTATCCTCAAAGTCTCTCAAAAGGGATGTAAAAAAAAGCCCTCTTGTCATGTGTGCCCGTACTCGTTGCCCCAATCAAGGATGGACCTTTCTTGCAATCAATGATGGCACTCTAGGGGCTACGGTCAGGTCTTAAAGGCTCCCTCGGGAAGAAGCAATTCACTTCAATGTCCCCAGCAAAATTTGAAGCTCTATACCGAAAGGTCTCAAGGGGCATCACAATCTACAATCTTTTGGGCTACGGCATTACAGTGATACAAGCAAAGGGCAATATTGGGGCCTCGTAATTAACAAGCTTTTGGGCAGTGGTACCCGAGCAATGCAATTTGGGAGTAGTCTTATGGCTCCATGAAAGGGATCAAACTTCAATGGTCCCTCAACACTTCCAGTCAAAAGGCCTCTTGGTTTTAAATGAAGGCTCCGATGATATGAATGAATTTGATGATTCTTGTTAGAACTCACAGCGAGATTCTGAAGCAAGTCTTAGAGAAAAGGAAAAAGATTCAATATGCTAGACTCACCCGGCTGAGTTATAGCGGACAATGCCAATATGTTAACTCTATAAGCAGAGTTATGGCCAATCCCAATGTTTCTGCAATACAGCACCCCCTTCTCCAAGATCAATAGCACAGGCTGCATCCGAAGATCCGCCGTCGGTTCAACTCAAGAAGACTCGAGCAAACATACCGTTCGAGACTTTATCACACCAAAACCTTGTCATCTGCAACAACATCACCATGTCCCACGAGACATCTCCCGAAGACCGTGCTACATTTTCAACATGGACCTTCCGCCATTTGGGTATCAACCACAAAAAGGGCCATCCATCTCCAAGCAAGAGAAAGAAGGAGATCGCCTTCAAGAGTCCTACCGATGTGGCATCCGCTCTCAATACAAAGCTAAGCCGATTTGGGGCTTCACATCGAAAGGTCTTCACATCCCGCCATCTCGAAGTCCACATGACATTTGGGCTTAGCGATCTCCCGAAGCTTGGTATTAATAATCTTCTCTTGGGGCTTGCTCTCGTTAACAACAAAAGGCGATTTATCATAGGGCTATGCAAGATTTGCATCAAGGGCATTATAGGGGATTTTCAATCAACAACCCCTTATCTCGGCATCAATAGTCCTTTTGAAGCCCCATAAACGACAAATCTCTTGGGGCTAGACATCAATTTTCGTTGGACACCGCGGCGACAACATTCAAGCAAGGCAAATCCAGACTTCGATCGAACATGACTTGATCTTGGGTTGGCTTTACAAACACACAATGGTTAAAATGGTTCACCCACGAACTAAAAAAAATCTTTTTCTCACGTGTGTGCATATAAAAAAAAAGATTTTATTTTATGTTTTTTCTTTTTGTTGGGTATGTCCATATATATCTCAGTTTTAATGTAATAGGATTTATTAGATTTGATTGATCCATCACCTAAGTTTTATTTCATGGACTTTAGACCCACATGTAAGAAGTATTTATACTTCAATTTTTTAAGTAGTCCATTGTTATAGAATAGGCTTAGAAATAGGGCAAGAAGATCAAGATTCAAGAAAAATCACTCAGTGAGTTTGAGCCGCGCATATGCGCCTCCTGCGCCACGCGCCACGCGCCTTCTTTATTCGCGCCATGCGCCATTTAGAGCGCGCGCATAAGGACTTCTTCATAAGCTATGTTACGCGCCTCTGCGCCCCTTGATTAAGCGCACACTTACTGTGCGCCTCTTGGCTCAATGCGCCTCTTGGCTCAAATGCGCCTCAAAGTGTTTATTCAACACTCAGTGATTATTGAAGATTCAAAGACTTGAAGAGAATTCAAATTACGCCAATGATCCAACGGTGGTTAAAAGATGCATATGCGCCTAATCTGTTGACACGTGTCCTCAACGGTCACATTTATGTTGAGTGTCAAAATGATCATAATATATGCATGCTCCAATCAACAAGCGACAGCACATCTTATCCACAAGGATTTCCAACGGCTAGTTTTTTGAAGTTCACTATAAATACCCATAACTTCAACATTTGAAGTTGCTGAGTTTTGCTAAGAATTTCAAGAATTTCTCTCTCAAAGCATTTGTTGAAGATTTGAAGATTGCCTTCGTTTTTCCAGATTTCCTCAAGAACATCTTCATACCTTCATCCTTAGCCCAGATCTTCAAGCTATAACACTTTAGTTTCATTGTGCTCTAAATCATAAAGATCTAAAGTTGTAATTTGTAACACTCACTCATTATATAAGATCTCCATTAGAAATCCAAGACTAACCATCTTGGTAGAGGACGTAGATATTTCATTGATCGAACCTCTCCAAATAGCTTTTGTTATTATCTTGTCATTTACTTGTGTTATTATCTTCACTCGCTATTTGCTTGTTTACTCATTGTAGATTGATTGAACTGAATTGTGTTGTGTTGTTATTTCATTTTCCTTAGTTCCTTATTTCAACCACTTTGAGCCAAAATACTTAGAGTGTGTGTGCGCCCCTTTATCACACTTTGCGCCTATTTTCATTACTAAATTCCGCTGTGCATTTCACTCACTCACTTAGGCGCATTTCATAACGCTTACTTGATAAAGTGCGCATTTGCAATTGAGTTTATCAAGGGTACGAAAAGAATTTTAAAACAGCTATTCACCCCCACCCTCTATCTATTTTTCATACCCTTGTTGCCCTTTGAGACCAACAAGTGGTATCAGAGCAAACACCTTTATAAATATTTTCGTTTTTCAAGCTTAACAGCTTGGGTGCCGATTCTAAATGGCAAACTCAAAACCTATGGCAACTGCAAACTACACTCACGTTCCGGTCTTTGATGAAGATATTTTGACGTGTGGAAATTCAACATATTGACTCATCTCAACTCAATCGATGAAAGGCTCCATGACACCGTCGTTTATGGACCTTATATTCCGATGAAGGCGAATCCAAATCCACGCACAAATGCTGTTCAACCAACCGTCAAGAAACCAAAAGAGGAATGGACTGAGGAAGAAACAAGAAGAGTTGCAAATGATGGCAAAGCAAGAAACATACTTCTAAGCACTCTAAGCACGGCTATGAAACAACAAGTCATGCATTGTGCTACCGCTAATGAGCTATGGGATGCTATTGAAGAGCATATTGAAGGAGCACCGTCTGCAAGGAGAACAAGAAATACGAAGTACAAAAGAGATTCAACAATTTCTCTCAACTCCCCGGTGAAAACTTGAGGCAAACTTATGAACGCTACTGTGAAATTATCAATCTGTGTATTTCACTTGGCATGAAGTTTTCCAACAAAGATTTGAATGCAAATTTTCTAGAAGTCTTTGGATCAAGATACCTACATAAATCTAGCGCTCTTGAAGACGCTGTAACTTTAGATGTATGGACATTAAGGAACCTATATGCAAATCTCAAGGTTTATGAGCTCAAACTCCAACGAATCAGCGAAACTGAAGGAAAGTCAAAAACTATGGCTATGGTGGCGCATAGGGATGCTGCGCCTACACCTGCGCCGGTACAAGATGAGAAAAGTTCCATCCCAAAATTTCTACTTCTGAGCTATTAGACATGGATGATGAAGACTTCGCTTATTTGTGAAGAAATTTCAAAAGTTCAGAAAATTCTCAAGACCCGGCTCAACCAACAAATTTCAAGGATCTACCAGCAAAGCTCCTCAAAAGTTTTCAAGGAGCAGTGATTCAAAAAGGAAAGAAGATCTTGTTTGTTTTAATTGCAGGAAACCCGGACATTTTGCATCAAGCTGCCCGATCCCCAAATTTGAATATATGCAGAAGAAGAGCAGCCATACTCCCAAATTCACTCCCAAGTTCACTCATCACAAGGGAATGATTGCTGAAGAAGAAGCACCCGTAAATGAGCACAACACTTGGATTGAAACAGACTCTGATGAGAGCGATGAAGATTCCGATGATGGACTCGTTTGTTTGATGGCAAATGATGATGAAGTTGATGCTTATGATTCTGATGATGACTTCTCTAAGGATGTTCCCGATATGAATGCTTGAATAAACCTATCAAGAAATCTGCAGGTTTTCAAGAAGTGAAAAAGAAGAAAGGACCAACCATCAGCGAGCTCGTGGAACAAGGATTTCTCACTCCGGCTCAAAGCGATGGTGGATTGTTATTCTCACGATGTGATCTTAGTGCAAGGAACAAGTTGAGAAAAGGAGCATACATTAGACCTCAAGTTGAACCAACTGCTCCAATCTCCAAATTAATGATGATGAAGTGATTGCTGAACAAGAAAAATTGTTCAAGAAGGCTGAAAAGGTAATCACTAGATTTGATAGTATGAAGGAAGCTTAGCACTATCATGTGATGAAATTTCCCAGCTTAAGACCGAGAAATCTCTACTTAAATCTGAACTCACCCTCCTTAAGGAGAAGCAGATAAAGAGCATGACTCCTCTTACTGTTAAACACTTTTCTAACAGAACAGAACTCTTCTTAAAGTTCAAAACGATGAATTGGTTGCTCAAATTACTGATCTTAAAAAGATTACAAATGAGTGGTCCAATTCTCGTGTCACTATGGAGAATATATTTTGAGTCCCAAAAAGTCAGTGGTGATAAAAGTGGCTTGGGATTCTCATCAACTAGTGACAACTTTAAATGTGATGTTTGTGCTGAAAAAGATAGTGAATTTTACTAATCAGCAAAATTTTGAAATTCCCAAGGAAAAACATTCTAATTCAATGGGTAAAGGACAGGAAAAGTCAAGAGACAAACATTCCATTATGTCTACCCAACGAAGCAATTTGGGAAAGCTAATGGGAAATATATAGTTACAGATGAACCATCTCCTAGCAAAATCATTCTTGAAATAG